>JANBXA010000731.1:37785000-38187500 GCA_030556225.1 Cricetiscus sungorus | reverse complement strand
AAAGCCCACCTCCACAGTGACACACTTCCTCTAACAAGACCACACCACTTCTAATAGTGCCACTGCCTTTGAGGCTATTTTCTTTCCAACCATCACAAGGAGTAAATCTCCGTAAAGAAACAATCTTTAGGCTGTAAACACCCAGGCAAAGAAGGACCAGGGGAAGGCTTTGCCATTCCCCTGAGCCTCACCTGAGAGGAAGGTTTTGCCATTTTCCCATGGGACTGAGGATTGGAGTCCTTGACACAGCTGGGCAAATGTCAATAGCACATATGCACTTAGGACTTCATTCACTCCAGGCTTCTCCACCCCCAAAATCCTGGCACTAGAGTGGTCTCCAGCAAGGCTTTGTTCCAGGAACTTAAGGCAGCAATCTAACTCTTCTGTAAAAACTAAAAGGTAGCCCAGAGGTGGTGGCACACATCTTTAATCCAAGTGGAGGCAGAGGTAGGACGATCTCTGTGAGCTCGAGACCAGCCTGCTCTATGGAGCTAGTTCTAAGACAGCCATGATACACACAGAGAAACCCTGTCTTGAAAAGAAAGAAAGAAAAAGAGAGAGGGGGATGGAGGGAGGGGAGGAGAGCAGGAAGGAAGGAAATAACAAAATGTATTAGACATATCATGCATACTTGATAAAATCCCAATCACAGAGACTATTAGCTTTTGGAATTAGCTCTATCAGCTTTTTTCTGTTGTGATAAAATACCATGATCAAGGCAACTTACAGAGAACAGAGTTTATTTTGGCTTCTGCTCCATGGCAGGAAGCAAGG
Organism: Cricetiscus sungorus; assembly: GCA_030556225.1. Classification (NCBI taxonomy): domain Eukaryota; kingdom Metazoa; phylum Chordata; class Mammalia; order Rodentia; family Cricetidae; genus Cricetiscus; species Cricetiscus sungorus. The sequence continues at coordinate 38,186,726 of JANBXA010000731.1, read as the reverse complement.
CAGCAAATGGCAAGGGCAGAGAGAGCATCTTTTACCATATAATCTCCAAGCCTGCCCCCAGTGATGCACTGCCTAAATCTCCAAACCAGCACCACCAATTGGGGACCAAGGGTTCAAATACCTGAACCCATGGGGGACAGTTTCTACGCAAACTACCATAGAGACATAGAGTTGAAAAGTACATATTTATTATTGCATCTGTTAAAGCATCAGAAATTAAAAATATACATTACTCATTCTTAGAAGGAGTCTGAGTTAAGCCTAACCTAATATTACATATTATGTCCCCATACCAGGAGTTCACTGTGCTTGCTTTTCCCCAACATCCAAGCCTTGACTTCTACCAACCCTTCCTCCTCTAGATGTCTCAGAACCACAGTTCATTTCTTTGTTTGAAAAATCATAACTTGACCTAAGCTTGAATCACCTGGGAGGAGAGAATCTCAACTGAGAAAATGCTTTCATCATATTGTCTCTAGGGCATTTTTTTAGTTGGTTAATGATTGATGCAGGAGAGCCCAGATTGCTGCGGATGGTGCTATCTCTGGGCAGGTGGTCCTGGGTTGTCTAAGAAAGCAGGCTGAGCACACCATGGGGAGCAAGCCAGTAAGAAGCATCCCTTCCATGGGCTATGCATCAGTTCCTGCCTACAAGTTGGGTTCCTGCCCTGACTTCCCTCAGTGATGGATTGCTTTTGTTTTCAAGATTTATTTTGTGTGTATGAGTGTTTTTTGCCCGAATGTGTGTCTGCACATCCCATATGTACCTGATTCCCAAGGAAATGGTGAGCCTCCATGTGGTTGCTGGGAATCAAGCCTAGGTCCTTTGCAAGAACAACAAAAGCTTTTAACCACTAAGCCAACTCTTCAGCCCTCAACGATGGCTTGTAATGTAGAACTATATGCCAAATAAACCCTTTCCTCCCTAAGTTGGTTTTAGTCAGTGTTTTATTACAGCAATAGAAAAACAAAGACAGTAAAGAAAAAAACAAATAAATTAAGTACCAAAAAGAATGAAAAATCGTATTTTTTTTTAAATATGTTATTTTTTTGCGGGTGGGTGTGCATGTGTGTGAAGTGCCCACGGTGGCCAGAAGAGGGCATTGCTCTCCTGGAAATGGACTGCCCTATGGGTGCTAGGAATCCACCCCAGGTCTTCTAGAAAATCAGCTGGTGCTCTTAAATGCTAATCTATCTCTTCAGCTCCCTATAGAGTGTTAACCTAAGTGCAAAAGGAATGTGAAGACTCATTAACCTACCAAAGACTTAGTGAGATTCTAAACTCCTTCTAAACAGATACTTGTGAGACACTGGTACTACTGGTCAAATTTTAAAAGCAATAAAGTTTTAAAACTCTTTACAGCTTAGAGCCCTTAAGTGCACACTACTATTACATTATTTGAACCAAAAGTTATAAAATTGCACTTACTTGGCATGTATGAGGCCCTGGGTTCAATCTCTAGCCACCCCCATACACCCAACCCAAATAAAAACAAAATGACTCATAAATCTATAAAAGTACAAACTCCTTCTGAGTAATACAATCATAACCCTCCTCACTCGCTAACTCAGTATGGATTCGGCACTGTATAAATACCCCATCTTCTCCCTTGTCATGGTGGGCAAGCAGCTCACTCAGTGCCAGTCTCCAGCAGCTTTGCATTCCCGCAGTAGGCAGCAGCAGCAAGCAGCAGCAACAGGTAGCACTCTCCTAGCTAGGCAGCCAGTGTAACCTAGGTAACCATGCCAGCCTAGGACTGCAGAGCTCTTAGCTCTCCAAAGTGTCAGCACTCCAATGGCAGTAGCCAATATTACAACTCTTGGGTGGAGAAGTCTGAGAGCCTTGGCCCCAGAGGCTTGACAGCCCTCTCTCTGGAACTCTGTCAGCAAGCAAAGCCTGCAAGTTCTCTGCCTCTTCACAGCTTCCCAATGTGACACTTTGTGTTCTGACAAATAAAGCTTCCTGGATCCCGGAGGGCGGAGCTCGCCACTAGTAAGCCAAGAATCCAGGCAGCACTTGTGGCTCATGCCTTTAATCCAGCACTCGGGAGGCGGAGACAGGAAGTGCTAAATGGGGTGGAGACAGGATCTGGGTTTTTGGTTGCAGGAAGATGCGTAGGAAGCAACTGGCAGCTGCTCGGGTTCTCTGAACTTTCAGGTTTCCCCCCAATATCTGGCTCCCAATTTTTTGATTAAGTAGAGTAACGCTTCATCCTTACTTCTGTCTCAGTTCTCCGTGTTTTCTTGACCCCACCCCACCCCCACCACCACTATTCCTGCCTTCACCACTCTCTAGATTGTTCAGCTGCCCATTGTTGCCATCGCTGCCCTGGGGCTTCGCTGCTGTTTCGGAGGCAGCTGCTGCCACTTTTATCACTGCTCCCAGGCTGCCACTGACCACAAGCCTTGTTGCTCAGTCCCTGCGGTTATCAATCAGCTTAGAGTGTGCCAGCTGCTCCATTGTCACTGCTGCTTGTTTCTGGTGCTCCCTGGATGTCACCAGCTCAGCTCACAATGCCAAAAGCCCACAAGAAAAGACCTACCCAGAGAAGTCCTAATGTTGCAAAACCAGACATATTAGTTACCTTTCTTATTACTGGGACAAAACAGCTGACAAATGAAACTTAAGGAAGGACGGGTTTCTTTTTTTTTTTTTTTTTTTTCTTTTTTTTTTTCAGTTTATTTTGTGTGTGTTATTAATTATTTCTTACATTCCAATTCCAGTGCCCCCTCCCCCCCTCCACCTGCTCCCCCCACTACCACCCCTTCTGTCTGCTCCTTGGAGAGGGTAAGAACTCCCCTATGAAACCTACTAAGTCTGTCCCTACTAAGTCTGTCGTTGAGGCAGGAGAATGGTACCTCTCCACCCCCACACTCCTGTGTCCACTAAGTCAGTTTGTGCATTCGTGTTAGATCTTGGACCCACTGCCATATACTGTCCATTAATACTTTATTAAGGGAGTCTAGTTGCTCTTATGCAGGCTCCCATTTGTCAGTCCAGACAGAGTCAGTGACGTCTCACTAGCTCAGGTCAGCTGATTCTGTGCCTTTCCCCATCATGGTCTTGACCCTTTGTTATCTTTGCTCCTCCCTCACTTTGGGAGCTTGGCCCTTTGGGTGGTTGTGGGTTTCTGCTTCTGCTTCTCCATCTGTTTCTGGAAGAGGGTTCTAGTTTCTGTGGGGTTGTGGATTGTAGGCTGGGTATCTTTTGCTTTACGTGTGGTAAAGGACGATTTCTTTTGACTCACAGAGTGCAGTCCATCATGGCAGTAGGAGCAGGAGGCAGCTGGTCACATGGTGTCTGCAGTCAGAAAATAGAGAGATGGGAATGCTGGTGTTTGGTTCATTTCTTCTTTTTATCCGGCCTGAGACTGCCGAGGCCATGAACTGGGACCACACATTCAGAGTGTTCTTACTCCCTCAAACTTCTCTGGAAGCACCCTCATAGACACAGAAGTATGTTTCTTTACTGATTTTAAGCCAGTCAAACTGATGGTTGTGGCAGTTTGAGTGAGATTTCCCCCATAAACCTCAGGCATTTGAATGTCTGGTTCCCTGTTGGCGGCTGTTTGGGAAGAATTAGGAGGCGGGCCTTGTTGGAGGAAGGGTGTCACCGAGGGTGGTTGCTGAGACTTCAAAAGAGTTACACCATTTGTAATTACCTTCTGAATTTCCTGTTTGTGGACCAGGATGTGAGCTAGCTGCCCCAGCACCATGCCCACCATACTCTCTGCCATGACAGAGTCTCATCCCTCTGGAACCATAAGCTCATAACCAAGATAGTGGAACTAGCCATCATACATGGAAGGCAGCAATGGAAGGTGTCTATCATCTGACTTACCTGGTGAGCTGAACAGCAAATCTCACGTTCTGAATTTCCTGTTTGTGGACCAGGATGTGAGCTAGCTGCCCCAGCACCATGCCCACCATACTCTCTGCCATGACAGAGTCTCATCCCTCTGGAACCATAAGCTCATAACCAAGATAGTGGAACTAGCCATCATACATGGAAGGCAGCAATGGAAGGTGTCTATCATCTGACTTACCTGGTGAGCTGAACAGCAAATCTCACGTGCAAATGAAGGTTTTCATCTGCACTAATAACAGAAAACCTTGATGGCTTCTATTTGCACCAATCACAGCAGTCCCCTGAGTGACTCCTGACCTATGCTCAACTAAAGTTCATTGAGGTTTGGGATAACAAAATGCTTGGTGCACTTTGAAAATCTTGGCTGATACTGTACTTTCTGTCATTTTCGATGATGGAGGGTGTTGATATCCTGGTTTCTCCCTCTCCCCCGATCCTGGGCAACCTGGCCCTGTTCCTGTTCCAACTTCTTTCCTTCTCCAGCCCATGGTTTCTCCTCAGCATCCATCTGTCATTCCATGCCAGCTATCTCCTGGGCCTGTGCCTTCTCCTTTGGGAACCTTTCCTGGTCCCCAAGATTAGGGCCTCTTTAATCCTCGGGCTCTCTCCCAGCGCCAGGATGGACCTTCTCTGGGTGACCTTCCCTCCACCCGCCACCCAGGATCCATCTTTGACAGGTGATGGCTCCTCACTGACAGCTCAAAGGCTGTCAAAGGTTGCATGGCTGCATAAGGACTCTGCATGCAGAAACCATGTGGACTGGGGGTCTCATGGAGCTGGGTCAATGGCAGCAACATGACTCCAGTTTCAACGGCCCCAACCGCTGAGGCTCGTTCTAAACTGCCCCTGCTCCCTTTATGAGCAAGCACCCTTTTTCCCCTTTTTCCATTCCCGCTCCCAATCAGTTAACACCTCCCCCTCCCTTTGCTCCCTCCATGTGGGTTTGTTGAGTTTGGTGGCTCATGTTTCATGGCCCAAAGCTGCAGCAAAGAACGAGAGCGGGAACACAGCAAAACTTGCCTAATACACCTATAAGATGGTAATCACTGTGTAGTTTCTTTCAGGATACCATTGGACTGTTCAAATGCCAGTACTGGTATTCAGGTAATCCAACTGACTGCTTGATCAACAGTTCTTTTACTCACAGCAGACAGGGCAGGAAGGGAGAGCTGGGCAGCACCTAAGGAATGATTCGTGAAGTTGTGCTGTGATATACACACACATGTACATGAACATGTACACACACACACATACACACACACACACACACACGTGTGTGTGTGTGTGTGTGTATGTGTGTGTGTGTATATATATGTATGTGTATATATATATATGTATATATATATATGATGGAGAGACAGCTCATGGGTATAGTGTCTGCCTAGCATTCTGTAGTCCTTGGTACTACAGAACAAGTATAGAATAGTTGAGTGACCTGATGTTTTAAAGACGTTATCAGATACCTGGTAAATGCTGTGGATGCCCATGTCATAGCAGTGAACCAAATGAAGTTCTCATTTCTAAGATGCATCACAAAAAATGAGAAAGTTAATACACTATTTAATGTCAGATACATCAAACCCATAGAGAAAAGGAGAGTGCTGGAAGATGGCTGGAGAAGTCTCTTACAAAGCAACATTGATTTAATACATAAATTATGAAAATATCTGGTATCCAAGGTTGAGAATTGCAGAGGAATATCTAATCTGAGATTAGAAGAGCAAGCCCATGTCTGGGATGCTCTCTCTAGAAAGGGAAAGCTGTATGTGGAACAGGAAGGAAGCAGAATGGTAGAGGAATGAGGTCAACAAGAATCAGGTGAAAAATGCAGCTTGGACAAGTTACAGGACAGAGGGGGGGGGAGGAGAGAAGAGGAGGGAGGGAGGGAGGGAGAGAGGGAGGGAGGGAGGGAGGGAGGGAGAGAGAGAGAGAGAGAGAGAGAGAGAGAGAGAGAGAGAGAGAGAGAGAGAGAGAGAGAGAGACTTTCTCATGTACCCCACACTGGCCTCACACTCTATGTAGCTGAGGATGACCTTAAATTTATGGTCCCGGTCTCCCCCATTTGCCCAGTTTGCTAACTTTTTGTCAACTTGACACAGGCTAGAGTCATCTGAAAGAAGGGACACCCAATTGAGAAATGTCTCCAAAAGATTGGACTGTAGGTAAGCCTGTAAGGCATTCTCTTATTTACTGATTGATGGGGGAGGGCCCAGTCCATTGTGCATGGTGCCACCCCTGAGCTGGAGTCCTGTGTTCTATAGGAAAGCAGCAGGATGAGCAAGCCAGGAGTAAGCCAACAGGCAGCTCTCCTTCATGGCCTCTGCATCAGCTTCTGCCTCAGGATACTGCCCTGTTTATTGAGTCCCTGGCCTAATTTATTTTTTATGATGAACTGTGATGTAGAAAAGTTAGACACATAAATCCTTTCCTCCCCAGGTTGCTTTGGGCATGGTGTTTCATCATAGCAATAGTAACCCCAACTAGGACACACAGTGCTGAGATTATAGGCATGTGCTACCATACCTGTTTTATGTGGTGCTGGGAACTGAATCCAGGACTTCATGCATACTAGGCGAGTACTCTACCAATTGAGCTACATCCCCACCCCAAGATGGGGTGGCAAAAGTGACATAATAATGCTACATTTTAAGTGTAGTCCTGGAGATAAAACTTGGAAATAAAGGACTCACCCACCATGCATAAAGGCTGTGGATTTGATGCCCAGCATTAGGGGGAAAAAATATAGACTTTAAGTGTGTCTTTAATGAGGGTTTCTAAAATCAACATGACCAAAAAGCAAGTTGGGGAGGAAAGGGTTTATTTGGCTTACACTTTCATATCATTGTTCATGCTCAAAGGAAGTCAGAACAGAAATTTATAAGAGGGCAGTAACCTGGAGGCAGGAGCTGATGCAGAGGCTATGGCTTGATCCCCATGACTTGCTCAACCTGCCTTATAGAACCCAGGTCCAGCAGCCCAGGGATGGCGCCATACACAATGGGCTGGGCCCTTCCCCACCAATCACTAATTAAGAAAATGCCTTACTGCTGGATCTTATGGAGACATGTTCTCAACTGAGCTTCCCTCCTTTCAGATGACTAGCTTGTGTCAAGTTAACATAAGACCAGCCAGGACAAAGTAGAAATAGAAATCCAACAGAGAATACGGACATGGAAGATTGACTGACTGATGATGCTAAAGATGAAACTCATGACCTTGCACATACAAGGTAAATTCTACCACTGAGCTACATTGCCAGATTCCAATTATATACTGAAGTGTCAACAGTATTTATCCCTGGTGTGTGTGACTTACGACCCTTTTTATCACCTAACCAATGTTCTTGAGAATCATTCATGGTGATGGAGCACGCCTTTAATCCCAGTAACTGTGAAGCAGAGGCAGGCTTATCTCTGTGAGTTCAAGGCTAGCCCAGTCTACAGAGAAAGTTCTAGGACAAGCTCCTAAGCTACAAAGAAACCCTGTTTCCAAAACCAAAACACAGTCGTTCACTCATGGCTGGGATTACAGGTATGCACCATCACATTGGTTTATGGAGAAAGAACCAGGACCTCAAGCATACTAGGTAATCACAGTACCAACTAGCCACATCTCTAGTCCCTTGGGGTTTCTTCTTGTTTTATAATTTTTCATAAAAGTTATTTGAAGTTGAAACAATACCCAAACTTATGTTAAGATTATCTCTAGTCATTAACATTAAGGGCTGTGAATAAAACTCAGTGTAGAGAACTACTTTGCATGTGCAAAGCTCTGGATTCCATCCCCAGCACATAAAAAAAAGATCAAGTCATTTACCATTTACTAAATGCATGGCTGCTATTTAAAAAACACATGGAACAATTGTAAATACAAACAATATATTTTATTTCATCCCTGAAAACTGACAAACCAGAAATGTTCACAACTCCTCTGAGACTGAACAAGGGCTTCAGACTTCACCTAGCAATGGAACACAATTTCTTCACATAAAGGTACAGGGAAGACATTTCCGAAAGCTACCTTTCATGAAACAATATATTCATATACTTATCTTAACAAAATATTTAATCATTGCTACTGTTTGTGGTAGCATATAATAATGAACAATATCGAAAACTAAATTCAATTTAGTCTAAATCTAGAGGCTAGCTGCACTTCAGCAATCATTATATAGAATAAATACTATGAAATATAGAATACTATATAGCAATTGGGTTTGCTACAAAATATATTTAAATATGTGTTTTGTTCTATACTGGAATTAACCAAGTTAAGATTTCTTGTGCTGTATATAATAGCTGTTTCCCTAAAAAGATAATCATTTTCATAATTTATATTTTAATATTCTTAATTTTTGGTAAAGTGGTCATTTACATAAAATGAGTAGCGACTCTGACATCTCCTAACACTTGATACTCTTATATGACACCAACTAACATTAACATTTTCCAAGCAGTTTTGTGCAGAACAAATACATTTATTATATACATCTGGCTAACGTCCTCAAGTCCCTTCCTCCCCCACCAATGTAACCAAAGTAACATTTACCAAAATATGGAAATAATGTACTTTCATAATAGCAGAAACAGTCACTGTTTTCCTTCCCTTTTTCTTAGATAGGGTCTACTCTGTTGCAGGCTGGCAGTGAACTTACAGTTGCCCTGCCTTGGCCTCCTGAGTATCCATGGCTACAAGCATGTGACACTTGGATTTACTTTCAAATCAACAATCATAATTGTGAAAAATCATGCATCTTATTTGTCATTTCATCATAAAAATATGTACTACTATGCAGAATATATGTAAGAAATTTTTAAGTATGAGATTAGAGATTACTCTCATTTCTATTAAATAGTCCCCAATGGTTAGGCTATGGACAGTGGCTGCTCCCATTTCAAAATTATACTCTTACAAATGCTATTTTTAAAAATATACAATTAACCTTCAGTTATTTTGAAGGATAGTGCAAATGAAAACATTCTTTGGGTCTATTTCAAAACATGATTTTCAACATGACACTTCCTTTTCCTGTTCATAATCTGAGTAACAAACTATAGTACTGGAACTAAGCATGATTTCTACTCACAGGGACATCATGAGGACAGATGACAGAATGATTCAGTAACGTTATCATCCGCTTATCTAAAAAACATGTTATACACTTAAATAAATATTTTATAGAAAGGACTCCATGTCTTTCTAGTGTTTTTGTTTCTTCTTGATCTCAAATACTAAAGATGTATACAAAGATGACCTCCCTGCTTACTACCTCATGTGTTACCAAACTCCCATTAAGTATACAGAACAGCACTGAGGAGCTTTGTGTGAAAGCAAACTAATAATGCCTGCAAGTTTATTTACAGAATTAGCATCCTATGAACCCAGCAAGCTCCTTGGAAATGTGGAGAGCTTTTATTGTCAAGTATTACTCTGTCCTAGGCAGCAGTTTAAGAGGTGTCCTGCGATGGATGTATTCCACAGTGGTGTAGCCCTGCAAGGTGGCCTTCACTGCTATCTGACACTGCCGGATGTACTCGTCCTTTTGTTGGTGGTTACTGGCACCAAGTTCCCACTGGTGCCATTGGTCGTATTGGTTGCTGAACCATTCACAACAATATAATCGACCTTGTTCTCCAGCTTCACCAAGCGTTGCAAAATGTCATCTAAGAGGACTGCAATCGTTCTCTTCAGATCCGCTAAGGGGGAAAATTGGAATAAATCATATTAAATAGCAATACAACACTTAGTATTTGTGTCTTTATAGCTTAAGGGAAAGAGGTAAACAATTATCAGGACATCTGAAAGGAAATATGCTACAGAGAATGCTCTCAGACTCCAGACAGGGAAAGCTAGATCACTAGCACCACGCCCAAAACAAGAGAGTTACAACACACCAGGTCTCTCCCTTCTGAGAGCAGCGCATCAGATTTCAAATCAGGCTCAAAACATCAGTCCTCTGTGGTGGGCTCTCACCAGCTACGCCATCTCTTGACACGCTATGCTGAGTTTCTTGAGCAGTGTATACAAAAGGCTAGGACCAGCAGGTCAAGTACTGGTAAAGAGAGCTATGTAAGCAATTCAACCAAAGCAAGCATAACACGTGAACCCTCCAGACCGGAGCAGGAGTGCGGAGCCAGGGCACAGGGTGGCCTGCCTGCTCTGAGAACTGCCATGCACCAAGTTATTCTAGAGTTTGAAACACTGACTTTCAGGCTTGGCCTGAGTGGCTCCAGGTTACCAAGCAGCCCTTGACTCTATGTGGGCAAGTGCCGAGGTTTTGGGCTTTGCATCTTCTTTGTGTGCAGATACCACCTCAAGGCCAGCACTAACCATGAGGCATTGACTAGCAACTTCTTCATATGAGCAAAAACGTACACACCAGACCCAAAAAGGATGCAACACCCTCACCTGGATGCCATAAAAAGAGAGATATCAGGGGGCTGGAGAGATGACTCAGCAGTTAAGAGCACTGGCTGCTCTTCCAGAGGACCAGGGTTCAATTCCCAGCAACCACATGGCAACTCACAACTGTCTATAACTTCAGTTTCAGAAGATCCAGCATCCTCACCATGTAGGCAAAACACTAATCACTGTTCGTAAGATTAAAACTATAGAAAAAGACACTAACAGTGAGATGATGATGTCGGCCCCACCTACGGTGTCCTCCAACCACCCCACACATGCATCAAGACAAGACAAAGAACTCCAAATGCTCCCAGCAATTTACATTGGCAAGGTCCCCCCACTGCTTGATGAGACCTAATCAAACCGCTGTCCTGTTCCATCTAGACCCCATCCTGCACCTTGACTAGACGGTCCAGTCCTATGGACCCAGCCTCGGGCGCTCAGCTCCTCCAGCTCTTCCTTAGCAGATTTCTCCACAGTCCTGCCCACTGAGGCGCTCAGAACCCATCTAACTTTCAGGGACTGCTTACTATTAGCTCTCATCCCAGCCTTAATGAGGCCTCTCCGAACTCTATGTTATAAACCTTCTGTAGCCTCTCTCTCTCTCTCTCTCTCTCTCTCTCTCTCTCTCTCTCTCTCTCTCTCTCTCTCTCTCTCTCTCTCCCCCTCTCACACACACACACACACACACACACACACACACACACACCAACCACAGTGATACACAATTAAGATTGGAATAAAATATCTCATAATCTCATGTCCTCACTGTCAGGGCAACTAGAGCCATCTGGAAAACTGCAGTCAATGAAACCAACAAAGCTTGAGAATTTACTGTCATTGCAATAATTCTGACCTGTAGAAAGACAAACTGCTGACAGTGCACACTCAGGAGACCTAGCTGGGGCAGCAGGAATGCCACCTAGTTCTAACTTGAATTTCTTCCAGAAAAAATGACAGTTACTTTAATTCTTAACCTCTGTGGCAGGTTAAGGGGCTTCAGTAGACTTTTTCTAGCTAGAAAAGAAAATGGATTGTTCTTTTTGGAAATTGTCCCTTCAGGTTTTTTTTACTGGCATTTCACAGATATTAGGTAGTCAATAGTGACAACTGATGTTATTTTTTGTTGATCCTGGACCAAAAAGACGTCTCTGCTCACCAGGGAAAAACATCTAACACCAGCTGATAAAGCTGCTTGTAGCTGTGCTACTATTGGAAATAGTATGGGGCATAAAAGGAAAAAAAAGAAAGAGTAAGCTGGACTTCATAAAAACTAAAACCTTCAGAACACTGGAGGATGCAGGTCAGCAAGACAGCTCAGCAGGGTAAGGCAGTTGCTACCCAACAATGCAAACCTAACAACCTGAGTTTGATCCCTGGAACACACACAAAGGTGGAAACAGTGAAGTGATTCCATAGAGCTGCCCTCTGACCTCACGTCTGTGCCTGCTGTAACATACACCATCCCCCTTCAAAAACTTAAATAAACAAAATGAAAGTAAAAAGGAAAGCAAGAGGACAGTCTACAGAATGGGAGGCCATCATTGCAATTATGTATCTTGTGGTGATATATTGTTTATGAGCTAGTAAAGCCACTAGAGATCAGTTTGCAAGATCAGCCACACTAGTTAGCTACAGAAACTAGCCAGTGGTGGCACACACATCCAGGACTCAGGAGACAGGCAGATGGATCTGTCCAAGTTCAAGACCACCCTGACCTACACTAGAGTGAAGAGTAACAGAGCTCACGCCTTTGATCCCAGCACTAGGGAGGTGGAGACAGGAGTGATATGGCTGGGCAGAGAGAGGAATGAAAGGAGGAGGAGACAGGAACTGAGAGCTTTTGCCTCTGAGGATTCCTAGAGACAGGACTGCCATTTCAGCTGGGTTGAGGTAAGATCTACTGGCTTGGCTGCTTTGCTTTCTGATCTTCAGCTTGAAGCTTGAACCCCAATATCTGTCTCAGGGTCATTTAATTTTTCGTGTTACAGTATCTCAAGAAGATCTATTACAGTGATGCTAGTCCTCAAATTCAAGAACAAAAAGACAATCCAACTTAAAACTAGGCAAAGACTCTTATTTCTCATCAGAGTGTGGGAACGGGGGATAACTGTGCCAAGCAAAGAAAAACCCAGGTTTCTCCAATGGCATGCCGCTGGGTCTATCAACCATACTCTGGGGCCGGCCCCATAAAGAGTATAGCTCAACAGAAAACCAACTCAACGGTATTTTTTTTCTTTGTCTTATAGACCTTTATTTTGATGTTCATTTTTGTGGTCTTTTTTTTTTTTTTTTTCTATGTCACTTTATTAGAGAATTTCAAAGCCACATTTTGAACACAGGGCCGTGTGATGGCCCAAGGCTATCCAACTGTAAGCTGCACTAAGATGATGAGTTCAAACGCAATCACAAGGGAGCCCCCACGGCGCAGCTTTAGTAAGACAGAGGAGAGCCAGCAGCCAGAGGCCCCAGAAGACCCTGGTGGCTACCCAAGGCACCGCCTCCGAGAAGCACAAAATCCCCAACATCCCTGCCTCACCCAGCGGACTTGAAGGCTAGCCTGTCCTGGACAAGAAGTAGGTCCTCATTTCTTTTCTATTGCTGTGACAAATGCCCAAACAAATGTGACGTTAGGGGGACGTCTTCTTCCGGCCCACAGTTCCAGAGGGATACAGCCCATCCTGGTGGGGGCCAGAGCCACAGGCTGTGTGGTCACACTGAACCTGCACTCAGCAAGCAGAGAGGTTTTTTGTTCTTTTTTTTTTTTGAAAGGAGATTCTTGCTTTGGTTCCTGGGGGAGGGGGAGGTTGTTTTGGTTTTTTTCTTTCTCTCTCTCTCTTATTTGAAAGAGAGAAAATGAAATAGCATGAAGTTGGTGAGGAGGGAGGTAGAGGAGAATCTGGGAAATTCTTAATAAAAAGATGAAAAACAAAACTAATTGCGCCAAGGGGCCACATCCAGATGTGGCAGAGCCACCCGGGCCAGCCCCTAGGGCACACATCAATCAATGGAGGGCAGAGTGTGTCTGAGACTCATCAAGCAGGCAAGGGCCCAGACGCCTGTGCACCTCCAAGGCTGAGTGGGAAGCGCGGCTCTATTCATGAGTGAGGAGTACGTGAGAGTGTCAGGGAGCAATCCCTGCGGACCTTGACTGAGACCTGTTACTGCTCCAGTACCTCCACCAAGGAGCTCCCTTTACGATACTGAGATGGTAAATATATGAGATATATATATATATATTTTATGAGCAAAGGCGGGGCTGGAGAGATGGCTCTGTGACTATGGGCACTGGCTGATGTTGCAGAAGATCCAGGTTAAGTTCCCAGCACCCACATAATGGCTCATAACCATCATAACTGACACTCTCTGTGGGCACTAGGCATGCACATGGTACACAGATATACATGCAGGTAAAACACTCAAGCTCATTTTAAAAAAATAAATAAATAAACCTTAAAAAATGAGCAGAGAACTTGAACAATCATTTTTCAAAAAGAAGATATTGGAATAACCAACAAGCTTGGGAGGAAATGCCCAACACCACTGCCCATCAGGGAAATCATCAGGGAAATGCACACTAAATCACAAGTTTCCAGCTGGCACCTGCAGGACAGCCATAACCAAGGCAGGCGGGTATTTGCAAAGATGGAGGAAGACTGAAAACTTTATACATTCCCAGAAGGAATATAAAATGGTATAACTGCTAAGGAAAAAGAATTTGGCCATTTTTCAAAATAGGTAAATATAACACAAGAAATTCACTCCTAGGAATAACACACTGGAAATTTAAAGGAATCAAAGAAATATTAAATACCAATGTTCGCTGCAGCTTTACCCACAAGAGGCAAAAATGTGGAAACAAATTCAATACCTATCAGTAGATGAATGGAGAAACAAAATGTGTCATATGTACACAGTGGAACATGAGTCATCTGTAAAAAGGGATGATGCCCTGATTTAAGCTACAACATAAAAATATTGTGACCCTGGGAATATTATGCCAAGGAAATAAGCCATAGGCAAAGGTCAAATATCACGATTCTACTTTCATGAAATATCTAAAACAGGCAAATTCACACAGACAGAAAATAAGCTAGAGGTTACCTAGGGATGAGCAAAAATAAAAATTTGCTAGTATTCAGGTCCATTCAAGGACACCTAAAAAGGTACTGCTCAATACTGCTAAACTGGAATGATGTGAGTTCTGGACAGAGTGTGAGGACTAGGCAACGTGGCGGCTTGCATGACAAATGTTGCTCAAACTTTCCTGTGTTGGGTGGCTGGTGTCCCACTGTGGTGGTTTCTCCTAGGAAGGTGACAGAACCCTTAGGAGGCAGAGCCTTGCGGAGGAAGTATGTCTCTGGAGTTGGACCCACACCTCCCCATTTCCTGTAGGTTGATGAAATTGTGATAGCTAATTTCCTGCTCCTTCCGGAAAGCATGCCCTGCCTGTTGCCATGCCTTCCTAGCAGTTATGGACTCGATCCCTCGGGACACCCAGCCCTAAACAGTTTGTTACCATCAAACCCCTCCCATCACAGCTCACGGAGCCAAAGCCTGAGAACCAGATGGGATGGAAGACACCAAAAGCTAAACACAAGACCAATGCACATGTGAACTCACAGACACTGAGGCAGCACACACAGGGCCCAAGGGTCTGTGCCAGATGGGGCCCTAGTTATACACACATGCCCTTGTTATCTCTGATAGCCACTTGAAAATTTTTCTCCAAAGTCGTCTCACTGGGGACGCAATTACGTTTTGTTTGTTTTTTCTTTCTTTTATTTTTGTTTCAGGTTCCCCCCCCCCCTTTTTCTTTTCTTTTTGGTTTGTCTAGACAAGGTTTCTCTGTGTAGCTCTAGCTGTCCTGGAACTCACTTTGTAGACCAGAGTAGCCTTGAACTCACAGAGATCTGCCTGCCTCTGCCTCTTAAGGGTAGGCCCCATGCCCACCAGTAGATAACCAACAGAAAACAAACTCAACAGCATCTTTGGAGGTCCCTTTCCTCATAATGTTAAGTCAGACTTACAAGACCCTTGCAAATATATTGTGGCTTCTAGTTTTGTTGGGGGGGGGAGCGCAACTGTGTTTTGTTTTGTTCAACATGTCTCACTATGTATCCCTAGCTATCCTGGAACTCATTATGTGAGGGCCCTGGGTTTGATTCCTAGCACTGAAGAACAGGCTTCATTCAGACTCATTACTCTCCCTGTCTAAGTCTTCTGGCAATTCCTAGCTCCCCATCTCATCTAAAAGGAAGAAAAAGAGAAGGCACACACAAAGAAATTAAAACAAGCTGGGCTGTGGTAGCAATCACCTTTAATCCCAGCAAAGGCAGAGACAGGAGGATATTTGTGAATTCCAGGCCAGCCTGGTCAACAGAGCAAGTTCCAGGTCAGTGGCGCTACACAGAGTAACCCTGGCTCAGTGGAGAAAAAGAAAACTTAGAATAAGCCAGTTGTGGTGGTGCACACCTTTAATACCAGCAGTGAGAGGCAGAGGCATGTGGATTTCTGAGTTCAAGGACAGCTTGGTCTACACAGTGAGTTCCAGGACAAAGAGAGGTCCTGTCTCAAAAAAACAACAAACAAACAAACAAACCCCTTAAAACACAGGAACCTAGGATTTGAAAGGGAGATTTGCAATAAGCAATGCTAGAACTGTAAGAAATCCTGTTTCTTGGAACTTAATAGATACTGTCCATTTGATGTTTTATACTGAGAAATCAAAAAGAAAAATCAAGGAAATGCATATACATATATATGTATGTATGTATGTATGTATGTATGTATAAAACAATTACACTGTATTACATACTCATTTTTAAATGTATATAATATACTTTACATGTACATATTTTAAAGAAATTACTATAGTAGTGAAATGTCACAATTTCTTTAATGTAATTAAAATATAATAAATGTGAGATATTAATAACAAATCTGGGTGAGGACTATATGAGTAATATATTCCTCCTTTACATTTGAAAACATGCACGTGCGATTTTTAAGAACTCAGTTTATAGAAAGCACACATGGATGCTGAGCTCATTCCTGGAACTGTCTGTGTTTACACAGGAATGGCTGCAAAGGAAAAGACAAAGCCGTGCCATGGTTCTTACCGTAGCCCGCCATGGATGCTCCACTGTCCGCATCCACCATGCTCTTGCTCTCCTCTGCCAGGGCTTTCACGTATCTTTTGCTTAAATCTAGGATTTGCTCCCGTAGCTTGACGCTGCTCTGGTGTCTAGGCTGTTGAAAAGTATAGTGGAGTAACATCAGCCCCCAGATGAGTCCGAACACCAGCAACAGGAAACTCAGTTTCTGGGACATATTTTTCCTTGAGATTGTGAAAACCATGTCTGATGAAGCAAACAGACTTGATTGAGAAGCAATAACACCAGATAATCAAGGCCTTTGAGAGGAAAGCAGAAGAGCTCTCTAGTGCTGTGTGTCCATCTTCAGCAGGGCGGCCTCGGCTTTGACATAACTGAAAATGAAGAACAAAGGGTCACTGTCACCTGTATCGGTATCAGGATAAACAATGAAAGTTCTAGAGTTCTGATTTGTTACTATGCCATCTTCCCTGACAACTTTCTCTGGCACACAACAAGCTTCCTGATCACCTATCAGTGTCATTTACATACGTTTTCCAAAATTAAACTAGAAATAAATTTGTTGAGAATATCTGAAAACTGTGCTACCTGAGTCGTAAAATTTTGAATGACTTCTCATCTGTCACTAAAGTCATTGATAGACAAGGTTCACAGACAATACAAGATTTCCAAGGTCTGTCTTTTCAAACATGCCCACAAACACAAAGGTGATTCCTAAAGTAAACAAAAGCAGGAATGTCAAAATAAAAGTTAGAAATGATGAAAAGCAAATACAGAAAATCAAGATGCCTATCTAACAAGAATTTCCACAATAAAATATGTGCCAACATTTGGATGAATCACTAGAAGGTATTAGTAATGAGAATGCATTAGCCTATGAAGCATCCAGTATAACATGGAAAGTGAAAGGTTATTAAAACCAATCATATACATGGAAAGTGATCATGGAAAGTGAAAGGTTATTAAAACCAATCATATACATGGAAAGTGATCATGGAAAGTGAAAGGTTATTAAAACCAATCATATACATGGAAAGTGATCATGGAAAGTGAAAGGTTATTAAAACCAATCATATACATGGAAAGTGATCATGGAAAGTGAAAGGTTATTAAAACCAATCATATACATGGAAAGTGATCATGGAAAGTGAAAGGTTATTAAAACCAATCATATACATGGAAAGTGATCATGGAAAGTGAAAGGTTATTAAAACCAATCATATACATGGAAAGTGATCATGGAAAGTGAAAGGTTACTAAAACCAATCATATACATGGAAAGTGATCATGGAAAGTGAAAGGTTACTAAAACCAATCATATACATGGAAAGTGATCATGGAAAGTGAAAGGTTATTAAAACCAATCATATACATGGAAAGTGATCATGGAAAGTGAAAGGTTATTAAAACCAATCATATACATGGAAAGTGATCATGGAAAGTGAAAGGTTACTAAAACCAATCATATACATGGAAAGTGAAAGGTTATTAAAACCAATCATATACATGGAAAGTGATCATGGAAAGTGAAAGGTTATTAAAACCAATCATATACATGGAAAGTGATCATGGAAAGTGAAAGGTTATTAAAACCAATCATATACATGGAAAGTGATCATGGAAAGTGAAAGGTTATTAAAACCAATCATATACATGGAAAGTGATCATGGAAAGTGAAAGGTTATTAAAACCAATCATATACATGGAAAGTGATCATGGAAAGTGAAAGGTTACTAAAACCAATCATATACATGGAAAGTGATCATGGAAAGTGAAAGGTTACTAAAACCAATCATATACATGGAAAGTGATCATGGAAAGTGAAAGGTTATTAAAACCAATCATATACATGGAAAGTGATCATGGAAAGTGAAAGGTTATTAAAACCAATCATATACATGGAAAGTGATCATGGAAAGTGAAAGGTTATTAAAACCAATCATATACATGGAAAGTGATCATGGAAAGTGAAAGGTTATTAAAACCAATCATATACATGGAAAGTGATCATGGAAAGTGAAAGGTTACTAAAACCAATCATATACATGGAAAGTGATCATGGAAAGTGAAAGGTTACTAAAACCAATCATATACATGGAAAGTGATCATGGAAAGTGAAAGGTTATTAAAACCAATCATATACATGGAAAGTGATCATGGAAAGTGAAAGGTTATTAAAACCAATCATATACATGGAAAGTGATCATGGAAAGTGAAAGGTTACTAAAACCAATCATATAAGTTGGGAAGATCTAAAATTTAAAAATGTTTACAGACTACCAAAGTACCCAGGGAAGAAAGGTCTGGTTTTATCACCCAGAAAGGAAAATAATAATAATAATAATAATCGAAGTAAAAATCTATAGTTCATTTCTATGACCGTTTCTTAGCTTACTAAAAACAATCTTTCAGAATGCTTTAATTTCGACAAAGAGAACAAATGAACTCAACTTTAATCCACTTACTACGGAATGACAAAACTAAATATAACCTACTTTGAGAACATGACTAAAGGTGAGCACAGTATAATAATGTAAAGGTAAGCAGCCAGATGCAGAGGCACACCTGCAATTCCAGCACATGGAGGAAAAGACAGAGCATGGCAAGCTCCAGGACAGCCTAGGCTGCATGCTGGGAATGGCAAGTCAGTCCCCGCTATACAGCAAGACAAAAATAAAAGCAAACAAGCCCATGGAACAACAAATAGCTTTCATTCCACACATACTGAGTGAGGTACCGGGGATACTCTATAGTTCTACCCTGGAAATTTGCTTGATAGCATAGATGCTTTCCATTTTTTCTTTTACTTGAGATAAGCTCTAATTATGTAGTAGCCCTGGATGGCCTGGACCTCGATACGTATGTACTTTAGGCTGGCCTCAAATCCACACAGATCCCTCTGCCTCACGTGTTTATAGCAGTTTGCACTGCCTCTTCTGTGTCTTCAAATACAAGCGACAGATTGTACTATGTGTCTTAACACCCCATGAAAAAGGACACCTGGACTCTTCTGAACTGGTCAGTTACTTCAAAAGTGGGCATGACTGCACCTCCAGGAAAATGAGAGAACTGAGAACACAGCCAAGCTAGGTGTTTTCCGCAGGTAAAGAGCGAAAGGACAGCTAAGAAAGAGAAAGGAAGGGGAGGAAAGCATATCCAAACGTATACTAACTCAACAGGTATGTGCCGAGGAATGAAAGTAAGCCATAAGGGCAGGAAAGCTTCGTGTACATTGAAAACACTGCACTTTATGACATGTGACAGTCCTGACTGTGAGTAATGTGTTGAAAACAGCACGAGGGCACGCACAGTACAGAATGGCATGCTGTGCGCTCAGAACCAAGGCTACATGTGCAACATGGATGAGCACTGCCTGCCACAAACACCTTGGGGTTCCCTGCACATTTGGTTTTGAATTCACTTCTGGCTGCTATACATTTGGAAATCTTTTACTGTTCCTCAATTAAAAAAAAAAAAAAATCAGTAAGTTACTCAATCCCAAATGAAATAATCATGCAGTGTAAGACACTGGACTCTGTGACCAATAAGATCTGACTACACCATCAGTCAGAAAAGAGATCTTCATAGAGGCAGAAGCATCCCAACATGGATGTGCAGAGTGTGTCTGCTCAATACTGACATGGGGGGATCCAGCTCTCCTCTTGGGATTTTTTTTTTTTTGTCACTGTGTACTCCTGGCTGTCCTGGAACTAGCCTATAAACTAGGCTGGCCTCGAACTCACAAAGATCTGCCTGCCTCTGCCTCCTCAGTGTTGGGATTAAAGGCACCACCACCACCACCCAGCAGTGTTCTTAATCTTATTAATAAAAACATCTTAAGGATACACCCCAAAGGTGTATCCCAAGGAAATTTTTACGTTCAAGCTGGCATGGAAGTGAGACGTGACTGACAAGCAGCAACATGATTGGGAGGGGAGTTTAAAGAGAGAAGGGAAGCACTAACTACAGGGGAAGTCAAAGGCGTTAAGAAGCGCATGCTTAGAAAACAAACTCTACTGACAATTGGGAACAGCCAGCAGGCGTGAAGCTACCACAGTGGCCTGGTAAGCTACTGCTCTATGGGCGGGATCGGGAAGGGAAGGTAGTGCCACACTGAAGGACCAATTATTGTTCTTATCTCTTTAGCGTGGCTCACTGGGGTCAAGGGCTTGACTATACCCAGCTGGAATGTTAGGTCTCCATGCAGGCCAGATTCCCTTTCCTTGACCATGAGTTTCTTCTTCTCTTAACAATACTCACTCAGCCTTCCACAAAATAAAATGCCCAGCTCTACAGGAAGTCAGGGTCTTGGACAGACATAAACATGACAAGGAATCTATGTTCTGCAATTTGGTAGTGTCTGCTTCATGATTTCTCATGGTGATGAGACATTTATTATGAAAGGGTTTTGCCAATGTGGCATATCCATCACACAATAGAGGTTTTATTCAGCCATAATGAAAAGCAAACTTACTTACAGGAAAATGAACGGAACGGAATATCGTCAATAAATGGAAAAGACCAGTCTCACAAAGTGTCATGTTTTCTCTCATAGGTGTCGGCTAACTTAAAAGAAGGAAATGAAAGGAGGAAC
Organism: Cricetiscus sungorus; assembly: GCA_030556225.1. Lineage (NCBI taxonomy): Eukaryota > Metazoa > Chordata > Mammalia > Rodentia > Cricetidae > Cricetiscus > Cricetiscus sungorus. The sequence continues at coordinate 38,165,744 of JANBXA010000731.1, read as the reverse complement.
AATTTGGAGTATAATAGAAAAAAGGAGGACAAAGAAGGTAACGGATGTGGTGGATATGATAAAAGGACTGTCTATACGTTATGAAAACGTCAATGAAACCCATTGCTTTGTACAGCTAATAAGAGAAATGTAAAATAAAAAGAAAAGGATTATCTTGAGACTAACAAAGGTTTGAGGGGCTGGGAGCACCTGATCCCATTCTACAGTGGGAGATTCTAAAAGGACATCAAAGAATAAATAGGCATGGATGACAGATGGAAGAAAAAACACACTAGAAGTTAAAAAGTTAAAAAGATGTCCAGGAGCCAGTTTATGCCTGACAAAGGGCTGACAAGTTCCAAAATCCGACAGGATTCGCTAAAGCACCCCAAGCCCTAGGATCCAGTGTGAGAATCCCACAGGCAATTCCACCCAACACAGGCAGAAGTTACTAGGGTTTTTAAAGGGTCGCAGCTGCCTTTGATCTTTATGTCTTACATAAAATCACCTGACCTGATACATTTTTTATAACCCCAGTACCAAACCACACCCAACACCAAATACATTAGAATGGGGATGGGGACCAAGCCTCATCTTTGTTTTTGGATTGCTTTTTAATGATGTGTAGTGAGTCTTCCTACATGGTGGACAAATGTTCTCCCTGCCACTAAGCTACGCTCCCAGCCAGCATCAGTATTTACAGTTGTCATTGCTTTGAAACAAAGGTCATAATATGCACCTCAGGGTGACCTCTGTCATTTTACTTCAGCCTTTACAAGTGATGGATTACACATGTGTGCTACCATGCCTGCTGCTACCAAAGTTTTTTAAAGGACACTGGTTAGTCCTCGGTGTACAGCAAAGGCAGAGAACACTGCCCAAAACGTCAGACCTTTTCACAAAGTGAAGTGTCGTCAGCAGCTGCAGCGAAGGCGTGCACATTGCAAGTCACAAGTCAGCTCATTTGGTGGTGTGACATCAGAACCCTGCTGCTTGGACCTGGGAATGGGAGGTAGAAAACACAGCTTGTTACTTCCAGGCTGGCCAAGTCCCCGTTTCTTCCTAGGCACTTGTGAAGGAGAAAAAGCCAACCCCACTGAGTAACCACTTCTGTCAGTATGAACACATGACCCTGTTCCCTGGGATTCACATCTATGCTTTCATGTAGGAAGATAACAGACAAGGGGTTTGAACTTTCAGCAACTAATGGTAATTTACTTAAACACTGCTAGTGATTAGAGAAGAAATACTTATTAGCTTCAATTGGAAAAAAATATTCAGTGTGTTTTTCTGTATAATGTTCAAGCTTCAATGACAGCAGACCCTGCACTTTAAACGCTCCATTTTCTTTATGCTTCAAATACTGGTCTGGAACTTGGAAAGCCATGTCACAGGACTTGGGAACCTGACACGCCAATGCCATCACTAAGGGTTCTGGGCCACCACCATATAATAGTCTTTCCCTGGCCTAAATGGACAGCAATCTAAAGATTACTTTTTTCCCAGTGCTGGGGACTGAACCCAGGACCTTTCCCAGGCTGGACAAGTGCCCTACCACTGTAATACAGCCCAGATCCTAAAACACTCTTCAATCTTATTATACTACATTGTCTACTAATGACTTTAGAAAGTAAAATGCAACTACATCCCCAAGTAATACCAAGAATTTCTAAGGTAAAATAAGATTACTGCCACCATTTCCATCATTATCATCATTATTTTGATCCAGGATAGCTGCTTAAACATTCCTAGGTGAAAATTCCCACCTGCAAAAATTTAAAAAAAGAAAAAAGAAAGAAAGAAAGAAAGGAAGGAAGGAAGGAAGGAAGGAAGGAAGAAAGAAAGAAAGAAAGAAAGCCCACCTTTCTAGCATGCGGTACATTGAATGAGATTAGTCCCATAGGCTCATATGTCTGAATAACTGGCCTCCAGTTGGAGGAACTGTTTGGGAAGAATTAGAAGGTGTGGCTTTGGAGGGGGCTGGCTTTGAGCTTTCAAAGCAACTCCCATCATTCCCAGTGTGCTCTTCCTGCCTCCTGCTTGTGGATCTAGATGTGAGCTCTCCGCTGTACTTGCCACTAGCCATGCCTCTGTTCACCACCATGAACCCCAGCCCTCTGAAACACTAAGTCTCATTAAATACTGTAAGTTCTGCCACAGCATCTGAAAAGTATCTAAGACACATCACCTCCCACTGTGTCCTCAGTGGTTTCCTGGATTCTTCTGCAACCCCACTTCAATCCATTCTCCTCAAAGAAGTCAAAATACCTTTTACAAACAAAATTTAAAACCAAAGCGCGGATCCTAGCACCCATGTAACAAGTCAGGCATCCAGCGGGCCCCTGCATCCTCAGGTGCTTCCAAAGGGTTGGAGACGGGAGGACAGATAGGACTTGGCAGCTTCTAATCTAACTGAGAAGCATTCAAGTCCAAAGTATTCATCACTTTTCTGTAGCTGTGATAAAATACCATCGCTGAAGTAACTTACAAAAGGAGTGTATTGGGCTTAGGATGCTACAGGTTTGAGTCTTTTGTGGCAGGAGAGTGTGGCAGCCAGAGCAGGAAGCTAAGAGCTCACAGCTTCAACCTCATCACTCAGCAGAGAAAGCAAATTAGCAATGGTGTGAGTTTTTAACCTCACAAGTGACACCCTGTGTCCAACAAGGTCACACCTCCCCAAGGCTTTCCAGAGTTCAATGCCCAAGGCTATGGGGGAAATCTCATTCAAGCCACCCACTGCACAGCTTCCAAAAGTTAGATGATAAAGTATCTGGGGATGATTCCTTGTTTGAATGTAGGAGTTTTTTTGTTTTTGTTTTGGGGGGGGAGGGGTGCTGTTTGTGGAGGGTTTTTTGTTTTGTTTTGTTTTCTGCATGTTTGTCTTTTTGAGACAGGGTCTCATTTGTAACCTTAAACACAGAGGTCCATCTGCCTCTCCCTTCTGAATGCTAGAACTAGGTGTGTACCACCACACCTGGCTATATATTTTTGGTGTTCTTGCTTTTGTTTTTTGAGACAGAATCTTGCTCAGCCTAACTGGCCTGAAACATATGTAGTCTGGAGTTTGGCTCAAACTCACAGCAATTCTCCTTGGCTTCATGAATGTTGAGATCACAGGCATGAGCCACTACATATGGTAAAGTATGTGTTCAAATGCTACCTCTGCTAAATGGATTTCCAAAGCTCATTTTCTCCATTCTAGTCCATGCTCATCCTCTAACTCCTACAACACATCACTCTGTACCAAGTGATCCTACTTGTCATATTGTCCAATCATGCCTTGCTCCTTGGTTCCATCCCACACGCCTAACCCACCATGAACTCTAGTCATGTGTTCTACAGAGCCAGATGAACAATCAGCAGTCACTGAGAAGCCTCATTGCTTTAAACATGGCCCTGAGTCTCAGTCTGCCTTCTCCCGAGGCAGAAAATGGAAATTTGGAGGTAAAATTAAAGATCTTCGATTATCTGTCAGTAGATTAGAAGAACCGGGAGAAATCCCCTTATACTTTCGATGAAGAAAACCAAAGGGCAGAGACACAAAGTGTCTTTCCCACAATAAGACAACAGTTAGCGGCAGAAGCTTTGGGCGGCACTACTCCAGAAGACTGTAGGGACCAAACCTGACATGACCAACACCATACATGTTGGGGTCCATAGAAATGGCTCCATTCCATACAGACCTAAGGTCGGAGAGTTCAAACCTATCTTGCTCTTTCAAGGTTAAAGCTAAAGGTCTAAGTGTGGCTACTGAAGGATGTTTGACCTAAGGTGTGGTCACTGGATGTCTTGCCTAGGTAACAGGAGGTTTGAGCTAAGCTGTGGTTATTAGATGTTTTACTCCTCAAGGCCAAATGTTCAGCAAAGGGCATAGTTACTGAATGCTTTGAGAATTAAAGAAGTAATTATGTCTGTTTGTTCCTTGTAACATCGCTATCATTGGTAAGGAAGTCTTTTGCCCACCCCCTTTGGTTGGGGTATATAAGAACTTTGAGCAATAACTTTAGGGCAGACCCCAGTATTCACTGGATGCCCTTGCGACTCTATCTTTTGTCTCTAGCCTGGCTCTTCCCTCAATCCACATTCAGGTACAAACCAGACTAGTTGGCTGGGCTGAACACATAGAGACTGAAGATACCAAGGAAACTGACAGAAAAGCAAAATGCAGCCTGATAGAGCCCCCAACGAATTAAACTTTTCCTTCCAAGGGTGACAGGTAAAACCTCTTATAAAGATTTATTATTTAAGCATATGTGCGCAAGCCTGCAGGAGTTTATTATGTACACCATGTGCACCTAGAAGCCCACAGAGGCCACTTGAGGCATCAGATTCCTGGAACTAGAGCTACAGGTGGTGATGAGTCACCATGTAGGTGCTGGAAAGCCAGGAAGTTCTGTTAACCACTGAGGCATCTCTGTAGCCCCTCATCCTTGCTTTCATGCAACTATACCTCATCCTACATTAACACAACACGGAACAAAACTCAGTCTATCCCTAGAATCCCTCAAAATAACCGAGAAACAAAACCTGTGGCCACTTTGACTTTTTCATTTGTTCTTATTGTACATTAAAATTAGTTTTTTACTACTTCATTTCTTGGCATACCTACTTAAATATGTGTATGTTTCTGTCTGTTCTGTCTATGTGTATGTGTACATGAATGTGTGTGTTTGGATAATACATTTAAGGTCAGGTAAGTTTTTTGAATAAGGTTGAATTTGCAAATACTGAATGAATGGTAATATTAAATGAATCTTTGTCCTTTTCCTCTTTAAAAGAATACTATAAGAGTATTAAGGCAGGCTGGAGAGATGATTCAGAGGTTAAGAGCATTGAGTGTTATTCCAGAGATCCTGAGTTCAATTCCCTGCTACCACATGGTGGCTCACAGCCATCTGCAATGAGCTCTGGTGCCTTCTTCTGGCCAGCAGGCAGAGCACTATACATAATAAATAAATAAATCCAGAGTATTAGGGCAATGATCCAGAGGTTGTCCACTTTTTCACTGGACTATTCATTAATCCCTTATGTTTCAAATACATTTTATTCACATAAATCAAAGTGAATTTGATCCTCAAAGGAGGATCTAAGACTCCAGCATTTCTGAGAAGGCATACAGATTTCTCTCTCTCTCTCTCTCTCTCTCTCTCTCTCTCTCTCTCTCTCTCTCTCTCTCTCTCTCTCTCTCTCTCTCTCTCTCTTCTCTCTCCTCTCTCCTCTCTCTTTCTTCCCTTCCCCCACTAAAACTTCCTTCCCATGTTAAAAACAAAACAAAAGAATCTAAGAATAAAAATTAGGACTGGTAAAGCACTTGCCTTGCAAGCATCAGGCCCTGAATGATCCCCAAAACTTGCCTAAAAAGGCTGACCACAACACACACACACACACACACACACACACACACACACACACACACACAGAGAGAGAGAGAGAGACAGGTGCACACACACACACACAGAGAGAGAGAGAGAGAGAGAGAGAGAGAGAGAGAGAGAGAGAGACAGGTGCACACACACACTCTTATGCTTTAAATAAATAAATACAGGTTATATCCAGACCTGGGGGTGGGGGGGCTAAATGTGATGATGGCATGTTTTTAATTCCAGTACCAGGGAGGCAAAGTCAAGCAGATGCTTGCAGGCCAGTAAGTCAAGCACAGGTATAGCGTTCCAGACTAGTAAGAGAACCTGTCTCAAAAACAAGATGGATGGCTCCTGAGGAATGATGCCCAATGATGTCCTCTGGCCTCCACACTTGAGTGTACCTGCACACATATGAATATATATGTGCACACACAAAGAAAAACTTAACTTTGTATCTTCATTTCTAACATGGGTTTTTTTAAACACACGCACCTCAGACAGGGGCTGGAGAAATGGCTCAGTAAAAGCAGTGTTCTGCAAGCATGAAGACCCAAGTTCAAATCCTCAGTCTCTGTGTACAAAAGCCAGGCATGGCTTTGCAAGTGACCCAAGCATGGGGTGGGGGTGGCAAGCCAATCCAAGAACAACTATAAATGGCAAGCTTCCAATTCAGTGAAAAAAATCTATCTCAAGAGAACAAGGCAGACAGCTATATAGGTAGAAATCTGATACACCCTCTCCCACACACAGAGTAGAAAAAAACATGAAGTAAAACAAAGACATAATCTTCAAGAAGTAGATTCCCTTCACCAAGATCAGCAAATATATCAACATATTTCTAGAAAAAAAGGTGGAAGAAAATAATACCTTATTGCATGCAGTTTCATTTAATGTATGGATGGGCTTTGCTTACTCATTCATCTGTTCATCCATTTATTCACATTATCTATTAAAACACCTACTATGTGTCATGAATTGGCAATGTGAAAATAGGATTCCTGTTTTTCTGTTAATTACACCTTAGAACAGTCAACCTATGACCCATTCGGGAGTCAAACGACCCTTTCATGGGGATTTCCTAAGACCATTGAAAAATACAGACATTCACATCACGATTCATAACAGTAGCAAAATTACAGTTTTTAGGTAGCAGTGAAAATAATTTTATAATTGGAGTCATCTCAGCATGAGGAACTGTGTTAAAAGATGGCAGCATCAGAAGGCTAAGCACCACTACCTCAGCAGAAGTGGAAGTGAGACAACTAATGAGTAACTCACAAACAAGCTGACTCCATATAACAAGGCACTGCCCTGAATAAATGGAAGCAGGCTATGTGTGCAAAAGTCTATATGAGGTATGGGCTAAGGTGATTCCTCTGAGGAGGTAGCAACTCATTTGCCAAAGCACAAGCCTGATCCCAATTGCCTGCTGACTAAAACCACTAACATTTGCTTCTGACCACAATTTTGGAGGCAGGAGGAAACTGTTTCTTCTTAATCTTAGCACAAGCAGATAGCAGGGCTGGAGAGACAGTTCAACGGCTAAGAACACTGCTCTTTCGGAGGGCAGTCAGTACCCAGCATCCATGTTGGGGTGGCTCACTACCTGTAATTCTAGCTGCAGGGAATCAGAAACCCTCTTCAGGCCACCATAGACATATAGACATAAGAGATGGATAACACGTGCGTGTACACACGTGCGCACGCACACACACGCACACACACGCACACACACACACACACACACACACACACACACACACACACACACCTTTTTAAAATGAAAAAGCAAGCAAATAAGCAGAAGAGGGTTCACAAGCCTGGTCTGGAGAAGCGAAAATGAGTGAGTTAAAAATGAAGACTATCCGTACCCACAAGTAGACACAGGAACAAAAGGAGAGCAGCTTGGCAAAGCAATTTCCTTCCTGCAAAAAACAATGCCCTGAGACCCAAACCAGGCTAGCGCTAGCAAGCACACGTTGTCATTCCAACACTGGTGGTGACCGTGTCTTCCCCAGATTGGCTGAGGTCTGATCTCACAGACAATCCCAATTGACTAGTTTTAAAAGACTCATGCAGAGAAAATGAAGGAAAGGTGAAGGAGTCTGCCACTCCATTTTCTAAGGGAGGGGGGGCTTTGTATAAACAAACATGGGGAAAGTAGAAGATCTGCATAAAAGTTTTACAAGGTGGTGGAGAGAGATCAGAGGTGTGGGAGATGTACCGAACTTGGCCCTCAGTAGCTGTCTACCTTGATAGGAAAAAAGATATTTTCCCCTCACAAACAACCGGAAACCCCAGACATAGAAAACCCTGCGGACCCTTTCTTAGGAACTTGTCAGGTGATCTGGTAACATATAGGGTTGGTCAGGACTGTAGGGAACCTCAGAGTCAACTCAGGACACCCCAAGACCAAGTTCTCAGCACAAAGATTTATTTTCCCCAAAGGGGGAAAGAGGGCAGGAATAAGGGACAAAGACGGGAGACAAAGAGGGAATAAGGGGAAGAGGGGAGGCAGAGAAACAAAAGACTCCCTTTAAATAGAAAAGACACAGACGCAGCCCAAAGGCAAATGGCAGTTCATAAAGGTAAAATGGGAAACCCCATGTTAGAGTGAGGTGTTTAATCTTAATTGGGCTTGTTAATTAGGTGAAACAAAGAAGGCTTTTTGTTTGTTTGTTTTTCAAGACAGGGTTTCTCTGTGTAGCTTTGTAGACCAGGCTGGTCTCCAACTCACAGAGATCTGCCTGCCTCTGCCTCCTGAGTGCTGCGATCAAAGGTGTGCCACACCACCTCCGGGCTTGCAGAGGGCTTTTGATTGCTGGATTTCAGTACTTTGATGGGAGATGAAGTGTCACAATAGAGAAACAGACCTTGGTATGTAGCTTTAGGAATGTACTCTAAGGGAATGGGAGAGAAGGACAAGGCCTGCCAGAGCTAGTGTCCCTCCAAGTAATAATCTGACATGATGGTCTTCACACACACACACACACACACACACACACACACACACACACACTCACACACACACACACACTCTCACACACACACACACACACACTCACACACACTCACACACACTCACACACACACACTCACACACACACACACACACACACACTTACTTTGTGTTTTCTAATAGGAATAGAGTAATAGAATGAAAGTAGAACAAAGTATACTTAGCAATTCCCAGAAAGTCATTGTTACTAAATATTTTAAGCACAATGTATCAAATTCTAAAACATTACCTAAGGAGCACAAGAGCCAAACAGCAAATACTGGCAGAAGTCTTTTTAAATTTCTATATTTGTTATAAAATCTTTACAGAAAGCAGGGTATAGTGGTACAAGCCTATAGCTCCATGCTTCGGGCATTGAAACAGAAAGATCACCACCAGCCAGGGCTACAAAGCAAGAGACTGTCTTATAAAAAAAAAAAAAAAAAAAAAAAGGAGGTAGTTCTCAACTTTCCCAATGCAAAACCCTTTCTCATGTTGTAGCAACCCAAACCATAAAATTATTTCATTGCTGCTTCATAACTGTAACTTTGCTACTGTTATGACTTGTAATGCAAATATCTAATATAATATTCAATTTCTCTTGGGGTAGAGACCCACACATTGAAAACCTCTGCTTTAAAGGAAAGCACTGTTCAAAGTTCTCTTACCTCTCTTCCCAAACAGTATTGGCCATGCAAAAAGCCAAGTAGTTAAGGAACATTTCAGTGTTTCTCCCTAACTCCACACGTTAGGCCAGCATTATTACCAAAAAAAAAAAAAAAAAAAAAAAAAGAAGAAAGCTAAGGAACGGATCATGAAATATTTGAACTAAAACTGGAAAGAAAGGAAGGAGAGCATCAAGATCAAGGGAACAGGGGCCATCTAACCACATCAGAGGAAAGTGAGAGGTTGACACCCAAACTCTCAACTCAGGACCCACTGCTTCTCAAACACATGGACCGACCAAAGTGTCTTATTTGCAACTGGCAATGTTTTGAAGAACAAAACAGAAATCAGAGAAAAATGTACACACTATAGATTTTCTCAAGATATTTGTTTTTACATGCAGACATGCATGCAGTTATAAATCTATTAAATCTAAATATAAATATTTCTTGCTGAGTTATAGTTTTAAAAGCTACTTTTAAAAAATAGAACATTTCAAAGTGCCTTTCATAATGTATCTCCATTTATTTTTATGCAAACATGGTAATAGCAACATTAAAAGCATTAACAGATGGCTAATCCTACCTTAAAATCTCTCATTCGAATCACATTTTGCCTTGCTTCAGTGCTCCGTTTTGTGCTGTTATGAATATTATTTAACAGCGGCAAAAGCCCCCAGTCAGACCAGGGTGTACTAAGAATCACTCCTGCCCATTAGCCTCCAAAGACTTTACAGCCACAGAGGTACATGTGCATTATAAAAAAGACATGGTATGCTCACCAGCACTCAAAGGTGCACACAAAACTTAGCCCTACACAGACAGACAGACAGACAAACAGACACACACACACACACACACACACACACACACACACACTCACACACACACACACACACACACACACTCACACACACACACACACACGAGACTTGGCCCTGGAATGGAATTTCTGGAGAAAATGTCCATTCCTAAAATATTTTCTCTACATAATACTGCCTGAAGCAAATATCTGGTGGAAAAACATTAACACAGGCGACAGCTATTTACTGTATAATTAGGTCTAAACTTGAAGAAGTCCTAGGCCTGGGGGTATGTAGCTACTGGGTTCAATACACACTGCCAAGAAATGAAGATAAAAAAATAAAATGTACTGCCTGGAAAAAAGCTACACTGAGTTCTTGCTAAGTTAACACTGATATCTTATCATTTTTAGATGGCATTTTTGGGAAGGCTAAAGAAGACAGAATCAATAAAGATTACAAAAATAGACTGGGCAATGGTGATGCTTGCTTTTAATCCCAGCACTCAGGAGGCAGAGGCTGGCAGATCTCTTTGTGAGTTTGAGGCCAGCCTGGTCTACAGAGTAAGTTTCAGGAAAGCCAGGGCTACACAGAGAATCTCTCTCTCTCTCTCTCTCTCTCTCTCTCTCTCTCTCTCTCTCTCTCTCTCGTGTGTGTGTGTGTGTGTGTGTGTGTGTGTGTGTGTGTGTGTGTGTATTTTAAAAAGAAGAATAAAATACCCTTAAGTTCCCCTGCATGGTGGTGCATGCCTTTAATTCCAGCACTAGGGAGGCAGAAGCAAGTGGATCTCTGTGAGTTGGAAACCAGTTTGGTCTACACAGCAAGTTCCAGCCCAGCCAGAGATATATGGTGAGACCTTGTCTTATAAATAAATATGCAAACCCAAAAAGGGGTGGGAGTAAAATAAGGCACAGATGATGAAAACAGGAAGCACTATAGCAAAAAATACTTCTCCGCTGTGCTATAGTGTCTAATCTAAAATATATTATGCAGCATCAGATACTTCAATCACAGTCTGACCTGCTCACAGCCTTAGCCAATCATAATTTGTGTCACATGGCCCTACACCCTTTCCACAGCTAACTAGACTAGCATGGGGCACCCTTGCCAGAGGCCTTCTACAAAAAAAGGCCAGAGAGAATACAACAGCTGAAGAAGATAAATTCACGAAGAGCAAAAATGAAAACGGGTTAGGAAAATGATAATAAAAGTTACTCACAAGATCATGTACCTAGGGACAGCAGCACAAGGAAGGACAACGAAACATCAGCACAGAAAGAGATGCTCGGCAGCAATCGATTGAGATTCCTGCAGCTTTCCGGCTCTTCCATGAGAACCCCTTTTTCCCAGGGAGGATAGAGAGAACTACATAACCAGAGGGCAGGGAACGAGGACACAAATAAATGCATAAAGGCGTTTATACCTTATTCCCCAACATTTAAATGGATGCTTCAAAATCCTTAGCATTGACAGTCTGAGATAGAAGAGTCCCTGGGAGCAATCGATTCACTATTTTAGACACAAGGAAAGAAAATCTGCAGTGGCAGCACAGCTAAGGTCATACAGACAGTGGCAGAGCAGGACAGGAACCAAGGTGTCCTTCTCTGTAGTCATTACTGTCTCCTCTACTATACTCAGTAACATCAGTGGAAACATTTTCTTCACAATGAGTGTCTCTGCCACACATTTTAAGGCTAATCAGAAACGTTTACAAGCATGTGCCTTCTTCCACAAACTCCAATCGTTAACTATGTTACTCTTCCAACAATCGTTAGAGGTCTTCATTTTTCCTAAAGACATTCCACAGCCATTAATTCATCAGGCCCGCCAGCTCCAGGGCCCCACTACAACTGGACGTCCAAAACAATTCTCAATTATTTCACATACTGCACAAGAGTGTCCCCACTCACAGCGATCCATACAGGGCAGCATCTTAAAGGAAAAGGAAATTCAGTTAAAGACTGATAAAGACTTCCTTGGAAAGCCATCACCAATGTGGATGAAATCGAGAAAGCAGTGCAAAAACAATTGGTATCAGCAGGACTAGCGTGGACTCACTGAGGTCCCCTGCTAGATTTATGCCATTCATCCAACGTGCCCCAAGAACAAAGTCTGCAGCTTGGAAACAGAAATCCTGAGTGGGGTAAAGACTGTGAACTAGGGACAAGTAGTTCAGAAACTTGAAACAGGGGAACGCTGCAATGGACTTGGATACAGACTGACAAAGCCTTTAATCTCCTCTCAAGAGTTTCCCACAGGACTAGGCTCCAGAGGTGGGGGAGGTGAGCTAGTCCTTGTACAGCATCTCCAGAGCTGATGATCCCCAGGAAAGCAGAGTCATCAATTTCCTTAGAACATTCTCAGCCATCTTAAAAGGGCGGAAATTAAGAAGGCAGCATATTTTAAGACAGTGGCTCTCATCCTTCCTAATGCTCAGACCCCTTAAGACAGTTCCTCGTGTTGTGGTGACCCCCAACCATAAAATTATTTTCTTTGCTACTTCCTAACTGTAATTGTGCTACTGTTATGAATCATAATGTAAATACCTGATATGCTGATGGCCCTGGGCAACCCCTATGGAAGGGTCCTCGGACCCGCAGGTTCCGAACCGCTGTCTTAAGGAATTTTTTGCACGTAAGATGAGTGGAACATAAAGTGAATACATGACTTAGATTACTAACGATTGCACAAAAGAACACACACACAAGTGCATACCACTTCTTATCACATTAAGTGAAGAGTTCATGGTGTAATAGTTTATTATTCGTAAACCTAACAAAACTATGTGTGATCTCCATCTGCTGGATAAAATAAATCAGGTTTGGAGTCTTTGATTAGCCCAATGGAAACAGCACCGAGGGTTCGAATTCTGACAGCCTGGCCACTCAACCACCGCCCGCACTAGACAGCAAATGAAGTTCCTCCCCCACCAGCCTCCCAGGAGAAGAGTTTGGCAGATTTAAAGGGCATTTTATGATCCTCCTTCCAACCGGAGAACTGAGCTGTCAAGAACAGAGCACAAGTGAGCGCGCCGCGGCGACTGCACATCCTCATGGAGAGCCGCCGAGTCCGGCCCGGGAGTCTCGGCTGTCACAGCGGCAAAGCCCGGGCCGCGAGGACACCGCCTCCCGCCTCCCCTCCGCATTACCTGGCCCGCGGGCTTCCTGTCAATCACGCGGGCCGCCGCCGCGGGGCTCGGGAACTGGAGCTGCGGCCACAGCCCGCCACGAGTGTCAGCGGCACCGCAGCAGCCTCCGGGTCGGGATGGAGGTGGGACGGATAGCGCTCGGCGCCGGGGAACTCTGCTCCCCGTTTCCGCTCCGCCTCCCGGCCGCCCCTCCCCCGCTTCTCGGGCAGGGCCCGCTGCGCGCGGCATTGTGGGAGATGTAGTCGGGGGTTTGCGGAGAAGTGGCACGTGCTCTTAGCCCTAGGGCTCCGGCTGACGCCGTTGCTTGGCAACCAAGAGGCGCCGCAGTTGCAACACTACTACAAAAGACGCAGCCATCCTGATCGTGAACTGAAATCTCCCCGTCCTACTACCGACCTTCCACGAGAAAACCAACCCTCCAGATGCTCTTGGCTGACTCTGGGAATCCTACTGTTGAGAGGGCAAGCGCGCCCATTGTTGTTCCTAAAGGTCCTTACACAGTGCAAAACGATAAAAACGTAAAGGGACTAAAGATTAATAGAAATAAAGTATCCTTTGAGGAGAATGCCAGAGTTTGATCCCAGCTCCTGCATCAAGAGGTTCATAATCTCCTGACCCCTCTTCTGGCCTACACATACTAGCACAGTCACACACAATTTCATAAATACAAATAAAGTATTTTTAAGATATTCTTTACACGTATGGTATAATTATGTATGCACATAGCAAATACAAGACAAATTGTAGCCAGGCGGTGGTGGCACACACCTTTACTCCCAGCACTCGAGAGGCAGGTGCTGGTAGATCTCTGTGAGTTCGAAGCCACCCTAGGCTACAGAGTGAGTTCCAGGACAAGCTCCAAAGCTACACAGAGAAACCCTGTCTTGAAAACAACAACAACAACAAAATGTAGACAAATTATTACAATTAAGAAGCGATCAAAAAGTTAATACTTTTTTTTAATCAATATCTTCTGAATTCCACAGACACCAAGCACATACACACACTCAGGCAAAACACTCAGACACATAAAATAAGACAAATCTTTACAAAATAAAAACTACAATCATAAGAAAAAGATTCAAGAAAAAGGAAAAGATTCAAGTAGATGCAACACTAAGGAAGAAAAATAGCTGTTGTATACTGGCTATGAAAGGTGTCAACATAAGGAATTTCTATTTAATTTGAACACTATTAAAAAGTGTTAAAATGACAAGGATGTCTGTTCAACTATGTTCATAGCAGCATTATTTGTAATAGTCAGAACCTGGAAGCAAAATGTCCCTCAACTGAAGAATGGATGGAGAAAATGTGGTACAGTTACACAATGGAGTACTACTCAGTAGAAAAAAAAACAAAAAACAAAAAAAACAAGACCAATAGAATCTTGAAATTTGCAGGCAAATGGATGGAACTAGAACAAACCATCCTGACTGAGGTAACCCAGTCACAAAAAGGCAAACATGGTATATACTCACTCATATATGGATTTTAGAAATAGAGCAAAGAATCACCAGCCTCCAATCCACACACCTCCAGAGAAGCTAGGAAACAAGGAGGACCCTAAGAGAGACATACATGGTCCCCCACAGAAGGGGAAAAGGACAAGGTCTCCCAAGCAAATTGAGAGCATGGAGGGAGGGGAGAGGAAGTTAGGAGAAAGAGGAGGGGAGAAGAGGACATGTGGAGCAGGAAGATTGATCCAGGGGAAAAATAGAGGAGAGCACAAAAAGAGATACCATAATAGAGGGAGCCTTTATAGGTTTAAAGAGAAATCTGGTACTAGGGAAATGTCTAGAGGTCTACAAGGATGACCCCACTAATAAATCTAAGCAACCGGGGAGAGGCTACTTAAAATGTCTTTCCCTGATAATGAGATTGATGACTACCTTAATGCCATCCTAGAGCCTTCATCCAGTAGCCGATGGAAGCAGAAACAGAGATCCACAACTAAACACTGAGCTGAACTCATGGAATCCAGTTACAGACAAGGAGGAGTGATGAGCAAAGGGGTCAAGACCAGGCTGGGGAAACCCATAGAAACAGCTGACCTGAACAAGGTAGAGCTCATGGGCTCCAGACTGATAGCTGGGAAACCAGCGTAGGACCAACCCAGACCCTCTAAATGTGGGTATTAGTTAGGAGGACTGGGCAGTCTATGGGGCCTCTGGTAGTGGATCAGTGTGTATCCCTAGTATACGAATGGACTTTGGGAGCCCATTCCACTTAGAAGGGTACTCCCTCAGCCTAGACACATGGGGGAGGGCCTGGGCCCTGACTTTGAAGATCCCCCATGGAAGGTCTCACGCTCCTTGGGGAGCAGAAAGGGGATGGGATGGGGGTTAGGGGGAAACAGGGGAGGAGGGGAGAGTGAAGTATCTGGGATTGAAATGTAAAACAAGCTTGTTTCAAATGTAAATTTAACAAAATCATAAAAAGTGTTAAAATGATGGATCTTACTTACCTGAAACTCTATTACCTAATATTTATGTACATAATTCCCTGTATTTGTACACTATGGCCATTCCAATGAGAATGGCCCCCATGGGTTCATAGGTTTGAATACTTGGTCCCCAGGTGGGAGAACCGTTTGCGAAGGTGTGAGGAGATATGCCACTGGTTTCAAAAGCCTCAGTGTTACGAGCAGGGTATTCTCTGCCAGCCCGGGCCCACTGCCACGCCAGCCCCAAATAACACACAGAGACTCTGTGTGTGACATGATGCTGTTGGCCAGTTACTAGTTTCTTATTGGCTAGATCTGTCTTCATTATTAACCCATTTCTATTAATCTAAGTATTTCCACGTGGTCTCATCTTACCGGACAGCGGGATCTCCCATCACCTCAGTGAGTACTTTGCCTCCTGCTTACAGTTCCGGGTGTGAGTTCTCGGCTTCGAGTTCTCGGCTGCCACACCTTCACCTGGCTCCCCCACCCCCACACTCCACAATGGATGCAACCCTCTGGAGCCACAAACCAGATTAAAAGTCTTTCTTTATAAGTTGCCTTGGTCATTGTGGTGGTTTGAATGAGAAGGGTCCCCATAAACTCATATGTTTGAATATTTGGTCCCCAGTTTGTGAAACTATTTGAGAAGGATTAGGAGGTGTGGCCTTGTTGGAGGAGGTGTGTCACTGTAGATGGGCTTTGAGGGTTTCAAAAGGCCATGCCACTCCCAGTTTGCTATCTTTCTGCATTATGGTTGTTGTCTGTGGATGTAAGGTCTCAGCTCCTGTTCCAGCACCATGTCTGCCTGCCTGCCTGCTGCCCTGCCTCCTACCATGATGATCACAGACTCACCCTTGAAACTGTAAAGTATTCCTGTAAGTCATCCTGGTCATGATGTCTCTTCACAGCAATACAAAAGTAACTAAGCCAATCTTTGGTGTTTTATCACAGCAACAGAAATCCTGACTAAAGCTTGGTGGTGGTGGCTCATCCCTTTAATCCCAACACTCCAGGCAGAGGCACGTGGATCTCTCTGAGTTCACGTGCCTGAACCAGCCTGGTCTGCTGAGTGAGTTCCAGGGCAACCAGAGCTACATAGAGAAACACTGTCTGGGAAAATAAAAAAAGCAAACAAACAAAGAAACTCTGATGAAGACAAACAATTTCTGTTTCCAGACAACAGAAGGAATTTTCAATAGCCACATGGGAAATGGATAAATCTTTTACCTGACCCCAGGTCACTGATCTCTGGACTCTGCAGATATTTAATAAGTTCTGTTTGCCTCTGAGGGCTTCCTGGGTTTTGTGTTAGGATTAATTGCATGCTCCTTCCTTCCTCCCTTCCTCTCTCTTTCCTTCTTTCTTCATTATTGGTATCTCTGTATAGGTATGTGCACATCAATACTGGTAACCACAGATGCTGGAAGAGATAGCTCTCCCTGGAGCTGGAGTTACTTGTGGTTTTGAGCTACCCACCTTAGTGCTGGGAACCAAACGTGGGTCCTCTGGAAGAGCAATATGTACTCTTTACTGCTGAACCATTTTTTCAGCCCCTACCATATGCTATTTTCAATAGCCCCTGTCACCCCCATTCACTCCTACAACCCGGCAGACAAAAAATAAATTAGTTTAGAAGATTCAAGAGATTAAAAATAATAATTGTTATCTTTTATTGCACTTTTCAGCTTAGAAACTATTTTCTTAGAAGTCGTGGGTTGTATTGCCAAACTCATCCTGCTCATCTGTCAAAGACACACTAAAATCAAAGGAAAGCAATTAGCTGCTCAAGTGAATTTCATCAGAGTGGAAGCCGTACCTTTCCAGAATCCAAGATGAAAATTACAGTCAATTAGAATCAGAGTCCTGTTAGGAAGTACTCAACAAGAGGACAAGTAGTAAGAAAAGCAACCACTTATGTCTTTACTCATGTGGTCTCTAAGGAAAAGGGCTAGGAAGAGGACTGGGGAAGGAGGTAAAGTTGGAGTTTTACTTCCATTCTTGTCTTGTTTATTTGTTTGGAGTTGAAATAGGTTCTTGTGTAGCGCAGGCTGACCTCAAATTTGCTATGTAGTTGATGATGACACAAGAGCCAGGATTACAGGTATGCAGTAGTGTAGAGAGCCGCGTAGTGCCACGCCTTAAAGTGGCACTGGCTTCTACCTTACACCTTCCCGCTGGTAAAGACTCTCTGGGTAAACAAGCCCTTGGTTGGTTGAGTCTGTTCAGCCTGTCTGCTTCCAAATTAGAGTAGCCTATCTGCAGAGTCCACGTGGCTCACTGGGGTTGGTTAGCTCAAGGGTATTTAAGCATGTGCAGGGGTCCCCCCCTCTCTCTCTCCCTGCGGGCCAGAAGCAACATGTTTAAAGGATCCTGATTAAAACTGCATGAAGAAGATCTACCTGGAGTCGCGTCTTCCTTGCTGGCGAGGGCAGGCACGTACACAGTAGCAGCTTTTTGTTTGCTTTGGTACTAAGGACTAAATTCAGGTTTCATGCATGTTAGGCAAGCACTCAACCAAATGAGCTGTATCCTCAACACTGTTCTTCTTCCTAAGGCAAAGCACAGTGCTCAGGCCACATCTCTCAGATTTGCAGATACTAGGCAAAGGACTTGGAACGAAACATATAGGGCATCT
Organism: Cricetiscus sungorus; assembly: GCA_030556225.1. Taxonomy (NCBI): domain Eukaryota; kingdom Metazoa; phylum Chordata; class Mammalia; order Rodentia; family Cricetidae; genus Cricetiscus; species Cricetiscus sungorus. The sequence goes on along the minus strand of JANBXA010000731.1, from coordinate 38,147,707 downwards.
GTGGCTCTGTCCTGAGGGTAGCAGTGGTTCTTTTCTGAAAGGTTAAAGTGAAGAATCGTGTGGTTGCAGAGACAGGGAAGCCAGTGGTGGTCAGATTGTGACTGGTTTACAGACCTGTAATCCAAGGACTCGGAAAGCTGAGACGGGAAGATCACAAGTTTGAGAACTACCAGCGTTACAGAATGATTTCCAGGCCGACCTGAGGGATTTAGTAAGACCCTGTCTCACCAAAAAAGTTTAAAAGAGGGCTGGAGATATCACTCAGTGGTAGAATACTTGTCTAGCATGTGCAAGGCTCTGGCTTCAATCTATAGCGCGCATGCGCGCGTGCGCAAACACACACACACACACACACACACACACACACACACACACACACACACACACCAAAAGTGAAGTAAGGCTCCCTGAACAAGGCCAGTACTGAGAAGGCTGAAACCTGGACCACTGGACTACAGGCCCAGTAAATATGTTCCATTTTTCCCATAGCAATTCCATCACAGGAATGTGACAGACTAGAATGGAAGGGGCCTGGCCATCCTCTTCTTGAGAATCTTGGATATGAGAAGTACCTGCTATCTACGAATAAAACTATTAAAACAAATGCTGTTTTTATTGTATTTGATAAACCCCAAGGATTAGTTTGTACATTTACAAATAAACTTATTAGGGCTGGAGATATAGCTCAGTGTTTGAGAGCACATTCCAGATGACCAGAGTTCAATTCCCAGGACACACATCAGGTGATGTGTACCTGTAATTCTAACTCTAGAGAAATCTGATGCCTGTGACCTCCAAGAGCACCTGCACTCACACGTACATATCCCACCACATACACACATACATACACACACACATGCATACATACCTACATACATACACACACATACATACCTACATACATACACACATACATACACACACATACATACCTACATACATACACACATACATACACACATACATACACACACACATACATACCTACCTACATACATACACACACATACATACCTACATACACACACACATACATACCTACCTACCTACATACACACACATACATACCTACATACACACATACATACCTACCTATATACATACACACACATACACACCTACATACATGCACACACATACATACATACATACATACATACACACATGTATGCATACTTATACACACACAATACACACAATTTAAAGATAAATCTTTTATTAAGAAATTCTATTTGAATTCATACATTCGAGTGCACGCCGCACTGTACTTGATTCAGTTAATCCTGAAGCAGAGTAGATAGTTTTTTTGTTGTTTTTTTTTAGCAGAACAGATAGAGGCAGCCTTGAAACCCAAGTCCCTGTCAGCTCTGTCTATTCCTACCCACACCATATCAGCAGCTCTCTGAATTCCACAAAAGTGGGTGGGGAGAAAGAAGAAGAAAGATATGGAGAAGAAAGAAGGATGAAGGAGGAAGAAAAAAGGAGGAGGAGGAGAAAACTGGCCGCTATTAACTACGCGGTCTCTTCATTTATCTGAGGACAAACAGGATTCAGACTCTCAGTTTTCATACAAATCACTTCCCCATTCAAACGCTGGATTGAATGTTTTCAGAGCACCAACTGCCCGGTTTCATGCTGGTGGCAAACATAACCAGGCCCACACTTTGTGACTTTTCCAAGGAGGCCAAGATAACATGCCCAACAAGAAAAGCAAATGACAAAAATACAAGAAAAACAAAAACAAAAACAAAAACAGCATCAACATCATCAACTATGCTATAAACATAAAACCTAAAGTAAGCCTTTGTGTGTGTGTGTGTAGGCTGAAGAACAACCTCAGATGTCATTCCTCAGCTACCATTCACTGTTTAATTCATTAATTCATTCATTCATTAACTTACTTTAACGTAAGGTCTCTTACCAAGTAGACTGGACTGTCTGGTCAGCGAGCCCTGAAGGTCCACCTGTCTTCACCTCCCCAGCCAGAGAATTACAGAATGGGCAACCATACCTCCTCTTTTTTCATTTTCTTTCTTTTTTTATGTTATGTGTATGGGTATTTTGCCTGCATATATGTCTGTGCATCATGTGTGTGCCTGGTACCCAGAGGGCATGAGACCATTGTGAGCAGCCATGAGGGTTTGGGAATCGAACTCAGGTCCTCTGGAAACCATCTCTCCAGCCCCACCTCTTTTTTCTTAAACATGGATTTAAGACTCAAACTCAGGTCCTGTGCTTGTAAGGCAAATGCTTCACTAATGGGGCTATCTCCCAGTCCTAAAGCACATCATCAGGTAATTCTTAGATAATAATTCTGGTTTCTAAGTTTCTGAAATGGTCTCAGTTCAGACACTCATAGGACCAACCCCTGTGTAAGTAATCAGATTCACCTTCCCCTTTCACAGGCACTACAGACTGATCCAGGCAAAAATCTGTGGCTGATAGAGCTAGTTATTCAGAGTTTGATGAGAAACAAGAGATTTACATTGTTGTTTTATCTTCCTATCTGGAAAGAAACACAAATCAGCATTTGTAAATTATGTGAGACTATAGCTCTTTAAAAAGCTCTGTGTGTGTGTGTATGTGCAGGTATGCATATGCTATGGTGTGCGTGTGTACATATGTTATGATGCACAGGTATACATAAGCTATGATGCACAGGTGTTCATATGCTATGGGGTGGGTGCAGGTGAACAATCTCAGGTGTCAGTCCTCTCCTTCTGCCTTGTTTGAAACAGGTCCTATTCTATCATTCCTCACTTGACACAGGAAGCTGGGGCTGGGGCCTCTCCTGTCTCCACCCATCTGGTTAGAGGAGCACTGAGACTACAGACATGAGATACTACATCCAGCTTTATGTGTGTTCTGGGGATCTGAACTCAGTCCTCACGCTGTGTGGCCAGTGCCTTTCCCACTGAGCATCTGCCTAACCCAGAATGTAAATCTTTCCCTAGACAGGAGTCTGTGGGTGTGCTCACATTCTCCTTATGAGCCTTGTTCCAGCTGTGGTCCTTTGTTTACGAGTTAATGTTGTTATTTGAGACAGGTCTCAATCACCATGTACACTGGAGCTCACAATTAAGCCTTAATGATGTGCTTTAAATAAATAATTACACGCCTTTTTTCTAGAAGCCACCAAAATGGCTGAAGTGGAGCAGAAGAAGATGCGGACCTTCCGCACGTTCACCTACTGCGGTGTAGACCTGGACCACCTGCTGGACATGTCCTATGAGCAGCTGATGCAGCTGTACAGTGCCCGACAGAGGCGACGCCTGCACCGTGGCCTGCGGCAGAAGCAGCACTCCCTACTCAAGCGCCTGAGAAAGTCCAAGAAGGAGGCACCGCCCATGGAGAAGCCAGAGGTGGTGAAGATCCACCTGAGGGACATGATCATCCTGCCGAGATGGTAGGCAGCACGGAGGGAGTGTACAATGGCAAGACCTTCAACCAGGTGGAGAAAAAGCCAGAGATGATTGGCCACTACCTGAGCGAGTTCATTACCTACAAGCCCGTGAAGCATGGCCGGCCTGGCATGGGTGCCTCCCTCTCCTCCTGGTTCATCATCCTCAAGTAACTGGCTAATAAAGACTTATGTATAAATAATAATAATAATAATAATAATAATAATAATAATAATAACAACAAACACAGAATACTTACATAAGATAAGTCACTCTGTGGTTGTGATGAATTAAGACAAAATATTACCACTCCTTACTCATGTGTAAACATAGAGAAAACATGAATGACCAAACATCTCTTATCCCGAGACACATGACCAATTACTGCTTCTTTGCTGACTCTAGCTCTAGCCTTAATTCAGTTATATTAACATCTAGATATGACTTATTCATATAAAACCCTGAGGCCAGGTGTGGTAGTGCCCTCCTTTAATCTCAGCACTCTGGAAGTAGAGGAGGCAGGAGGATCTCAGTAAAATGAAATACAGTGTGATCACCTCTGCTTCTTCATGTCACCTAACAGTCGTTCTAATACGTGCGTGTTTCTGATGATCTGGAATACTGACATCTGGAAGGCATGGTCATGGTCATCGCAGTTCTTGGATCACTGACTATATATTGTACCTTTAAAAAGTCTGCTATTAAGGGCTGGAAAGATGACCCAATGACTTTAAGGGCATATACTGTTCTTACAGAGGACCTGAGTTTGGTTCCCTGCACCCACACTGAGTAGCTTGCAACTGCCTATAACTTCAGCTCCAGGGCATCTAATGCCCTCACCTGGCCCCTGTGGACACCTACACACCCTTGACATACATAATACAAACATACACACACACACATATGTAATACATACATACACAGAGGGAGAAAGGGTTCTTTTCTAAAGAACTACATTCTTACACAGATACAGAAATGTGTTTCTTTCCAAATAGGAAGATAAAACAACAAGAAACACTTTTAGATTTGCACAAAATGATTGGTTCTAAATTCTAGATCTCTGCATCATTAAAAAATAACTGACCATTTCTGGGTGCCAAGTACTATTGTTAGAGCATTTTGAATATATTAACACACCTTCATAATAATCCCAAAATATTTTTGTTTCCATTTTACACATGAGAAAGCTCAAACACAGAGCTCAATCAAGTATCTTGCCCCAGATCTTAAGTGGTAGTTAGGACTTTAGCCCAGATCCTCTATTTAAGGTTATGTTCCCGAATATTTGCTTGAAAGTCACTGAAGTTCAGACATACTTGTTCACAAAAGCATCTACGCATCCCTTAGACTTCTGATGCCTGTAGTCCTTCCCAAAGCACAGGTCCTGAAAGTAACTAAGACATAACAGATGCTCTTAGCCACTGAGCCATCTCTCTGACACCAAGTCATTGGATTTTAAATCACATCTGTGGTTACTTAATATTTAATATTTTAGATCTGTCCTTGGAATGTTTGTCAACTTCCAAAACTTTAAGAAAAACAGGTTTATTGACTCAATCTTTTACTTTTTGTGTATCTAGTTTAGTCACCTGACTGAACGTAATTTACCAAGCTTTAATTATTTAGTACAGCTGGGCAGTGGTGGCACAGGCTTTTAATCCCAGCACTCATGAGGCAGAGGCAGATGGATCTCTGTGAGTTCGAGACCAGCCTGGTCTACAAGAACTAGTTCCAGGACACCCTCCAAAACCACAGAGAAAACCTGTCTCAAAAAACAAAAAATAAAACAAAACAAAAAAATTATTTAGTACATTTGCCTATACATATTTATTGGGCCTTAAAGCTACAGAAGCATTGTTAGGAATTGTTTAAACTTTAAAAAAAATTATTTTATTTAATGATTTTTTAAATTTTATGTGAATGTTGTTTTGCCTGCAAGCCATATGTGTGTATATGTGTACCTACTGCCCAATGAAGCCAGAAGAGGGCATCAGATTCCCTGGAACTAGAATTACAGACAGTAGAGTCTTCAGGTGGATGCTAAGTATCAATCACAGGTCCTCTGCAAAAGTGGTACCCACTTATAACAGTTGAGTCATCTCTACAGCCCCAGAATGTTAAGCTTCTGAAACTGCTAACAAGCATGTTCATCCTGTCACTAATCCAAAAAATTATGCTCAATGTATATTACTAAGGGCTATGTATTATAAGATCCTCAAAATGAGGAGTCTCCCCGTTTTGGTCCGTACCCCCAAGAACTCAATGTCCAGTCCAGTTGATGCAACATGCAAGAAGCTTTAATGAACCGGGATACGTTTGCGCAAACGGGCTCCCTCAGCACGCAGGCTAGAGAGAAGCAACATTCTTTGGACACGGGTATTTTTAAAGGAAAAAACCACAAGCTTAGGGTGGGGCTGTGACCCCCTGTTCGTTGAGCATGTAACCAGTCATGGGTTCTCCCCTTGAGGCTGGATGGTCTGTTCCGATCAGCAGACCTTAGGGCCTCGGGGTGTGCTAATTAATCTTGTCTGGGCAAACTGGAGTTGGCAGCTATCTCTTTGTTTCTTAAGGACCCTGTTTACTACCTGCTGACACACTGAAGGGAGGGACAGTATGAATTCTTGGTATCCTGCTATCTTAGGGCCTTGTGAGGGAAAGTTGCCAGTGGTTAGCAAATTCCAGGGAACTGATAGTAGCCTGGGTTAGCTTTCCAGGTCAGACTGACCTTCATTTTAAGTGGGGGGTTCCTTAACTTTACTTTTGGTCATTCAGTATGTGTTGACCTGTTTTTTAAATGTATTATTTGACAACTACATACATGTCCATATACAATGCATTGTGATCATGCTCAACCCTATATCCTTTGTATCCCTCTCCCACCCTGCCAATCCCTGCCACCCCACCCAGTGTCCCTCACACTCTCCAGACCTTCTGTATTCTATTTGTTTTGTGAACCACTAAGTTTAACCACAGATGCCCACATGGACGTACTACAAAACTATCCACCGGAGACAGGGGACCAGTGACTATACTACTAAAGGCAATGACTTCTCTCCCAGCAGCCATCAACTGTCAATAGCTCCTTAGAGAAAGGGAGGACTTGTGTTAACCTGTTAATTCCAAAAGTTTACTAATGGTCCACAATTTCTTTTTGTAAAAATTGTCTTTAGAGCAGGGCAGCACTCGGGATCAGGCAGGCAGATCTCTGTGAGTTTGAGGCCAGCCTGATCTATACAGCAAGGTCTTGGACAGGTTCCAAAGCTACACAGGGAAACCCTGTCTCAAAAAAACAAAAAAACAAATATATATATATATACATGGTTTATTTTTAGACTTACATGTATGAGTGTTTTGCTGGTACCCACATGCATGCCTGGTACCCACAGAGGTCAAAAGACCGTATCAGATCTCCTAGTACTTGAGTTACAGATTGTTGTGACACAATGCTGAGAAATGAACCAGGGTCCTGGGTAAAAGCAAAAAATGCTCAGTGCGGTGGTAGAGCATACCTTTAACCCTAGCACTTGTATAAACAAGGCAAGCCAAGTTTGAGGCCAACCCCCATCTATAGAGTAAGTTTCAGGACAGCTAAAGCTGTACAGGAAAACCCTGTCTCCAAAAACCAAAACAAACAAACAAAAAGGCCAACAAGTGTTCTGGACTACTGGGCGTTTCTTTCAATTTCTTTTTCTTTCTTCCTTTCTTGCCTTCTTTTTTTTTTTTTTTTTTTTTTTTTTGCTTTTCAAGACAGGGTTTCTCTGTGTAGTACCAGGGCCCATAAGATGGCTCTGCTTCATCTTGCCTCAAGGTCATAGTTCAAAACTGTCCTTAGTAAGTCAAAAGACCTAAAGGTTAAGGCTTGGCTACTGCAGGATTTTTGGTCTCAGTACTGGATGTCTTATCTAAATAACAACAGTCTTGGGCTGAGGTGTGCTTACTCTTGACCCTCAAGGCTAGGTAACAGGTGTGGTTACCAAATGCCTGGAGGATTAAGGGAAGAAGTCTTCTGCCATGTTCCCCCATTTTGGCTGGGGTACTTAAGAATGTTGAAGAATAAACTAGGGGAGTTTAGTATTCACTGGATTGCCCTCCTGACTCTATCCTGTCTCTTTCTTAGCATCTTTACCTGTCTTTGCTCCATCCACACTCCCCCTCTCAGGCTTGAACTGGGCAAGTAGTTGGATCAGATGGAAGCCCCATAAAGCTTGGTTCCCATAGTGTAGCTTTGGAGTCTATCCTGGAACTCCCTCTGTAGACCAGGCTGGCCTCAAAGTTACAGACATCCACCTGCCTCTGCCTCCCACATGCTGGGATCAAAGGTGTGTGCCACCACCACCTGGCCCGGGCCATCCTTTCAAGCCCTACAATTTCTTGATTGTTTTGAAACTGAGTCTCACTGTGTATGCCAGGCTGGCTTCCTGGAAGTCCTCTTGCCTCTCTTTCCCAAATGCTAGAATAGATATACACCACCACACCCAGCTTGTCTACAATTTTCTTAAGAATGCTTCAAAAAAAGAAGCTAAGCCAGGTGGTGATGGTACAGACCTTTTAATCCCAGCCCTTGGGAGGCAGAGGCAGGCTGATCTCTGTAAATTCCAGGTCAGCCAATTCTAAATATCAAATTCCAGTATAGCCAGGGCTACACAGAGATACTTTGTGTCAACCAAACAAATAAGAACTCTTCAAAAGAAAATGTTAGTCTAAGTGATGGTGGCACATGTTCACATGTTGTTCCTTTGATGCAGCTGTGTCAGCAATGAAACGTTGTTGGTGGCGGGGTCAGCAGAATGCCAGTTTCCAACATTCCCACCTCCTATTATTATTAAAAGGATGGAGAGTCAGGTGTGGCAGGTTAGGGAATAAGGATGTCCAGTTCTCAAGACTACTTCCTGCTGACCTAAGGGGTGTTGATCATCTTTGGGGACCTGAGAATGCTGGGGTGCTGCCACATACTGGGGAAGCTGGTTGTTTCAGTGAAGTCCTGACTGTGTGGAACTCTGCTGTCTCTTTGAGACCTGGCAAGATGTTGGCAGAGCAGAGGACAAGGTTAAGTTTAGAAAAAAATTTTCTCTTAGGTCCTTGTACTTGAGGAGAGAATTGTAAAATGAGGGAGGAGCTCCCAAAGGGGTCCCAAGATAAGGGAAGGGAGTCCCGAGAACATGAAGAAGTTGAATAATATTTATTTGAAGTGAATCTGACCTGTTTGGGTGGGTCCAATTCGGCTCCCTGGAACTTAAATCCTTTGAGTTTGTGAAAACATGAATATTAGGCAAATTAGCAGCATATTCATGTCATGATTTACCTGAAAGAATTACACTTTTAAAACTGACAGATATCTTTAGCACAATGAAAAGCACCTTAACTTTGAGTTTGTAGTTATAGTTATGATCATATAGTGGTATATATGGTGTTTAGTACTCGGTCAGAGTTGGATTAATAGTGACTGGAATTTGTCTGGTTATCTTTACTCAGGAGGCACAGATGTTTGATGGTCTTTGCGTCTCTGGATCCATGGCTTTTGGCTGGCATTCCTGCAACAACAGCTAATTAGTTGGATTAGAAGTTTTGAATGAGTTATTGAGGGATACATAGAGAGGAAACTGATGAGCAGGGTATACTTAGAAGCAGGAAAGTTAAGATCTGCCTGAGGACAGGAAGGAAAGCATATGGGGTTCCCAGTTGGGCAGAGTGAGGCTATAGGAGTGAGTCCTTATACTTCTAAAATAGGAGGCAGGGTAGTGATCTCAGCGTCCTCTGAGGCTTACGGGAAAAAAGTCCTCTGCCGCAGTAGCTGTATGTGAAGGGTGAGCTTCAGGTGGAGAAATAAAAGGTTTGAGGTGGGATAAGTGAATCCTGTGGGGGAGGCCTTCAAGCTTTGCAGCTGTAGGAGTGACAAGAATTATCTTGAAGGAGCCCTGCCATTTAGGGGAGAGGGGTGAGGGGCGTTGGTCTGGAGGAGAGAGGAGGGCCTGGTCCCTGATGTTAATTGGGGATGTGTAGGGGTTGGCACATGGTTGAGGCAGGGAGAGAATAGTCAGTAAAGTTCCATAGGAGGGAACGGAGATGATGAAGTAAGGATGTAAGCAGGTGGTTAGGGAGAGGTGACAGTTTAGGTGAGAGGCCAGGTCTTAGAACTGGCCGCCTGTACATGAGTTCAACGTGTGAGATGAGAAGGGGTCTTTTGGGAAGAGCCTAAGCCCGAAAAAAGCCAAAGGCAAGAGCTTTATACCCAGTCCAGGTGAACTTCCTGTGACAATTTACAGGAACATTTTTTAAAGAATGGTTAATTCGCTCTGCCTTCCCTGAGAACTGGGGATGACAGGAAATATGAAAAACGCCAAGGGATATTGAAAGCTTTAGATAGGGCTTGGGAGATCTGAGAGGTGAACTCAGGGCCATTGTCTGACTGAGGAGAGACTGGAATTCCAAACCGGGGAATAATTTTCGCTGACCATGATGTCAGAGACAATCTGAGCTTTTTTGTTAGTGGCTGGAAAAGCTTCTTCTCACCCTGAGAAGATATTGATTAATACTGTGAGGGAAAATTAATAACTAAAGGACATGGGATTCATGGCAAGAAGGAAACACCACAAAGATCAAGTGCCTCTGCCAATAGATATAGACAACTCCCTGCCTGGAGAGGACGTCTCCCTGCCCCCATTATCTAAGGACAAGGCCACTGGTCCTAGAGAAAGAAACCCCTAACCTTGCAGGTGCGCTAAACAATACCGCCCTGTAAAAACTTTGTACTCTATGAAATCTCTGTAACCTTGGAAACCTTATGGGCTGCGACTAGCAGTCTCAAACCTCCCCTTCCCTTTAAAAATGCTTCGCGATTGTAAGTGGGCAACTTACTTTTCTGATAGAGTGAGGTCCTGAAAGACCCGCAGAGCGTGGGCCCTCAGGGCCCGACTCAGGAAAGTGGTCTTGAGAAGTGGTCTTGATGTAAAAAGCATGAGGTCTTTTTATATTCCAAGTGCACTGGGGCCCACAGTCATATGCCACCCATGGTGCGGACCAATCAATTTAAACCATCAAAGCCCGCAATTTATAGACCAATCAGTTTTCTATAGCCCCGGAGGTCTGCATTTGTGTGAGCTCCTGGGTGGGGTGACAAAACTCATTTCCTGTTGTCTTATGAGGACAGGATCTCGTACTCACAGGTCCTGTCGTAAACAGCAAAGAATGTGACCTTTTGCCTACTTACTGCCAGGGGACAGGGACTGGAATGTAGACTTCTAGTTTCCTGTGGTCAGTGGAGAGTTAGGCTAAATTTTTCCATCCTTACAGTCCCAGCCGGTTTGGTTCTTAGCAATAAAAAACTTTTGCTTTTGCAGTCAGGAGTCACTTTCTTGGAAGTTGAGGAAACTCGTAGGCACAACATTTGGGGGCTTGTCCGGGATTTCTCCCAGCCTCCTAGGACCCCTGACTCCAAAGGTTGGGCTCCTGGCCAGGGTGAGTGTTCTATGTCTGTCTGTTAGTCTGTTTGACTGTCTGTCTATCTAAAAAATATACAGAGGAAGGTTCTCATTCTGCTCCAGCAGTGGACATCTGTATCTGTATACAGGTCAATAGCACCTCAGTGAATGAACTAAAGGGGTCAGACCTGGAGAATTCAGGGGACATCTCAAGTTCTCGTCTGGGCAGGGATCCAGCCGAGGGCTGGATTAACCTGCCATCTGAGGGTGAAGACAAGGTCAAGGACCAAGTCACCCTACTGGGGAGGCCACCTCCCATCTGTACTGTGTTTGGCATTATAGACCTTCCTGTGGAAACGGGGGGAGTCGGGCCGTCAGAATCCGAGAGAACCTCGTGTATGTAAATCTCTGTGTTGGGCCCTTTGTCTACTTGTGGCATTTATTTGTATGGTGTATTTTTCCTTTGTTTTTCCCCTACGGACACTACCCCAGACAAAAATTAACATAGGACAGACTTCCTCCTCCCCTGCGTAAAACCATAAAATTTCCTACCCCATCGGCTTCCCAGGCCGGGAAGTTACAGCCCAGTGGCAAAGCAGATCGCCAGGGTGAACAGCAGCCAGCCCCTCCCTCCCCTCCACAGATGGCAGCAGCTGCACAAGGGCTGCAGCCCAATGCAGATACAGGGGGTGGCGGAGCGGGGGAGGGAGGGGGTGGTGGTGTTAAGAGGGGGATGACTTTAGTAAAGATTTTTATGCCAACTAAAAAAGTAAGATTAACAAAATAGATGATCTATAGATATAATGGCTGTGTGCAGACTTGGTACAGGCTGATACAAAGAAGAGAATATATGATAAAACAATGGATGTAAGAGACAGGTCAAATGGGGCTGCAAATTTAGAGGTCCACAAAACACACCAACGAAGCACAGAGAGCATTGGAAGGAGCTTCAAATGTTAAAAGTATAACTCTACTTCTCTGGGCAATAAAAGCTAAAACAGAAAAAAGGATTGACCAGACCCCCCCAAAAATAATAATAATAATAATAATAATAATAATAATAAGAAGAAGAAGAAGAAGAAGAAGAAGAAGAAGAAGAAGAAGAAAGCTGGTAGACCCCAATAGGAGTCAACAGTTGAGAGAATGGAGGGTGCAGAGAGGTTCAAGGTTTAAAAAAAAAATAAAAAAAATATGTACTTGTTAAAAAGTTCTATCTGGGTTTTCTGATATAAACATAAAGTTTGTTACAAACATAGAGCTAAAACAAAAATGGTTTAAATTTTTTACTGTCTAATGCTAATAGCATTAGTTATTTATGGATATAGCTCAAATTTTATCTCTGAACTCTGGTCATTAAATCAGATAAAACTGTTTTATAGTTAAATCTGTTAAAATTAAAACTAAAAGGTTAAAACTAGTAACACTGAAAATTGATAACATAAATTTAACAGTCATCCAGGTGATAATAGTTTTAAAAATATAAAGGGTATTTATTTTTGATATTACAAGAAGATAAGTTAATAGCCATCCTTATAAATAAACTGTTCGTTATAATCAAGCTAAGTATTAATAATGGGGATAAACCTTACTCAGTTGCCTGTATATGTTTTCAAAGGTTAAGCTTAAAACAACTAAAAACAAAGTTGTCCATTCACATCTACTTAGGCAGACTTCTGATACTATAGAGATCTACAGAATATGGCATTTACAATGTTAACTTAAAAGCTTAGCAGAGAACTCCAGATCCTGACAGTGACCTAAGGTCTCTAAAGAAGATTATGGGGCACCACGGATTGTGACAACACTGACCAGTAAGCAAGATGCTCAAATGTGATGCCTGCTGCCTGTGGACAGGCTGCAGGGTACTGCAAAATGGAGTGCACCACCTTTGCCTAGACAAAATAAGGTCAGTCTTTTCCATGTCCCTCTTCCACAGAAAGAGAAAAAGAAAAAAAGAAAAAAACTCTCACTTTATGGACCTGGCAAAGACTGATAGTATTGATGGCTGGGCTGGCCATAACTTTGTCAGCTTGGCAGTATTAGGCTGCCTTAATATGGCTCCTAAATAAAAATCTAAAAATATAAAGACATATAAGTCTTAAAGATATAAAATAATTTAAAATATAAAAATTCAGAGCTTAACATTTAATAAAGTTCTGATAAGCTAATAGAATGGTGACTGCCTGCTATTCAGTCACAAGATCAAGGTTTTATAATTTATGTTGGTTTTCATCTAACTATAAATGCAAAGGGCTTTTCATCAGGCCTAAGGCATCGCTGTCCAATCTATACCTGGCTCTCTCTAGACAGAAGAAAAGAAATGTACAAGCTTCTAACCCAAATCTGTAGTTTTTGCTAGGACTCAAAGGTATAAGTATATTCCTGCTGTTTTACAGATACCCAATATCTACTTTTTCCACAATATGGATTTCAGTACAGATTGGTAATGATAATATATCTAAAACATTTATATCCTTTTATATAATAAAGTTCATATAGGCTTCAGAGGATCAAAAGTCGTAAAACCTGTATCCACTTCAAAAGGACTCCAGATAAGTACAGCTTCTGCTATCCCACCTGTCTGTTCCTGAGGATGGGATTTTCTCCCTGGTCGTAGGACTCCTGTCCTCCTTGATCACTAATACTTTGGGCCTAAGAGTTCCAATTAAATATATAAATTTTAACTTCTGTTCGCAGTTTAAACATGTCTCAACAGATTTCTGCTTCTGGCTGATGAGCATCAGTTACTGACTACAGCCTGCTCCTAAAGACTGCTAGCCCTAAACTTGCTGTGGATGTGAACCAGCTCAGCCCCAGACAACACCCCAAAAGTCAGCAGGAAGTAGCACAGGAAACAACCTTTTCCCTGGTTGAGATGCTAACATATATAAGGGACAAGATGACTAACCTGTACCCCAAAACCCACCAGAAGTCTTTTAACTACTAGAGACCCAAGATTGGGCCTCTAAGGTTCATAGCAAAGGGGGAATATGAGGGAAAATTAATAACTAAAAGATACGGGACTCATGGCAAGAAGGGAAAATCACAAAGATCAAGTGCCTCTGCCAATAGATATAGACAACTCCCTGCCTGGAGAGGACGTCTCCCTGCCCACCATTATCTAAGGACAAGGCCACTGAGCCCGCTGGTCCTAGAGAAAGAAACCCCCTAACCTTGCAGGTGCACTAAAGCCTTGTAAAAACTGTGTACTCTATGAAACCTCTGTGAACCTGGAGATTTATGGGCTGAGACTAGCAACCTCAAACCTCCCTTTCCCTTTAAAAACGCTTCGCAATATTAAGCAGGCACCTTACTCTTCTGATAGAGTGAGGTCCCAGCCGGCTCGGTTCTTAACAATAAAAACCTTTTGCTTTTGCAGTCAGGAGTCACTTCCTTGAAACCTTGTAGGCACAACAATACCAGGAGATATTTGACCTGTCTGACTGTAGGCATGTGGGTAAAGTCAAGTTGCCAGTCAGTCCCTGGGAAAGAGCCCCTGGCCTGGTGGGTAGAAAAGGGGAAGCTATGATACCTAGAGTTAGGATCTGACATCTGACAGGTTTTACAAGAGGCAGTGATAGTTCTCAAGAAATGTAAGTCCTCAGGAGGGGCTGGAGGTGAGCCCTGACAAAATGAGACAGAGCCTGACTGTTAGGATGAAAGAGCTGGTGTAAATAGGACAGAATTTGTTGAGTGTCAGGAAGTGCCTAACTCTCTGTGGTGGATGAGGTAAGTCTGGGTCTTGGAGGGCTGAAGCCCTAGCTGCTTCATCAGTACGGTTGTTTCCCTTAGAGATAATGGAGCTGTCAGTCTGATGAGACCGGCAGTGAATAATCCCTATAGCTTTGGGGATGTAGGAGGCCTTTAGCGTGGTCATAATATGACCTGAGTTAGTTATGGATCCTCCTTTTGTAGTAAGTAGCCCGAGCTCTTTCCAGATAGCAGCATAGGACAGGAGGATGTGAAAGGCATATTTGGAGTCTGTGTAAACATTTAGGGTTTATCCCTGTGCTAATTGGAAGGCACAGGTGAGGGCTGCTGGTTAGTAGTATGGGCAAGGAGTGCCTGTGCTTCCGCCACCTGGTATCTGACACTATGCCATAGCCTGCTCTACCTGACACTATGCCATCGCCTGCTCTACAGGTCCCCTCGTGAAAAAAGAAAGTGCCATATGTGTACCAGGTTTAGGTGGCCTGAGGTAGTCTGTCCTCCTGTATGTGTGAATGATGACATAATAGTTCCTCTAGGGTTTCAATGCAGGGATGGGATGGGGAATAGATAGTATTAGGTTGAGGTAGATTTGAGATATTGAGGGGTGGGCAAGATTAGAAAGTAAGTGTGGCATCTTCTATTATCACCACTTGGACAGAAAGAACTCAGGAAGGAGGCAGAGTTTGTTTTGTTTTTGTTTTTGTTTTGTTCTGTTTGGGATTTTTTGAGACAGGGTTTCTCTGTGGCTTTGGAGCCTGTCCTGGAACTAGCCTCGAACTCACAGAGATATGCCTGCTTCTGAGTACTGGGATTAAAGGCAAGCGCCACTACTGCCCAGCAGGAAGTAGAGTTTGTAAGCCTTTATAAGTAAAAGATGAGACAGGTTCTGGTGGGAGAAGACAGTGATGGGTGACCCAAAGGTTAGTTTCTTTGATTCACGAATAAGGAGCTCAGCAGCTGCTAAAGCAATGTATGCAGGGTGCCCATCCTTGGCTGGTTAGGTCTAGTTTCTTTGCAAATGTGCTATGGGTGAAAAGGAAGGTCCCAGCTGGTGGCCTAGAACTCCAAGGGCATCTCCCTCCTTTTCTGCTACACAAAGGGAGAAAGGATGAGTTAGGTCTGGAAGATGAAGAGCTGGGGCCTGGAGAAGAGCCTGTTTGAGTTTTTGAAAGGGCTTAGTAACAGGATTAAGAGGGGTTCATATGAAGAGCCAAGAGCTGCCTCATATAGGAAAGAGTAAGAGGGGATCCAGGAACATAAGAAGCCAGCTATTCCTAGAAAAGACAAAATTTCATCTTTAGTAGAAGGAACTGCAAGAGACTGGATTAGGTTCTTTCTGTCTAAGGTAATAGCTTTGTGAGTTGGGGCGATGGTTAGTCCCAAATAGGTGACCTGAGCAGTATCAGTTGGACCTTAGAAGGTGAAACTCTATAACCCCTGCTGGACAGGAAATTTAGAAGTCGGAGGTGTCGGTCTGGCTAACTTCTAAGGATGGATTGCAAAGTAAAACATCATCTACATATTGTATGAGTTTAGATTTGGGGAGAGACAGAGAGATCAGGCCAAAGCCAGAGCCTGGCCAAATGGGTGTGGGCTGTCCCAGAATCCCTGAGGTAGGACAGTCTAGGTGAGCTGTGTAGAGGTGTGGGTGTCAAGGTCAGTCAAGGTGAAAGCAAATATATTTTGACACTGAATGTCAAGAGGAATAGAGAAAAAGGCATCCTTAAGATCCAAAACTGAGAAATGAGAGGTCCCTGAGGGGATAGTGATGGAGAGAAGTGTATAAGGGTTAGGTACCACAGTATGGAGGGAACCACTGCAGAATTAATGAGTCAGAGGTCTTGAACCAGGCAATAGGTCCCATTAGGTTTTTAACTGCCAGTATAGGGGTGTTGAAGGGAGAGGATGTGGGGCGGAGTAACTTTTCTTAGGAGGTCAGAGATGATAGGCTTAAGTCCCCTAAGGCTCTGGAGTGGGAGTGGGTACTGGACTTGAGTGATGTACCTCGAGGGGTCCTATAACTGAATGACAACGGGGGAATGGTATCTAGCCACAGAAAGGTTTTGGGTGTCCCAGTCTTGGGGATCTACCTGAGAGGCTGGCAGACGAAATGACATATTGGAACCAGAAGGGTAAGTGGTGAGGAGTAAGAGGAGGAGGAGGAAAGGAGCCACTGATGAGTGGGGGTTAGGTGAATGGAGGGAACAAAAGAAATAGAAGCTCCTACCTTGGCTAGTAAGGGCTCAGGGCAGGTGGGTATAACTAGAAATGAATGAGTGAGGTAAATTACCCTGAAAATGCAGTTGAGTGGTGGAATCTGATGAGGGAGGTTAGGCTGTAACCCTACCCCGACAAGACGAGGAGAGGAGGTCCCCAAAGCTCCCTCAGGACTGAGTATGTGGCACCAGTGTCCAAAAGGAAGGAGACAGACCTCCCTGATACCTTAATGTCCACCGGGGGCTCCCTGTCAGAGATGACAGTGGTCAGGTCAAGAGAGCCTGGGCCCCTTCACTCATCATCGTCCATGGCCAGGGCTAGGAAGTCAGCTAGAGGGCAGTCCGTGTCTGATGTCCTCTTGCCACGAGGGGTACTGGGACAATCTATTGACCAGTGGCCCTCTTTCTGGCATTTTGAATGAGGTTTGAGTGGTACACGGGGATTAGGGCAAGCTCAGGCCCAGTGCCCTTCCTGACCACATTTAAAACATGGATGCTGTGGTCTTCAAGCCCTGGAGGGCAAGGGACCCTGGGCAGACTCCGAGGCTGGTCAGATGGCCTTGGCCAGCACCTGGTACTTGTATTTAAGGGCTTTGTCACCTCTCCCATGGTACACCTTAAAAGCCACTCTTAAAGCTTCTGCTGTGAAGTTAGGGGTCCCAGCTTCAAATGCTTAAGCTTAACCCTAATGTCAGGGTAGCTCTGAGAAAAAAGTAAGTCATAAGGAGTTGTCTCCCCTCTGACGTCTGAAGGTCTAGGTTAGTATACTGTATGAAGGCCTGTGTTCTAGAAACTGAGAGGGATTTTCCTTTTTGTCCATAACTACCTCTAGACTCTTTTCATAGTTTATTGGCTTTACAGCAGCCTTACAGAGACCAGACGTGAGGCAGGAGGTAAACTGATCTCTAGCCAGATTTCCCCCTGGGGTATTGTAGTCCCAATTGGGCTGCTGATCTGGAACAGCCTCTGACCCGGTAGGGTGAGCTACATGAGTCTGGTAAACTTCATCTGCATGGGCTCTAGCATGCTCCCAAACTCATCTGCGTTCCTCGGGTAGTAGGTTGTTGGTTAAGATCATGTATATATCATGAAAAGTGAGACTATAAGATTGGGTGATATATTGAAACTCTTTTATAAAAGGGGTTAGAAGTATAGGAACCCGGTCTACCTTGTAATTGAATAAGTTCTAATAGTGAGAAGGGGGCATACACTTTAAACAGACCATCTTCTCTGGCCACTTCTCGAAGGGGGAGAACTGTAGCCGGGTCAGCTTTGGTATGAAATTAATCTTGACAGATGGGCATTTGGAGCAGCTCCACCTTGGAGAAGAGGAAGAAGTTGGAAAGGAAGAAGCAGAAGGGATGTTGGATGTTGAGGATGGAGCGGCGGAGGTTCATTAGCGGGGTCTAAGTTGGTGAAGGGTTCCTCAGGTTCAGCTTTTATGGCTAGAAGGACAAGCGATGGTGAGGAGGAGGAAAGAGTGTGTTTAGCAGAGAGGTAGAACAAAGCTTGGACATATGGAAACTCCATCTATCTACGTGTCCACTCGCAGTGATTGGAAGGTTCCTGCAAAATATTGGTGTCTAGAGAGCCATTACGTGGCCAATTTGACTTATTTTCTAGGGGATACCTATGCCATTTTTTAGTACAGAGATATGTAAGTCTGAGTGCCTTAACAAAAGGCATGAAGTGGAGGGGTTTTTAATTTTCTAGTAGACATCCCAGAGGAGTGAATGGGTTTATTTCCTTGGTTGGTTTATTTCCCATGGGTGAAGCAAAAATTGGCAAGTTGCTCTTAGAAGCTCATCAGCCTAAAAGTGTTAGCCAAGGAGATGTGAGATGGCAGATCACTCTTGTGAGTTTGCCAGCCAAAAAGCTCTGCCAGAGGGCAAAATGCCCAATAGGAAGGACACAGCAGCAATCTGAAGGAGACAACCACCGAGGTATGAAGCTGAAGTCAGATGAGGGCTTAAAGCCGAAAGTTAGATGTACCGCTCAAAGAGGGTACTTTACCTCACCCGTGGGAAATGTACCAGAGGTGATGGTCAGTGAGAGGGATCAGCCATGGCTTTAAAGACTGTGGCTGAAGGTTCCCTGGTTTCTAAGAATAAAAGAAATGAAATGTTTACGCTGATTAGGAAAAGAGCACCTTATCCCAGCACTCAGGAGGCAGAGGCAGGCAGATCTCAGTGCTAGCCTGGTTTACACAGAAAAAGTCTGTTCCCCAAAGGAAACTATCTATTTAGTTTAATGATTGCTGTTGGGTAAAACACAATAAAATGAGTGAGAAGGACAGAAGCAAAAATCCAAGAAATCAGAAAGTCTGTGGGAGGAGTCTCCAGTCAGATGGCACAATTCCAGGACCTACATCTTTCCTGAGACATTGTTTCTCTTTAGTTTGTTTACTTGATTCCTATGTAGGTTTTTAATATAGGAACGTTTTCTGTCTTAACCTACAGTAATTATGGAACTTTTCTTTCAGTAGCAACCTACAGTCTCTAAAATATAACAAGTATCTTGTTTGTTAATGGTATATGGAGACAAAGTTGAAAAGCTGTAAGATTTACTAATATAGCTAGGTGTGCTGGCACATGCCTTTTACTCCCCCCCAAATCTTCTTGAATTTAGAAAATCTAATTGAAATGAATTGAATTGAAGTGATTGAGATTGAATTATTAAATATATTAATACCAAGATATCTTGCTTATTAATATCCTAGTATAAAGAAAACCTTTGTAGTGATCCATTGCTCTGGCTCTGACAGTATATTCTTTTTTGTTTGTTTGTTTTATTTGAGGTTTTGTTTGTTTGTAGACTCATCTGACCTTAAATTATTAGTTTGTTTTGTTTTTGGTTTTTGAGACAGGGTTTCTCTGTATTGTTTTGAAGCCTGTCCTGGAACTAGCTCTGTAGACCAGGCTGGCCCCGAACTCACAGAGATCCACCTGCCTCTGCCTCCCTGAGTGCTGAGACTAAAGGCATGTGCCATCAACACTCTGCTCTTTTTATTAGTTTTCATTTTATTTGATAGTTGATAAACTTGTTTATCGACTTGTTTGTGTTTTATTTGTTTATTTGGAATTTTTTTTCTAAATAAGGCCTCACTATGTAGCCTTGGCTGGCCTAGAACTCTGTAGACCAGGCTAGCCTCAAAGTCATAGAAATCTGCCTGCTTCTGCCACCTAAGTGCTGAGATTAAAGGTGTGTATCACCATCCCAGGCAAACTTGCTGTTATTTTCCTACCTCTTCCTCATGAAATAAAGTAATACTTGGGCCAATAATAAGAGTCAACAGGCAAAAACACTTGCTATGCAAGCCTGACTCTCTGAGTTCTATTCCTGGGATCCAAGGTGAGAGAAGCAACTTCTGAAAGTTGTCCTATGATTGTCACACATGTGCCATGATATGCACATGTCTGTAAACACTCATCATAACTCATACTATTAATGATAAAGGAAATTAATAATAGTTATTTATTTTCATATATTTATTTACAAATTCATTAGTCAAAAGAAAGAAAACTGATTGGAAATTACACTATTGTGAGGTATCCACCAGAGACCACTGCTAAGACATGGGTTTAAGCCAATAGAAAATCTTTATTAGCTAGCTGGTGACTACAGCGAGTATTTGGGAATCTAGTGTAGCACTGAACCTTTTTCAGGTGACCTTATAAGCACAAAAACCATGTCCTGGCTTGATATACTTCTGGCAGCAAGAACACCAAAGCACAAGGGTTAGAGAGTTTCCCAGAACTATAGATTCTGATGGATTAGGTCTTTGTTCTCATTCTGATGGGTGGTGCTATCTACCTGCTGAGTTTTGTGATTTGAATGGTACTGCCATCAAGCCATCAAAGTGCTAAAGTCTGGGAGCCTACAAAGGTCTGAGCCCTATTACAAACATAGTAGAAAATCATTTGGATCTCTGCAGCTTTAGAGTCCTCCTCTCCCACCCTTCTGGGGCCCCAGAGCCTCCTCACACACCTTTGTTTGACTGTTTTCAATCTGAAGGCCATTCTTCTTAACAGAAGAAAAATTTACCTATCACTTATCCCTGTAATACAGTCAGCCCCAAGCACCAAGCCTCTTATTCTCCTGCCCTAAATGTGACATTAAACTCTTTGCTTTTGGCATCTTTGCAATCTCCACTCACTTCGACTTTAACATCCCTGGTGACATTTTTCAGATATGTGGCATTCTCTCTATTCCCTCCTCAGTCCTGTTTCCTTATTCTATTATGTCTACATTGTCTATTAAAACCAGACATAATAAGAAAATGTCCCATTCTATCACAATGACTTCTCCAGGTCCCCTTTTTCTTCTACTCTGTCATTTTAAATTATATAACCATAATTGAATTTTTGAATGCTATTCGCTTCTCTTGATCATGGAACATACAGTACAGTACAAAGAAAAGAATAGTCATATGGTAAATATTTAATGAGTGATGACATATGAATAGAGTTATCATTCTGTGCTTATCTTTTCTTAGAAACTTAAAAATCCTTTCATTTTGGAGGGGATGTTGTTACGGCAGGTTTTTCCCGCTGGCTGTAGCCGGTCCTGCCACCATGGTCCCGCCTCCACATGAGCCCCAAATAACACTCAGGGACTCTGTATTTGATACAATCCTGTTGGCCAGTTACCATTATTGTTTATGGGCTAGCTCTGTCTTAATTATTAACCCATTTCTACTTATCTAATTATTTCCACATGGCTCATCTTATCCGGGAGCCACGGCTGGCGTCTTCCTTCCTCCCAGGTCTACGTCTTGACCCCTCCCTACTACTTCCTCTTTCCTCCTCCTGGTCTCCTAGCCCCACCTATCTTGTTTCCTATTGGCCACAGGCTTTATTAATTAACTAGTATGAGAAACATATTTACAGAATAACATCTCCCATCATCTCCTCTTTTCTGTCTTAAATAAAAAGAAGGGGTTTAACCTTAACATAGCAAAATATATCATATAACAGTTATCAAATAAGAATCACAGTTAACAATATTTAGTCCATTAACATTTTGAAAGACTTAAAGAAAATATCATCTATCCTATCTTTGAGAGTCTAATGTCCTATATGTAACTTATCTTAATTTTAACTAAGAAAAACTATAACCATAACTATCTGTCTTCAAGTCCTTCAAAGACCATAGAAGGATAATATATAAACTCTAGAAATGACAGAGACAATTCATTGCCTGGTCAGTCACCTGAAGTTCTTCTGTAATGTTCCATCTTCAGCCCATAGGCCATAGTGTGTGTCCAGACTCCTCAACAAAGCAGGAAACTTTAAATTGTCCACCTGTATTGGCAGTTTGTCAGTCATTTTTCTCTGTGTCCTGCAGACTGTCTGGCAGGCAGCCTCTTCCATGAAGCAGGAATCCTGTAGCAATGTCCATCTTGCATCAGCAGTCACCTTTTTGTGGGTCCTGCATGTCCAGTTTCTACAACATAAAGTCAAACAGTCCTTGCCCAAATGGCTAGTCTTGCCATATTAGAAGCAAACTCCATAACACGTTTCTTCGATATCCATCTTCCTTTCTGACGCAGGTGGTATTACCAGGAGCAGTTGTGCCTCACTTCAAGAAAAACCCTAAACCATTTTAAATGCCATATTCTGTAGGTCTTTGAAAGGTTTGAAGAATGCCTATCAATCTCAAATACATCTCTGCATATCTAGAAATCCTAACTAACTTAACTCCAAGTTTTGACTATCATAGGTAATTCTCTAATCTGTACTAAATTATACATTACATTTTCCAATGAGCTATATAAACACAATACCTAAACAAGAGGAGAAATATACATATTACAAAATTGACCTTAAATTGTATCAATAAAAGAAAATCCAATGGGTTAATCATTAAGACAGAGCTAGCCCATAAACAATAATGGTAACTGGCCAACAGGATTGTATCAAATACAGAGTCTCAGAGTGTTACTTGGGGCTGGTGCGGCTGTGGGCCCAGACTGGTGGGCTGGCGGAAACATACATGCTACAGGATGTTCTCTTTTGAGACAGAGTCTCATGTAGCCCAAGCTAGCCTTGAACTTCTGATCCTACTTCCTTGCCATCTCCCCAGGCTGGAATTGCCGGCATATGCTACGTATGCCAACTAAATTTCTTTTAAAATAACCTTTGAGACATACCTAGCTACTGCTATTGTTGTGCCAATTTGTGAGCTCCCAATGCGACCACCAAGGAGCCCACTCACTGATGCAAATGCATAAGGTTTATTGTTAAATTACAAGCCTCTGCAGGGACCCTGTCCTGCAAACTAGCTGCAGCAGCTGCAGGAAAAGAGTGCCTGGCCTCAAATGTAAGGGGTTTTTAATGGGAAAACTGAAACCAGGGTGGTGCATGCCTTTGATGTTCAAGATTGGGTAAGAGTAGGTGACCTTTGAATTCATTGACCTGGAGGCTAGTGGAATTTCAAAATTGTTACTAACAGTTGCCCACAAAGACAGTTGTGGCCAGATGTTATTTACCAAAATGAGTCATTGCCTGACCACCCGGATGGGGTCACTTTGACCCGGGTGGGCACAGTTCAGGTGCTCCTTGGAGCTGTTCATGGTTCCTTGGCTGGAGCTGAACCAGCCTTGTGCCACACAGGGAATTTCTCAGGTGGCTTTTTCTGAGGATGGAGTTAACTCCGTCCTCTCCAGTTTACCTTGCTCTCACACTATCGTCATAAAAATGATAAAAAGTATAACTTTAGGTCTCTGTTTCATCCTATATCCCTGTCACTGTCATTTCCAGTGAATTCCATCTTAAAAGCACAGGAGCTCCTCTAAACTGTTGGTTCGGGTGCCTCTCTAACCACAGACTTGCTTTCTTGCTCATGGGCCACAGAGGAACTCACACCCAGAAAGAAACATTCTGTAAGAAATTAAGTAACTCTTCTGTTTTAGAGACAATTTGTAAGAGATTCCCAACCCCCCTGCTCGTATCTTCTTGTGTTAGAAATTCTACTTACTCTTGTTCTAGCTGTGGTCAGCTATGTCATTATGTTGAAGCAACCTGTTTCCTGTTCTTCCCCAGTAAGATAAACAAAGTTGCTATGAATTCATAGCTGTTACCTTTGGGAAAGCTACAAAACAGAGGCAACCCCTTCCCCTTGCTGCCCTTAGCATTTACTAAATAGCCCAGCCGTTCTCCGTCTGTGCTTTGTACTGTGTCTAAACCCATCAAAAAAAAAAAAAAAAAAAAAAAAAAAAAAGCACCTGTGGCCAGCTCTGGGCCCAGAGCCAACAAGACCATGAGAAAAATTCTACCTTTGGTTGAAGCTAGAGAACATTATGGGTAATATGTGGCTATTACTTAGCTTTTTATGTTCTAGGGAATTAAGAAGTCCTGAAAGCTGCCCATCTTTCTCAGTTACCTGCATCCCTCTGCCCCTAATTTACCACAATTAAAAAAACAAAAACACAGTCAGATGGGGTGGCACATGCCTTTAATCCCAGCAGTGGGAAGGTAGAAGCAGGTGGATCTCTATGAGTTCAAGGCCAGCCTAGTTTACATAGGGAGTACCAGGATAGCCAGGGCTACAAAGAGAAACCCTTTCTCACAAAACCAAACCAAAACAAAACAAAAAGCCAAACAAACAAAAACACCATGCTGGGAGGTGGTGGCAGACACCTTTAATTCCAGCACTCAAGAGGCAGAGGCAGGCGGATCTCAGAATTGGAGACCAGTTTGGACTACAGAGCTAGTTCCAGGACAGCCAGGACTACACAAAGAAACCTTGTCTTGAAAGACAAAAACAAAACAAAACAAAACCAAGAACAAATCCAACCAAAACAAATAAATAACAACAAAGAACTAAACAAGCGAAAACACAAAAACAGTGTTCCTGCCCAAGAAGGCAGACAAGTCCAATAGATAATGCAAACAAAAAAGCATGTATTATGAAGTATTAAACTAAATAAAGGTTACTTATAATTCCAAACAGTTTTTTTTTTTATTTGTACACTAGTGTTTTAGACAAAACTTAAAAGCAAACAAAAAGAGCTTAATCATTAATGTCATAGGTAAGTCTTAAGATTGCAAAACTCTGGCTGATCCACTGAATCCACTCACCTAAAATGCTCACAATGGGTGTATGTGCAGAAACAAGGTATATTGGTGGTTATGAGAAGATGCTGTGCTGGGAACTGGGGACATAGGGACAGTTGTTTTAGAGTGGTGCACGTGTTCTGGGTTAGACAGTGGTAGTGTTTACGGGACAGCATGAAAACACTGAACCCATCAACTCAATGAGTTTAGTGAATTACAACTCACTAAAACTCCCACGAGTGCATTTAAATGATGCTCTGTATAAGTGATTTGTCATGCGGCATTTATCTCAATGCTCTAGCATTTGAAATTTAGTATTATCAAACATAAGAGAAAGCTTAAAACACACATTCGTAGCCAGGCATAATGGCACACATCTTTTTACTCCCAGCACTCTGGAGGCAGAGGCAGGCAGATCTCTATGAGTTCGAGTCGATACTGGTCTACAAAGTGAGTTCCAGGACAACCAGTGAGACCCTGTTGGGGGGGGGGAGATTTGCATAAATTTACAGAAGATAATTTGCAGTTGATCAGTATGAAAAGTAAATGCAATAAGCAATGCCCAAGTAGTTACAGCATTGGACTCAAAAGTAAATTGGGGGAGGGGGGAGAAGGAAATGTGTAAATTGGAAGACAATTGAGACAATTGAGAGAGAAACTCGAGCACTGGCAGCCTAGATTTCCACCGTGCGCATACTGCCATCTGGTGGCCTTGGGTCTCCAAACCTGAGTCCTAAACTGACATTTCCACTGCCTAGCTATTTCTTCTCTCCAAGGTTGACTTTGCTTGTTGGAAGGGAAGTAA
Organism: Cricetiscus sungorus; assembly: GCA_030556225.1. Taxonomy (NCBI): domain Eukaryota; kingdom Metazoa; phylum Chordata; class Mammalia; order Rodentia; family Cricetidae; genus Cricetiscus; species Cricetiscus sungorus. Next base: position 38,122,099 of record JANBXA010000731.1, on the reverse strand, counting down.
AATGCGATTCTCAGCAGGGTTTGACAAGCGACCAGGTCAATGTCTAGCACACACAGGACAGCGGGAGGTCTTAAAGCAGAGAAAGCAGAGGCAGCGGTAGAGCTCAAACATCACCTGCTCATTCCTTCATTGATGCCTGTGGAGTTGGCCTTCAGTCACTGTCTCAGGCACCATCAACACAGCAGACACTCAAACTAGTAGAAATGTGTTTTCACATGTGTGTTCCTTCATTCCAGCACTACTCACAGCAGCCAAAATATGGACCGTCCTGATACCCATCAACTGGATAAAGAAAAGGTGCTACATACAATGGAGCTACGCTTTGTTTTTGTTTTCTCTGTGTAGCTTTGGAGTCTGTCCTGGAACTTGATTTGTAGAGCAGGATGGCCTCGAACTCAGAGAGATCCACCTGCCTCTGCCGCCCAAGTGCTGGGATTAAAGGTGTGCGCCGCCGCCACCTTGCTCCATGGAGTTTTATCCCACTTTAAAGAATACTGAAATCATATCATTTGCAAGAAAATTTATGGTATAACAGATCATGCCATTAAGCAAAATAGACTGGACAGGAAGACAAATAAGCATATCTTCTCTCACATTCAGTATGAAGCATATGAAAATGTAAGGGGACTATGATAGGTGAAGAAAGGGTCTAAGAGGAAGGGGAAGGAGGGACAAGAGAGAAATGAGGAAAGACAGTATAGCATGCTTTCTTTTATGTGCATGTTGGGGCACAGAACCCTTGTGCTCACAGATAGGCACTTGGGAAACCAGGAATGTTAAACACACAAAGTTGTCTCTTCAAAGAAAGGGATGTATACCTGTTTCCCACCCAGAAGTCTGGAAATGAATGTGGTTGATAGCATAATAACCTCTGCATTATCTGTAAGGCCAGGTCACCCGGTACCCCCAGACTCTTACCTTTATTTCAGTTACCCTCCCTGGACCATTATCTTGAGTGTTGTTTCTCAGTCAAAATATAGAACCCATCATTATGGGAGATGTCACATGTACTTTACAAATAGGAGCAAAGGTGGTTTACAGCTGGTGACCTTTGTGCTGTGGGTATGACCAAGACCACACCTCTCCCAGACCCTTAAAGTGTCACATGCAGTCAATCTATAGAGCTCATCTTTATGGAAGATGTCACGTGTACTTTACAATGAGTTTCGATGCCGGTTTTAAGCTTTATTGTGCACGCCAGACTAAACTAATTCTCACCAGGAAACTTTTTTCCAAATGGTGCTGTACTTAAATAAGCCTAAAAGAAACTGCCCAGTGCCAGACTCTAGAAATTGAAACCGATACCGACTACTGAATTGGGTTGAACCAGACTTTCTTCTTGCCTCATATGGACTGACATTCTTCAGGTCTCCGTGGTTGCAGAACACCCATATACACAGAACATGAACATAAACACACATACTGTGTGTGTGTGTGTGTGTGTGTGTGTGTGTGTGTGTGTGTGTGTGTGACCTGACAGTGGAAAGAAAGTGAGAAAGGACCAGCAGGAGGGAAGAGACAAGATGGGGGAGGGTAGAGAGGGATGGGAATGTGAGCAAGGTATAGTAATGTATGTATGAAAACATCATTAAAAAACTATTATTTTCTTTCTTAAATTATTTTTATTTCATTTTATGTGTATGAGTATTTTGCCTGCATATGTGTCTATGCTCTCGAGCATACCTGTTGCCTGTAGAGACTAGAAGAAAGAATCAGGTCCCCCAGAACGGAGTTACTGATAGTTATGAGCTACCATGTGAGTGTTGGGAATTTAACCCAGATCCTTTGAAAGAGCGGCCAGCACCCTTAATTGCTGAGCCATCTCTCCAGCTCTGAAACATATTATTTTTTACATTAACTAAAAATTTTAATTAGTTACTGTTGCTGTGAGATAGGATCTCACTATGTACCCTGGAATTTGTCATGAAGCCCAGGCTGGACTCAAACTTGTGGTAATTCCCTTGTATCTCCCTTGAAAGTACAGAAATTGCAGGCTTCCACTATTGTACTAGACAGAAAAAAAAATTGATATAGGGCATTGTACATGCTAGGCACACACTCAACCACTGAGCTATATCCTCAGTCCTAAAATTTTCGGGGGGTTTCAAGACAGGGTTTCTCTGTGGTTTTGGAGGGTGTCCTGGAACTTGATCTGTAGACCAGGCTGGTCTTGAACTCACAGAGATCCGCCTGCCCCTGTCTCCCGAGTGCTGGGATTAAATGCTAAAATTTTTTTTCTTAAGGAAATGTATATCTTTATGGACCTTACATCCTTGTAGGGTGAAGCAGGGCAGCATAAATGAATAAATAGGAGTTGCATGTATCAACTTCAAGGCATCTTGTTATCACTGTGTATTAGCAAGAGGGATGTGATATTACATGCCTACAATCCTAGCACAGGATGATCATGTATTCAGCTCCTTCCAGGACTACACAGGGAGACACCATCGCAAAACAAGAATAAAATCCATAATGTTGTGGGGGCATATAAGAAAATACAGTACAGTAAATTACTAATGTACAGGTTTGAAATAAAAGATGTATTTATTTATTATGTATACAGTGTTCTGCCTGCATGTATACCTGCATGCCAGAGGAGGGCACCAGATCTCATTATAGATAATTGTTAAACCTCTGAGCCACCTCTCCAGCCCCATAATGTACAGTTTTAAACATGCTTGCAAAATAACATTCTATATGTTAACGGATGTTACACAAATAAAAGGCATAACTGTTAAGCAAGAAACTCTCTGGAAGAGGAAGAAAATTGATTTGTAACATTTTTGCTGATAAGCACAATATAAATCTTCCTGTTGTGACTGAGTCCAAATCATTAAGAGTATAATAATTGACCCTGAACCCTGAGCCCTGGCCCTAGCGGCAGAAACTGGTGCACAGCTACAGATGGGTGGTGATGGCTAGCTTGTGTCCTGGAACTCGCTCTGTAGACCATGCTGGCCTCAAACTCACAGAGATCCTCCTACCTCTACCTCCCAGTGCTGGGATTAAAGGTGTGTGCCACCAAGGCCTGACTACTACAGCTGGGTTTTAGGGAGGAATTTTCTTTTCTTTTCTTTTTTTTATGTTCACTGATATTTTGCCTATATGTATGTCTGTGTGAGGATGTCAGATACCCTAGAACTGGAGTTACAGACAGGTGTGAGCTGCCATATGGGTGCTGGGAAATGACCCTAGATCCTCTGGAAGAACAGCCAGTGCTCTTAACCACTGAGCCATCTCTCCAGCCCCATGGAGGCATTTTCTTAATCGAGGTTCCCTCCTTCCAGATGACTTTAGTTTGTGTCAAGCTGACATAAAACTGCCAAGCACACCTAGGATGTACAAAGCTATAGGTTTAGTCCTCAACACTGTAGAATGTGTAAATAAATAAAATAAACGAGGAAATATATTGTTTGGCAACATTAGTACCCATACTTCTTGCCCTAGAAAAATAAGGTTCACCTCATGGCTAATGAATTCAGAGACCTGAGGTATGTGTAGTTTGCTGGATGTGGTGGCGTGTGCCTGTAATCTCATCACTCAGCAGTCTAAGCAGAATTATTGGGAGTTCCAGGCCAGCCTGGGATATAAAAAGAGAACATATCTTGAAAACTATAATCAAACGATTAACATAGTTTCCTGTTGGCAAGGAAAACAGTGGAAAGAGGAGTTAAAGTCTCCCAGATGGCTCCAAGAAAGCAAAGTAGTAAATGAAAACATCTGATATCTGACATGAAATTGATGGCTAAGGTGGGGTTTCTTTTTTAAGGACTCAGGGAGGTGCAAATAAGAAGCAAGGCAGGGAAAAAAAAAAAAAACTAAAAAAGAAGAAGAAGAAGCCTGGTGGAGGCAGCACATGTCTTTAATCCCAGCACTCAAGAGGCAGAGGCAAGCAGGTCTCTGTGAGTTCAAGGCCAGCCTGGTCTATAAAGTGAATTCCATGATAGCCAGGATTATACACAGAGAAACCCTGCCTTAACAAATGAAAAAGAAGAAAAGAATCAGAAGCTGGGCATAGTGGCACTCACCTGCAATCTCCCTAAAAGAGAGATGAGGAGGAGGGTGGGAATGTGGAGGAGGAACAATTTAGGACACAAGTTTCTTCTGATGGATAACCCTGAAGCTTAGAAGGCAAACTGGACAAATTAGATTCACATTTAAACTGAGATTTCTGCATGCTTCAAATGCCACTTTAGCAGCTAAGTGATGAAAGTCAGTGCTACCCAGGTCTTTTAAAATGCTGTAAACTTTGTTGTCTGCAAAGCTCTTAAGATACTAAGATTACAACAGGCACTGGTGAGGCAGAGGCAGACGGATCTCTGTGAGTTCAAGGCCAGCCTGGTCTACAGAGCTAGTTCCAGGATAGCCTCCAAAGCCACAGAAAAACCCTGTCTCGAAAAACAAAAACAAAACAAAACAAAAAGAAAGAAAGATACTAAGATTATAAATCTCTTCTCTCCCTCTCTTTCTCTCTCCCCCTCTCCTTCCTTCCTTTCTTCCTATTGCAGGTATGAATGAGATCATAGAATACCTTTCCTTCTACCTTCTCTCACTCATGGTGTTGTTGGGTATCCACCAGAGAAAACTACTTGGACACAGGTTTAAGCCAATAGAAAGTCTTTATTAGCTACACTGGGTGTTCAGAATCCCAGAGTAGCCCCAAGCCTTACTTAGAGCTAGTTTTTAATCACAAAACCACATCCTGGGTTGATACACCTCAGTTAACAAGAACAGTTAGCAGGAAACGAAACTACAGAAGCCAAACAGCAAGATTAGTAAATTTAGAGTTTCCCAAAGCTATGGATTTTGATGGATTAGGGTTTGTTTTAGCAGGTGATGCTGTGCCATACCTCCAGAGGCAGTGGGACTATGGAGAATGGAACTGATGAATGAGGCAGACTAAAGTCTCATGCAATAGCCAACTATATTAGAACATCAGACAATTTATACTTTGAGGGTTACAAAAGGTCATAAGAGTAAAGGTCACATGAGAATAACACCAGCAAGCAGCAGCCAGGTATAGTCCACACAGAGGCAGGAGGATCTCTATGAGTTTGAGGCCAGCCTGGTGTACAGAGTGAGTTCCAGGACAGCCAGGACTACACACAGAAACCCTGTCCCAAACAAACAAACCCAAAGAAGCAAAGAAATAAACTGCAATGGGTAATTTGAAGCAAACCCACTTCTATCTGCTCCACCTGGGAGGAGCATGAACGCACATTAAAAGAACAATCCCACATTTTGAAGAAACTGAGGTCACAAGACTCTTGTCTTATTTTCATGGAGTTTTTTCACACGCTGTGTTTCAACAGCTGTAATGAGTATGTTTTCCCATCGGCCTCCTGGTCCCAACGCCATGCCATCCAGCCACAAATAACAGAGACTCTGTATTTGATATAATTCTGTTGGCCAGTTACTTGTTTCTTATCGGCTAGCTCTTTCTTAATTATTAACCCATTTCTATTAATCTAAGTATTTCCACGTGGTCATCTTACTGGAGAGCGGGTCTAGCGTGCGGTTCTCTTTAGGCTCTCCATGCTGACCCTCCTCACTACTTCCTCTCCCTCCTAGACTCCTAGCCCCACCTATCTTGCTTTCCTATTGGCCAACAGTGCTTTATTTATTAACCAAAATGAGAAACATATTTACAGAATAACATCTCCCATCAAATAGCTGTCTACATGCTTTTATGGCTTAAACAGTATTTCCATCATGGTGTCAGTTTGCTAAGATCTGGAAACCTGTTACAAGGTATTGTGCTCTGGTGCTATTCCCCCTGCAGCTCTAGGGATCAAGCCTGGGTCTCACACTTAATAAGATCATATTCTCCCACTCATGACAAATACAACTTTTGGTTTTTAAAATCTAGCCAGGCAGTGGTGGTCACGCCTTTAATCCCAGCACTCAGGAGGCAGAGGCAGACAGATCTCTGTGAGTTAAAGACCAGCTTGATCTACAGATCTAGTTCTAGAACATTTCAAGATTACATACAGAAACCGTCTCAAAAAAAAAAAAAAAAAAAAAAAAAAAAAAAAAAGACATGTATAAGCCAGGCATTGGTGACGCACACCTTTAATCCCAGCACTCGGGAGATAGAGACAGGCGGATCTCTGTGAGTCTGAGGCCAGTCTGGTCTTCAGAGTGAGTTCCAGGACAGGCTCCAAAGCTACACAGAGAAATCCTGTCTCAAAAAAACATGTATATATATCCACACATAACATTATTAACACAGATTCATCACTGCCTCCTGGGGCAACTTTTTCTTTTCTCTTTCTCTTTCTCTTTCTTTTCTTTTCTTTTCTTTTCTTTTCTTTTCTTTTGTTTGTTTGTTTTTTCCAGGCAGGGTTCACTGTGTAGCCCTGGCTGTTTTGGAACCCACTCTGCAGATCAGGCTGGCCTTCAACTAACAGAGATCCACCTGCCTCTGTCTCCCAAGTGCTGAGATTAAAGGCGCACCGCTGCCTAACAATTTTTTCACTTGTTAATTTTTATTTTGTATATATGGGTATTTTGCATGCATGTATGTGTATGCACCACAAGCAGGCCTGATGCCTGTAGAAGCTCTAGGGTCCCCTGGAACTGTAATTATAGACTGTTGTTATCATTTGTTACAGAAGTAGCAATTAATATTCTAGGTATCAACTCCAGAATATTTGTTACTATGAATTTGTCTGTATGTAGAATGTATACTGGGCGCTTTGTATTCTCAAATAGGCCCCAGAGAAAAGAAATTTCTTCTCACCAGAGTGTCAGTGGTAAGAGCTATAGCCTCTGGATCTTACACTACATAGCCTTAGTTTTTTCCTTTGATATAGCACTGAGAAGCCCCATTTACTCAGTTAACATCAGGAGTTGTAAGTCTTGTAGTTTACCAGGACATTTTGGGAGTCTAGGGGAGACACTCGAGGCACCTGCTTTTCTGATGATCTTACCCACCTTCCTGGCGCTGAGAGATACGTGTCCTATGGTCAGAGTTGTTAAATGTGCCTGTGGGTATAAAAAAAAAAGAACTTTAGAGATTTTTTTTTTTTTTTTTTTTTGGTTTTTCGAGACAGGTTTTCTCTGTAGGTTTGGAGACTGTCCTGGAACTCTGTTTGAAGACCAGGTTGGCCCCAAACTCACAGAGAGATTCACCTGCCTCTGCCTCCCCAGTGCTGGGATTAAAGCCTTAGAGAGAAATCTTAAAGAGAGCTTTTGAGATTTGTTTTGTTTTATTTTGGAGACAGGGTTTCTCTGTGGCTTTGGAGGCTGTCCTGGAACTAGCTCTTGTAGACCAGGCTGGTATCAAACTCATTGTGATCTGCCTGCCTCTGCCTCTGCCTCCTGAGTGCTAGGATTAAAGGCCTGGGACACCACTACCTGGCTTTTTTGTAAGATAATATTTTGGGGGCGAAGCCCCCATCTTTGATGAATAAAGAGCCATGAGAGGATCGAGTGTGTGAGCCAGTTAATTTCCTTCTCACCCTCAGACTCCTTTTAGAAAAGCCCTACCCGCCTGCTGTCTAGCCCCCAGCCTGGACCCTGAGAGAGCATCGAGGCTGGAACTTGAATGCTCTTATTGTACTGGGAATTGAACCCAGGTCTTCTGCAAGAGCATGAAGTGGTCTTAACCACTGAGTTATCTCTCCAACCCCATCCTGGGGCTATTTTGAATGGCTTCATTTGGGAACAATTTAAAGATTATTAAATGTTTTTGTTTGTTTTTCGAGACAGCCCTAGCTGTTCTGGAACTAGCTCTATAGACTACACTGATTTCAAACTCACAAAGATCCACTGCCCAGTCTAAAAATTATTATTATTGTTACATGGGAACTATTATTAAAGGTTGTCAACACAATGGCTTCATAGTCCATTGTGTTGTCTGTTTATTTTTGTTATTTATATGTTTATTGTTTGTTTATATGTTGTCTTACTCTGTTGATCTCAATTTATAGCATGCAACATGTTATTCTTGGGTTTTAAACACTATTATTATTAATATTAGTATCTGGCAGATGTGAAATAGAATCTCATTGTGCTATTGATTTGGATATTCCCAGGGTTCATAATGTTGAACAACACAAAGTTCTAAAATTTACAATTGGGTGACATTTAGCCAGTCGTCTGTGACTTAATAATGAGCACATGCTCTGAGAACAGCATTGGTAAACAATTTCATCATTGTTCAAATCTCAGAGTATGCTTACACTGTCCTCAAGGGTACAGAAGGACCACTGCACATAGTCTCCATAAACAGACAGGGCGCTTATCACTATGATGCTGCATGTTGGAGTTTTTGCTATTTTTTCTGGGGTTTATTGATGGGAGATGTCATTCTGTAAATATGTTTCTTGTATTGGTTAATGACTAAAGCACTGTTGGCCAATAGGAAAGCAAGACAGGTGGAACTAGGAGACAAGGAGGAAAGAGGAAGTAGTAAGGAGGGGTCATGGTCTCCATAAACAGACAGGGTGCTTATCACTATGATACTGCATGTTGGGAGATTTTGCTATTTTTTTCTGGGGTTTATTTCAGGTATTTTTGTTGTTATTCTTTGAGACTGGGTTCCTTAGCCTAGTGTGGTCTGGAATTGCCTGGGAAATTGAGATCTTGTCTCTGCCTCCTGAGGGCTTAGATTGTAAGTGTGCACTGTCATGTCTGGCATTACTGTTTTGTGATAAACTTCTTTTAAAATTGTGTGTGTGTTATTATATACATGTTTGCATGTGTTCAACTGCACATATGTGGAAGTATCATATGTTATCAAGTATCTCCCTTGGTTGGGCAGTGGTGGTGCCTGCAGGAATTGAGGCCAGCCTGGTCTACAGAGCGAGTTCCAGTCAACCAGAGCTACACAGAGACACTCTGCATTGAACCACCCCAAAGTGTCTCCTTTAATTGATCTCTGTCTATCCTATATATTGAGACAGGGTCTCTCACTGGAACCTAGAGCTCACCAATTTAGCTAGATACCACCTTGCTATCGGAATCCCTTGTCTCTGCCTTCTCAGCCATACTCACCTGGCATTCATGTAAGTTGTGAGGAATCCAAATTTCACTCCTCACACATAATGTTTCTTTACCCAAAGACCCATCTCACCAGGCCCAGTAAACATTTTTAATAAGAAGTCCATTCTAAAATAATGGACTCCACAAGGACCATTGAACTAAGAATTACAAAATAATAATAATAATAATAACAACAACAACAACAACTAATAGACTAGAAGGGGGACTGGAAGAGGGAAGACCAAGGAACTGGTAGCATTTCCGTATACGCCCATCTGTGCAGGTATTGCTGTCTCAACGTTAAAAAGACACATATCCACGCACGCCTTTAATTGCAGCACGCGGTGGCACAGGCAGACCGGATTTCAAGGACCAATGTTCCCGAAGCCCGCCAATCTCCCGCGCTGGGCCGGGCGGACACAAAGCCTCCCGGGGCGGGGGCGGGGCGGTTACGTCAGCAGGGCCCGCCCCCTGACGTCGGGCGCCGGGGACACCGGGAGGCTTGTGGCGGTGCCGGCGCCATTTTGCCTGAGCGTGCGAGCTAGAGGGAGTGGAGCGCAGCGGCCGTTGTTGCCGTCGCCTTCCTCCTCCCCACAGTCCAGACAGCGGGTGACTAGGCCGCCGGCCCTCGAGCCGAGACTTGTCCCTTACTTAGTTCTCGGGAGCTCCTGGCCGACATGAGTGATGTAGAGGAGAACAACTTCGAGGGCAGAGTGAGTACAAAGCCGCGGGAGCCGTCTTCGGCGGCGGCCCGATGCTCCGGGGCTCGGGGACGAGCGCGGTCGGTCGGGCGAGGTTACGGGGCCCGCGGGAGCGCATCCTCACGTCCCAGATGGCTTCGGGGTCCCCCTGGCTGCCGAGACGCCCCACTGTCCGCGGCGCTCGCTTTGGCTGACTGGTACCTGGCCTGGTCCTATCCTCTCCTGTCGCTCCCTTTCCTCTCAGCTTCCCATCTCTGCTCCGAGGTGCGGGTCCCCGGCGCGGTGGGGCAGGAGGCGGCGGGGCGCTCCCTCCGGCCGGATAGTGGTAGGTGCTTCCTGCGGTGGCATCTCTGCCACCCCGGCCATCGCTGCGGGCTCTCGGGGTCGGAAGTGCGCGCGCGGGGCTGTCGTCCGGGCGGGGAACCGCTGGCGTGGGACCAGCTGGGGCCTGGGTCTCCTTGGCTCTCTGTTGCAGTGAGCGGCCGCGTCTCCGTCGGAACCGGCGGCGCTGCGTCTAGAAGGCGAAAGCCTTGAGGTTGGAGGTGGGACGAGCCCCGTGAAGCGGTCAACGACCGCCGCGACCCTAAGAGTTCTTAAGACAGAGCTGTGAAGGGAAACTACGGCCCAGCCCTCCCCCTTAATGTCCCCTTTCCTTTCACCTCGAGGTGGATGTGGAAAGGCTGTAACGCCTGTTCTCCCAACTGCTCGATGTTGGGCTCTTTATGTCTCAACTTCTAAGGCTTTCTTTCCTTTGACCTTTCATCTGAAAACGCCTTCACAGGTTTTTATGGTTAAACTGGCTCATCTTACCTTAACCTTACGTAACTGAGCGAATTCTATGGCTCAATTTTCAAGGGGGGGGGGAAAGTAGCTAATCACTGTTACATCAAAAGATTACCTGAAATTTACAGGCCCGCTCCCAGTTCTCTCACCCATCCCCAGGGAAAGGCGTCTAGGTTGTCTTTATTTTTGAGGTCCTGTGAAAGTAAACAGCACAAAGAACGCATTGTCCTCAGCCTGAGTATATTATTATTAGAACGTTTATTACTGTTTTTGAGCTTTATTTCCGAAGTTACCCTAGTAGTGGAAATTGATGGGAGCCAGTCCAGGTAAAACCCTGGAAAAGGAAACAGAAGTCCCGGGCTGTGAGTGCTCTGGCTGCCCTGTTGGTATTTATTCTAGTGGGGAGAGGGCAGGTGGTGTAGGAAAAAAACACTTGAGGGATTTGTTGGAAGGAAAGGATTTGTTCCTTTTAGAAGCTCAAGATATAGGCACCTGTAAATCTGTCGTCAAGTCAGAGGGTCAGTTAGGTTTTTGTTGTTTTTTGGGGAGAAAAGAGGGATTTTTTGTTTGTTTGAAGGCGGGTTATGCGGAAGGACTGAATCAAAACTATGTTTATCTTTGGATTATTTGAATGAATTTTCAGGCCGATTATAGCTGAACCTGTTTATTGTTTTGTTGTCCTAACAAACCTTTATTAAGATCATGAAATAAGGTATTTGGAGGTAGTTGTGTTCCTTGTGAAAATATTTAACTAGAAAATATTTTGTCAGTCTCCCCCCCCCCTTTTTTTTTTTTTTTTTTTTTAATGCCCGGTTTGGTTTGTGAGATTTGCACCAGTGTTACTTTATTTGCTGTGGTGCTTTTCTAATTTGTCACCTAGGGGTGACAAGATACTTAATATTTACGCATCCACTTTTCATTTAAATTTTGTTTTTCGAGACAGGGTTTCTCTGTAGCTTTGGAGCCTGTCCTAGCACTCACTCTGTAGATCAGGCTGGCCTCACAGAGATCCGCCTATCTCTCCTTCCTAAGCGCTGGATTAAAGGTGTGTACCACCACAGCCCGGTTTAGAGACCACATTTAAAAAAAAAAAATTTATAATGGTGCCCATGGCTCAATAGGTTTAGTTATTTGTACAGCTCTTTTAAGATGTAATAGGTGCGCGTGTGTGTGTGTGTGTGTGTGTGTGTGTGTGTGTGTGTGTGTGTGTGTGTGTGTGTGTGTGTGTGTTCTTAAAAAAATCAAAGGCTAGAGACTTTTCTGAAGGTTCACCTTTGGGTTTTTTTGTCATTTTCAGTTTGCTGAAAGTGGAACCCACGGCTTAGGCATTCTACATGAGTGCTCTACTACTCCATGAGTGTCTTAAAATAACTTGGTGTTTAAATATAGTGGGTTTTGTTTGTTTTCTGTTGACCATAAATCATCTGTTACAAAGTTTCATATAATACAACAGCTGTGCCCCTTCTCATTTGTCTCTAAAGATGTCTGAGGATAACAGTTCTAAAAAGATTTGTATTTGTTTTAGTTATTTACATGGTTGTTACACTTGAAACTTTCTTTAATACAGTAAATTAGGGGAAGCTTTGACAGGTCAGTAGTCAAATGTTGGGTTTACCAATTTTTATTTTTAAAGATTATTAATCTAGTTTCTTGATTGTTTTCTGTAGGAATTTGTTGAGAAGATTGCATCTGATTCATTCACTTTATCTTCAGGTTATAACAGGGATCATGTTAATCCCATCTCAGTAAAAGTATTTAAAATAGGTGGAAACTTTCAAGTGCCTACAAAACACTGAAAATAAAATATTTACATGTAAATATGTCTATCTTATAACATTTTAGAATTCAGACCCCAGAGTTCTTTCTGGTTGCACTTTTTTATTTATTACTCATGATGATTTAGCTAGAGCCAGAGTACTGTCAATATTTTAGAAATAAAGAACCACCCAAACCATGCTGCTGCACACCTTTAATCCCAGTACTCAGGGAGCTGGAGTAGGTGGATTCTGAGTTTGAGGCCAGCCTAGTCTGAGTTCCAAGACAGCTGGGTTTATGCAGAGAAAAACCCAAAGAGAAAAGAACCAAGACCCAGAAGACCACATAAGCCCCAGTTCAATACTCATTGTATTTACAGGATACTGTAAATGTTTAGAGTTTTCTTTGTGAAGAGTACATTTTACTTTATCATATTACTTTACTCATTAATAGAGACTGCTAGAAGTATTTATTCAAAATTTTCTATTCTGTTTGAAACTAATGTCCCTTCCAGTGTAAAAGAATTTTAGGGGGAAAAAAAAAAGAAAATGGTAGGATTTTCTTGCCTATGGTGAAACTTTGGAGCAATTGTCCACTGTCCTATAGAAGTAAGGACTACTTATGTGTTCTCCCTCTCCACCCCTTATAATTTTATTTGTATGTATATGGGTGTTTTGCCTGCATGTAAATCTTATGTACCACAAATGTGCAGTGTCTGGGGAAGCCAAAAGAAGGAGTTAACATCTTGTGAGACTAGGGTTACAGATTTACCATGTTGGTGCTGGGAATTGAACCTGGGTCCTCTAGAAGAGCAGCCAGTACTATTTTAACTGCTCCAGCATCTCTGCCATGCATGCTTCAGTACTCTTAATCAAACAAGGACTTGCAGTCCTAGTTTCAGGTGATTGACAATTCAAATCTGGGTTTAAAACACTCATCTGAGTATGTGAGGGTTAGTGCTGAAATATTGTTAGATAAGATTGAACAGATGTGCAGTCAGATAAGAAAGGATTTTCAGTCCTAGATTCTTCTAGTCATGGGGAGAACCCTAAAAGGAAATATAAGACACACAGAGACTGGTACAGGAGCAACTTGAATTATTTAAGGCAGAAACCCTTGTCAGGGAAGACAAGAGAATGATTGTGCCATTAGAACAAAATAGGTTCAGGGGTGGGTACATTGTGGAACACCATTAATTCCCAGCACTTGAAAGACAGAGACAGGAGGATAGCTCTGAATTACAAGTCTGCCTGGGTACACACAGTAAGGTCCTGACTTTAAAAAAAAAAACAAACAAAAAAAGGCAAATGAGTCCATAAACAGTTTACTTGGTGCATGTATATATCAATTTAACAAGCACTGAAAATGTTCCAGGAGTGGGGGACAAAGTACTGAAGCTCATGCTTGTCATAATTCAAGACCCTTTTTCTTAGCTTCTAGGTAATGGAATTTATAGCCAGGTGCCACCACACCCATTTTCAACCAGTGTTCTTTTGGAGCTAAGAATGTGGGGAGGTGGCTAGGTCTATCTAGCTGACTTTCTGTATCTTACTGTGTAAGCCTGGCTGACCTCAAACTCAGTGCTGGAATCTGTTTGTCACTGTAATAGAAATGTTTGCTTTATAAAACTTATCCAAAGTTGGGATTTTGATCTTAATATCTTTTGTAGAAATTGAGAAGAATAAACACAAAACTTTTGTTTAGTCTTGCTTCTTTTTCAGTTCTTGATCTGGCCTCTTGAAAACAAACGTTTTTTTAAAGAGACTTAGTATGAAGTCTCCTTAGTACAGAGTGATTAGATAATGAAAATTTTTAAAATGAAGCAAATTTACTGGTACTAATTGGAATTAAAAGTTGTGTTTATGGCCTATAGAACATGGCTCAGTGGGGAAAATGCATGCTGTATGAGCTTGTGAACTTAAGTTCTGAACCCTGGCACCTATTGTAAAAAGCCAGGCTTGGCAGAGCATGCTTCTGGTCCCAGTGCTAGGAGACAGAGGCAGGAGGATCCCAGTACTCCTTAGGCAGTTCCGATAACCAATAGATGAGAACTCTGGGTTCAGTGAGAAATCCTATCTCAAACAGTAAGGTAGAGGGTAATAAAGCAAGATACTTGACTTCAGTCTCTGACCTTCCTTCACAGGTATATAAGCATGCAGACATACACAAAATTGCATGTATTAATATCTTAACACGTGGAATAGTCATGCATGGTGGTCTAAGTAATGTCAGTTTTAAGTCAGCCAGAGATACATGCAGGCAAAACACCCATAATGAAATTGGGGGGGGGTGACTTGTCTCCAGAGGATCCAGTGCTGTCTTCTAGCCAAGTATACATAAATTCATGCAACAGAAAATTTTAATGAAAATTTGTATGTGTGAAATTTAAAAATTATTTAAGATTTGTCATACTATAATTCCACTTAGTTAAGCTTCAGCGACTTAATTGTAAGCATCTCCTTAGATTAACTTGCTCAAGGGGACAGGTAGAATGAAAGTGAGAGAAATGGTTGAGTTTCAAGAGTGTGGCTGTTTGTCCAGAGGACCCAGATTGGGCTCCCAGCACCCACATCAGGTAGCTCACAACTGTCTTAACTCCAGCTTCACAAGAAATCCAACACCTCTTCTGGCCTCTGTAGGCACCCATATACACTAAATAATACAGACATGTCCACATGTCTTTCTTTCTTTAAAATCTTTCTTTAAAGCTGGGTATAATGGTGCCTTTAATGCCAGCACTCTGGAGCAGAGGTAGACCTGGTCCACTCAGTGAATTTCAGGATGGCCAGAGCAACATCTATGAACCAAAGAACTTGCCACCAAGCCCAACGTAGTGGAGAAAGAGCCAACTCTTCCACATGCCTGCCAAGGCATCAATCCCAGTAAATAGTGTAAATAGATAATTTGCCCCCCAAAAGGGTAAAGCTAGCTAGGCATTGTGGTACCTACATATAATTAATCCCTCTTGAAAGGAGCACGAGGATCAGGAGTTGGGCTATTTGGGATGGGTGGGGAGGGAGAGAGTGGCTTGCCAGCCAGCTATGGTGGCTCAGGCCTATAATCTGCATTGAAGGGGGATTGCTGTAGGACCAGCCTGAATGACCAGAAAACCAAGTAGGGGAAAGGTAAAGATGCTGTCTTGTACTAGAACTGGTACTAGCCCTGAATTTGGTGGTGCTCTTATTTTGAAATGTGTTTAAGGCATTTTCACTTTGTACCACCCCTAAAATGAGAACAAAGAGCTATGAAGTGCTATATGCATGATGGTAGATGGCTATCTGGGAAGTGGTGAGATCTTGCCCCACCCCCCAGGGCCTTGAAATTTAAGAGAGACTTAACAGCAAATACTTTGAGTGAGTCATATTTTTAAGTGAGCTGTCTTATAACTTAGCTTAATAAGAGAAGCAGTGGCATGAATAATCAGCATAGGAGTTTCTTTGAACCTGACTGACTAAAAAACATTTTATATTGTCAGTAGGTGCTCAGGTATTGTGATCAACCCTAGACCTTTGTAAAGGGTCTAGGTAAGTGAATTGATGCATAAATCTTAGCAGGTTTAATAGGACAGACGTGGAGGTGAAAAATTAACAGGCACATTGAGGAAGAGATTGTTGAATACTAGGGAAGGTGGAAGACCAGTAGTAAAAGGAAACTGTGCATATACTTATCTATATAGTCTTTGTTGTGGTATTGATCAGAGTAAGTAAGCCTGCCAGAAGAAATTTTACTTTTCCCTCTTGAAACAAGGCTCTGCCATGCCAGAGGATGAGAATGAATAGAGAATTTGGCATTTGGTTTTCGTTAATTTATTGGAGGAAGAGGGGCCATGCAGTCCAGGTGACCTTGAATTTGAAGCATCTTAAAGAGTATGGATGTGCTATTGCACCCAGTATGTGGTATCGACTCAGCTTTGTGCATGTTAGGAAAGCTCTCAAACAACTGTGCTACATCCCAGCCCTAAATGTGTACCTTTGAAATCATTTTTATACCAGCTTTTGAATGGGACATTTTATTATAAGCAACTTGCCAGGTGGTGATGGTAGAGCACACCTTTAGTCCTGGCACTTGGGAGGCAGAGGCAGGCTGGGAGTTCCAGAACAGCTAAGACTATCACACAGAGAACCCTGACTTGGGGAAGAAGAAAAAAGTTATTCCAAACTTTAGAGAATACAGGCATGCCACTTTAGAGTTATCCATGAGCCTTTGTAGGTAGAGATCACGTTGACCTCATAGTGATGAGTCAAGTAGGATCTTTAAAGGGAAAAATGAGCACTGTGTATCTTCTTGGCATATGATTTAAATTCACTAGTTTATTTCTTTGAAAATTCCCACTTTATAAAATACTAAGGAAATAATAGGAAGTTTGTTTCACATAATATACTGCCTTGAATATATATGTGATTTTTGTCCCTATAATCTGGCAGTATTGCCTAGGCTTAGTATAGGCTTAGTATTTACAGGGGTTATTACAATGCTCATATAGGTTTGCTTATCTTTACTTAAGTACTATTGCTTGCTTACGTTCTGCAACAATTTGCCCATATAGCAAATACCAGGACTTGTTTGAGTTGTGCTTTGAAAACTTGCCTGGTTTCTTTCTGGTTTGTAGTATCTATGGTAGATAGAAGCCTATTTAGTATTCCTTTTATGATCTGTGATGTAAGGGTCAACGGAGTCCGTTTTGCCTCTTTCAGCTGGGCAGCATGTTGTGAAGGGTGGTTGAATAGTAAGGAATTTTTAACATCCCTTCAATAATACAACTTTAAGATCTGTTTAGTAAGACAAAACAGATAACCACTTCTTACCAGAATTTTTTTCCTTTCTTGCAAATTAAGTTTCCAAATTCTAAATAGTCTTATAAATTTCTTTTATGAAATTTAAAATTGCCAGGTGTGGTCACACTTGCTTGTAATCTCGGTTTCTTGGACTGGGAAGGGGAGGGTTATTGAATACCACAAATTTGAAATAAGCCTGGACAAAATAATGAAATTTTATTTCAAAAAACAAAGAAAAAGGTAAAGTCCCAGTGGTCGTGGCCTTTATTTAATCCTAGCACTCAAGGCAGAAGCAGGTGGATCTCTTGAGTTGGAGGACAGCCAGGGATACACAGAGAAACCCTGTCTGAACAAAAGTAAAGTGCACTGAAAAGTTGAAATAGCTTCATTTTTTTAAAAAATGGGTCAAAAAATTTTTTTTTAAATATCTGGCATCTGTCCTCCATAAAGATGACTGTTAAAGACTGATTTCTAATGTAGAGCTTAGTGAACGTGGCTTTTATTTAGTAGTGTTTGAGAAATAATATACTTTTATCTGTAGCATCAGCTGTTAGAACAACAGGCCATAGTCTGGTTGTTTTTTTGGGGGGGTTGGGGGTCTTTTTTGGGGGGGTTTATGATACCACAGGTGTTAGAGTTAAAAGAACTATTCTATGAAGTTGTTTATAGAAGATTCCCGAAGATAAGAGAGATCAGATAAAGCAGCTTTAGATTTATGATACCCTGAGTGTTGAAAAAGGGTGCTTTTGGACTGGATTTGTAAATCAGAATTATAGTACTTGCCTATCATGCAACAGCCTTGGGTTCAATCCCTAGCACTGCCAGAAAGAAGAAAACAGCTTTAAAATGTCTTTTTAAGATACTCTGCCAGCCGGGTGGTGGTGGCGTGCACCTTTTATCCTAGCGCTTGGGAATCAGAGGCAGGAGGATCTTGACTTGGTCTTCAGAGTTTTTATAGGACCGTCAGGATTACACAAAGAAACCCTGTCTCAAAAAAAAAAAGAAACGATGCTCTGTCAAACTGTGATATTTTATTGTGACTCTAGATCTGGGATTTAGCTTTTTAAATTTATTAATTTTAGTCTCCAGAAGTAGTAATTTTGGGGGCCAGCAAGATACCTCAGTGGGTAAGTAAGGCACTTGCTGCTATACCTCATAACTCTCAATGAGTTGCTTTCTGGCCACATGCACACAAAATAAATTTAAAGTGTAATCTTTTTTCAAAGAAGTTTTTTTTGGCAACATTGTTTATGAGAAGTGAGAAGAAGCTTGGAAACTAAAAATGTATCTGGGTCATTAAATTCTCATACTGGAGGAGTCATTAAGATTAAATTGTAGCCTTTTCTAGGATTTTTTTAAAATCATAGTAAAATTAAAGGTTTACAGTATCTCAGAACAAAACCTTCTGATGCTTAATGTATAAGGGGGCCTTGGTTCATGCATTAAAAACTTGTGACCACTGCAATTCCATAGTGGTATAGTTGAATGTTATGTTAGAGAGTTTGGTTTATCAGAAGGAAAGCTAAAAGACTTTCTCCTGGTTCAGATTTTAGACCAGCCCCTTGAGACTTCAATTATAAGCAAAAACTAATACTTTTTAGTACTAAATATGTTGCTCCAGGCAGCTATCTAGAAAATTTAGAGTCTAAGGTATGAAAGATTTAACATAGGAAATGGTGAAGCAGGGGCGGCACATGCCTTTGATCCCAGCATTTGGAAGGCAGGGGCAAGAAGATAGATCTGAGTTTGAGGCCAGCCTGATCTAAAAAGCAAGTTCCAGGACAACCAGGGCTGTTTCACAGAGAAACATTGTCTTGAAAAAATAACAAAGCACTGGAAAGGTTGTCATTGACCAGGAAGATAATGGGTAGAGTTCTTGATAAGTAAATGTTTTGATATTACACTTCAATGATAAGGGCCAGGGATATAGCTTAGTTGATAACGTGCTTACTTACAGCACTGTGTAAAACCAAGTTTGGTGTGTGTGCCCATCTATGCTTGGGAAATAAAGGCAGAGATGTGGGATATTGCCACATAAATGAAAATTGGTGTGAATATGAACATTTATAAGATTGGGCTAACTCTTTACATTAATAACTAAGTCCTTTTTTTGTTTGTTTGTGTTTTGTTTTGTTTTTCGAGACAGGGTTTCTCTGTATTGCTTTGGAGTCTGTCCTGGAACTCACTCTGTAGCCCAGGCTGGCCTTGAACTCGCAGAGATCTGTCTGCTTCTTCCTGAGTGCTGGGACTAAAGGCCTGTGCCACCAACACTCAGCAAATTAATAACTAAGTTCTATTATGGTTGTGTGAGTTACCATGATTTTTAGTCAGTTATAAATTATTTGGTAAGTTTTTCGTAGAACTAACTTCAGAGACTAGTTTACCATGAAGGAGATGTCTGTTTCTTGGCAAGAGTATACACTGGTGCCTCTGCAAGGAATGCAGATGTGCACAAATGCAGAACTGGTGGGATCAAGGACATCTGTCATGACACACACTTTGTAATTTATGGTGTAGTGGTGTCTCATGAAACAGCAACAGCATCTCTTTCAGGAATTACAAGCCAAAGTGAAGGACTGTTAGAAAACTTTGTGCTCTCCCTTCAGTTTTTATATGCTTGTCTTCAAAAACACATCTTTCTGGTTAATCAGAATGAATGGAAATGGTAGTCAAAATTGGGAGGTGTAATTTTACTAATTTGTTAGGTCTTTGATATCCAGCCTCTGTGCTGTCATGTGAGTTCAGATGGTGTGTATGGCCATTTTGGCCTGGGATGCTTTGCTTCATCTGTACCTGAATTTCTCAAGTGTGGCTTATTAAAAGTAATTCTAAGATCAGTAAGAGCTTTCAGCCTGTAAAATAGTGGAAAATGAATATTTAGGTGGGGGGAATTGTAGTTTATGTTTGAATTACATTTATATTAAAATTAGGGTCTAAAATGGACATGAAAGGGGAGGAGGGTAAAGAGTATGGTTAAAACCTTAAGAGTAATTCAGTAAATTTTGTTAGATTACACATTTGAACATTTTTAAATATTATGAAAATTTGGTTTTTAAAATTTATTTTTAAATAAACTAGTTATTTGCACTTTACCTGCTGGCCTTTCCATTTGGTAGATAACATTCTGAACTCCAGCAGAGTTTTATAATCCCCACGTGCTTAAATATACTAAATGTTCTTTTTCCATTAAGGTTAATGTTCGTGAAGAAATTGAAGAGTTTTTTCCAAGAATGTGGAAGATAAATCAAGATAAAAGAAGGCTAATGAAAAGTATTAAAGATCAGAAAATTAAAATTGAATGGGGGAAAAAATTGAACAGAAGATTGGTCAGATAGAAGCACTTGAATATTTTTTAAGGCTATTTTGAATTGTTTGAATTGGGGAAGAATACACGAAGTATGAAAAATGAAAAACTCAATGAAGAATGAAGAGAAGTAGAAAGCAAGAGTGAAGTAGAATTAAAAGAATCTGGAAGAATGAATGGGTCCTAGGTTAAGTAAATGTATGGTTTATGTTCCAGTGTCTGTATGATCAAGTTGTAGATGAATTTGCATGATTACTTAGTTAATAGAAAATTGGTGATCTGGTTCAAGTAGGGAATTCTTGAGGACAGTTAGCAGTATTAACAATGGGATTAATGAGCTGAAATTTTTTTCTGGAGGGTGTTGCCTAACCATTTGTTTTTCAGGAGCAATCAATATAAATAATTACGGTACTTTAAATGTTAGGTGGTAGGCATCTACTTGACCAGTGCCATTTGTAATACTGTCTTCTTTGTTAGGAGTCTCGCTCTCAGTCAAAATCTCCAACGGGAACTCCTGCTCGAGTAAAATCAGAGAGCAGGTCAGGATCTCGTAGTCCATCAAGGGTTTCCAAACATTCTGAATCCCATTCTCGATCAAGATCAAAATCCAGGTAAGTTTAAAATGTGTAAACTGCTTTCTTCACAGCAAGATGGTTTTGTCAGATAATCCTTTTTAGCTGCATTTTATATAGAAATATTAATTTCTATATAAAAAATTTATATAGTGAATTATAATGTGAATTATATTCACAGACTGCAGAATTTAGAATCATTTCTTTGCTTATCTGTTAGCTACTGCCTGATGGGTAAAGGTATCTGCCACCACACCCGATTCTCTCAGTTTAATCTGACTACTGCAGTTGTCCTTTGACCTTTACCCTTGTACCTACACAAATACATCATATATACACAATTTAAAAACAAAGAAACAAACAAACAAAAACTAGATATAAACATCTGTCATCTACCTTACTTTCTGAAGCAGAACCTCTCAGTCAGGTCAGAGCTGGCCAGTGTGGCTGTTCTGACCAGACATCCCTAGTCTTTGCCTTCAAACTGGAGTTAACAGGCCAGTTACCACACCTGACCAACATTTTCAGAGCTTTTGAAGCTCTGTTCTCACAGTTCTCTGCCTACATGGTGATCACCCATAAACCATCTACCCAAGGCTAAAACTGATTTTTGGTTCTTTGGGGAGGGGGGTTGTTTGTTTGGGTAGGTGGTGGTGGTAGCAGATTGCACTAAAATTGGTATTTAGGAAAATAAGGAATATCTATTAATTTTCTTCCTGATGAAATGATTTGTCTACAGTAGTACTCGATTAGATTTATTTCATCCTTCTCTCAGAAGTCTGTTTATTCAAGAACTTAATACCAGGTTACCTCAATGCTCTTTGCTCTTCATTAATTCCTTTATTGGTACAGCAGACTTGTTTTGCTATTCTCCCAAGTTCATCTCTATCACTTTCTCTTTTTCTTTTCAATTTAGACAAGATCTCACTGTCTAGCCCTGGCTGGCCTGGAACTCACAGAGATCTTGGTCATTCGGGTGCTAGTGGTAGTAAAGGCTGATGCTGCTGCTTTTTTGTGTTCTTTTATGAAACAAGGTCTGACTATCTCTGGTCAGCCTTTTACTCAAGGAGATACCCCTGCCTTGGTTTCCTGAGCATTGGGATAAAAGGCATGTGCCACCGTGCTCCATTCTGTTTCTCTGCATGTCTTCTCTTGAAGTATGCTTTTAACTTTTTCTTTCTTTCTTTCTTTCTTCCTTCCTTCCTTCCTTTCTTTCTTTCTTTCTTTCTTTCTTTCTTTCTTTCTTTCTTTTCCCCTTTCTTTCTTTCTTTCTTTCTTTCTTTCTTTCTTTCTTTCTATGGAAGGTGAAATGAGAGTGAATGGGTGGACGTGAACTAAATAGAAATTTAAAAAATAAGAATAAGGGCTTGAGAGATGGCAGTCAGTGGCTAAGAGTGTTTGCTGTTCATCCATAGGACCTGCATTTGATTTTTAGTTCTCAACACATATAACCTACAACCAGCTGCCTGTAACTCCACCTTCAGGAGCTCTATAGCCTGCTTCTGGAAGGCATCTACAGATATGCACGCATACACATAAATAAATGTGTATACATAAGCAGGTGCCTATTGAGTCTAAAACAGGAAGTGGGATCCCTTACAGGAAGTTGAGTTGGAAACCAAAGTCAGGTCCTCTGCAAGTGCCAAGCCATCAACAACCAAGCCATCTCTCCAGCCCCTTAAATCTTAAAAACAAAACAAAACAAAACAAAAAAAAACAAGTGAGTGGTTGGGACATAACTCAATTGTTGCAACAAAACAAAACTTAATTTTTTTTTTAATTAGATAACTTGTGCTACTTATATTTTTGGTTGTGAGCCTAGCCTTTAATAGCTGAGCTATCTCTCCAGCCCATAACTTGTGTTTCTGTATGTATGTCTTCCACATGCATGCAGTGCCCGCAGAGACCTGAAGGAGTCATCCCCCAGAAGTGTAGTTACAAATGGTTATGAGCCGTCATAAATCAAACCTGGGTTTTCTTGGAGAGCAACAAATGCTCTTAACTGCTGAGCTATCCCTCCATCCCTGTGATCCTATATGTTACCTAAGTTTATTTCTTTCAAAGGTCAAGGTCAAGGAGGCATTCTCATAGACGTTACACCCGGTCCAGGTCCCATTCTCATAGGAGACGATCTCGAAGTAGATCCTATACACCAGAGTATCGTCGACGAAGAAGTCGGAGTCACTCTCCAATGTCTAATCGCAGAAGACATACAGGCAGCAGGGTATGTTGAAGGGGTTAATGGAAACTTAGTTTTCTCTTTCTCCAGTGTATAGTCATGGCATAAATAATACCTTGCTTATATGAAAGAAGTAGCACTGTAGAAAGAACAAATATTTTAGCTACATGTGGTAGTACTTGCCCTTTAATCCCAGTATTCAGGAGGCAAAGGTCGACGGACATCTGGGTTCCAGGCCAGCCAGGGTCACATACTGAAGCCCTATTTTTAAAGGGGGGGTGGGAGGCTAGTGGTACACACCTTTGATCCCAGCACTTGGGAGGCAGAAACAGGCAGATCTCTGAGTTTGAGGACAACCTGGTTTACAAAGTTCCAGGCCAGCCAGAGCTACACAGAGAAATCCCTGTCTGGGGGTGGGGGCGGGGGGCACAGTGACCAGAGAGATGGCTCAGAGGTTAATAACACTAGCTGTCTTCCACAGGTCCTGAGTTCAATTCCCAGCAATCACGTGATGGCTCACAGCCATCTGTAATGAGCTCTGATGCCCTCTTCTGGCCTGCAGGGAAACATGCTTACAGAACACTGTATACATTAATAAATACACATAATTTCATGAACCTCCTATAAATGAAGTACATTTTCTTGACTGTGTGACAGGTTTGCATGTAGATAAGGTTGACTTCAAACCCAAAAATCCTTCTGCCTCATCCTCTTAAGTGGAAAGTTTGTGAAAGGGCTGTTGTTCTTGTGGAGCTAGAATAATGAACGCGTGATCCTCGGAACATGGGTGCTAGAAATGCACTTGTGCTAGAGTGGTATGAGGTCCTAACCGCTGAGCCCTCTCTCCAGAGTCTTTCTTGGTCTGTGTGCATCTGCTGTCCTGGAACACACCCTAGAACAGACTGGCCTCCAACTCATAGATATCTGCCTACCTCTGCCTCCCCAGTGCTGGGATTAAAGGTGTGAACTCCTGCCACCACCACTGAGCTAGGAGGGAATAGTTTTGTACAGGCTATAGCTATAAAATGTATTCCAAAGAAAATCTTTATATGTTTTTATTTTATACTGTAATTTTCATTAAAATTTAAGTCTACCTTTATTCAACAGGCAAACCCAGATCCCAATACTTGCCTGGGAGTGTTTGGCCTCAGTTTGTACACAACAGAGAGAGATCTTCGTGAAGTATTTTCTCGATATGGACCGTTGAGTGGTGTGAATGTGGTTTATGATCAGCGAACTGGGAGGTCACGTGGATTTGCTTTTGTGTATTTTGAGAGGATAGATGACTCTAAGGAGGTAAATCTTGTTTATGAAAAATTTTTATATGCATGAAAGTGTTCTGCATTATTATTAAAAATCTGTTAATAACCATGTCTCCTGACTGTCTGACCTGATTGGAACTCAGCTTACAGTTTTGTAATTAGGCTAATTTTGCTTCTGAGTTCATGCTTTCTGTATAATTACATGCTAATTGAAATCTGACTTTAAGAAGTAAATGATAGGAGTTAATGTTAAACTACAGTGTATAACTATTCTTTTTTTATATACACCATATTGATGCTTAAGTTGACAGTCTAATTTTATGACTAATTTTGTGGGGGCTGGGCAGAGGTGGGTGGATCTCTGTGAGTTTGAGGACAGACAGGGCTACTCAGAGTCCCTGAGTGGAATGATGAGCTCAGATGCAGACAGGTTATTTTCGTTTGCACTTGGTGATCACTAGGGGGCAGTGCTGGTTTGTGTACTATCTCAGTTCTCAAGAGGAGGCAAGCTACTATAATTGTTCTCTTGCATTCCTTTAAATCATGACTTCTTGGCCATTTAGTGAGTTTTACAAATAAATATTGAACTACAAACTGAAGAGCAAGGGTAGAGTTAGGTTAAGGTGAGTGTGATGGTGTAAGACAGAGGCAGGATTGCTATAATTCCCAAGCAATTCAGGTGACATTGATATCCAGTCTTAAGGTGAATAGGAGGGGTTACAAGTTAAAAACAAAAAAAACCCTAAAGCTTAGCTAGGTCTTATGAATATCTGAGGTCTTTGTAAGTGAAGCAGATCTTAGTGGTATTGTCTGTGTAACTTAAATATGTTCTGGGTAATACCTAGCTCTGGAAATGCTGGCAGTTCCCTATATAATGAGCTGCATTTCTATGCCATTTCAAAAGTGGGTTTATTTGGATTATAGTTAATACTTAATTATAAATTTAAAATGGCTTCAAGATTAATGAATTATGAATGGGTTTTTTTTCTTTTTTTAGGCTATGGAAAGGGCAAATGGGATGGAGCTGGATGGTAGAAGAATTCGTGTGGACTATTCTATCACCAAGAGAGCACACACACCTACACCAGGCATTTACATGGGCAGACCAACTCAGTAAGATTTTGTGTTTTGTGTGCTTGTGTGTTTGCCTAGCATGTTTAGGGCTTGGGTATAGGCCTCAGGCTATAAACAAATTCAGCTTCCAACTTATCTAAGCTTAAACTACATTCCAGAATGTAGAAGTGCATGTAAAAATCTGACAAGAAAACAAACGTTGTCTATATCTCCCTTCCATATCACTTTCTTTTACCAGTATATAATCATTTAAGGGGACTGGAAAGATGGCTCATCCATTAACAATATGTGCAGCTCCTGCAGAGAACCTAATTGTGATTAAATTAATAGCTAATTTAATCACACTTTTTTGCATATATTTATAGGCAAGTGAACAAAACATCTGTGTATGTTCTTTGCTCTTGGTGATACAAAAATAGAAAAAATAATTAATATTGCTGGGCCTGTTGGCTTGCCACTGTAATTCAGTAGGCTAGCAAAAGAAAATTGCCATTATTTTTGAAGCCAGCCTTAGCTACATTGTGAGACCCTATCTCAAAAAGATGAAAATAAATCATCTCTTGGAGGCCTCTTTGTAGGCAGATTGTGTTGATACTAGTGTTTGTTTTTAAAATACCATGATTTTCACTTTGAACAAACATATAAATGTTTTCCTTTTGTTTTAAGGAATGCAAAGGAGCCAGAGGCAGGCAGAGTTTGAAGCCACCTAGGACTACTGTTGCACAAAAAAAAAAAAATGGCACAGTGGAAAGAGGGGCAGATTCAGGCTTTCTTTTAGTTTTATTGGGGGGAACATGGGGTAGGGAAGAGAAGATCTGCAGAAAACCAGACTTGAAATTGTCCCTTGTTTGCAACATAGCAAAGAAGGGGGCTTTAAATTCACCCCCCAATGTGTAAACATTAGATTCTGGGGTAGCTTTAGTGGAGACATTCTTTTTGGTGTTCAGGGCTAGTTTAAACATATATTTGGTCTTTTCTTCAACTATTTATTTAGGGAGAGGGGGTATATGGTTTGCCGGAGTTGGTTCTCTCCACTCATAGATTCCATGGGTAGAATTGTGAGGTTTATCAGCAAGTGCTTTTGACCACTGACACATCTTTCTACCCTCTCCATTTGCTGGTTCTTAATTGCCTCTCTTTCAGTTTTTCTTAGACATAGTTTAATAATGTACTTTGATCCTATTTCCGTTTTTTTGAACGGTCTCTGTAGAGTCTTTCCTGTCTCTGGAACTCACTTTGTAGACCAGGCTGGCCTCAATTTATTTTGGGGAGGGGGTGTATGCACATGCGTGTAATGTCCCTAGAGGCTAAAAGATGGTGTCAGCTGCCCTGGCTGGAGTGGCAGGCAGTTGTGAGCCATCCTAAGTGGGTTTTGGGAATTGAAGAGTAGCAAGTATGCTCTTAACTTCTGGGCCAAATCTCCATAGAGTTCTGTGAGAGCATAAGGAGCCAAAGCAGAACACCATAGTCAGTAAGGTGGGATGGGAGGACATTTACGGCGCAAAGGTTCTCATCGCACTTTCCCTGCCAATTTGTATTAAATGATCCTGGATAATAATCTTTTCTTCTTTTTTTGTAGTAGTGGTGGCGGAGGAGGTGGAGGAGGCGGCGGTGGCGGAGGAGGTGGAGGTGGTAGACGACGAGATTCTTACTATGATAGAGGATATGACCGAGGCTATGACAGATATGAAGATTATGATTACCGGTACAGGTAATGTTTTATTTAATCTGAGATGTGAAGTCTATGCTGGATGATAGCTTTATTTGGCTCTTTAATGTTGGCATGTACAAATAAAAACTGGATGTTTGATCTGGGTAGCCCTAGTTGCTTGGGAGACAAAACATAAGAGGATCACTTGAGCCAACTCACCAACATGATAAGCATTGAAGAAAATTTTAGGGGTGAGAGTGTCACTTGGTGGTACTTCAGTCTTCCATACTCCTTAAAAATATGAAGACATGGGGTCTTGCTATGTAGAAACCAGTCTGGCCCCTACTCACTAGTAGGTCTTCCCAGTATTTGGGATTAAAGGCCTGAACTACCACAATGGCTAGGGTTCTTTTGTTGTTGTGTTTGTTTTTCTCTTTTCCCCTTTTCTTCACTAGACTCAGTGAAGTGATTATGTGTTATGCTTATTCATCTCTCGTTTCTTACAGAAGAAGGTCGCCTTCTCCTTATTACAGTCGCTACAGGTCACGGTCAAGATCTCGTTCCTACAGCCCAAGTACGTAAAATTTGCTTTTGTAGTGTTTAACCATCTTTCTAACCAGTGGTTTATTTTGAGACACTTGCATATGTGGTGGTTGTTAATAGCTGGAAAAATATTGGGCAAGTCAAGCTATAATTATAATTGTTTTTGTTCTCTTTCAGGACGCTATTAATAATGAAGCGGTTATGGCCAAGGACTTTCCTTTTTTGATTTTTTTGGGGGGGGGGATTTTGAATTTCTGAGCTTCCGATGCTTCCTAGTCCTCAAAACGAAAACCCCTTGGTTTATTTGCTCTATAGTGTAACCAGTTGTGTTGCTGTTTTCCACCCTGTGTTATACTCTTAAAGATGTAATTGTCATTTAATTTGTTCAACATCTGAGTAAAACGGAGCCCACTGTTACACTTGTAGTTCTTCTTTGCCTTTACAGGGGATTAACTCCCTACTTGGAGGAAAGAAATGATCTTTTAAAAGCTTTTGTGATGGATAGTGTAGTAGACGACCTATTAGAAATCTGCAGTTAAGACACACTGCTTTTTTAACCTTCTTTGGGGGAAGATTATCACTTTAGATCAGTCATGTCAAGTTTGTCTGGAGTGGCATGGAACAGTCATAGTTGAGTATAGAAAGTTTGAAGCTATATGAAGAATGTAACTTTGAACCTAAAAAATTAAGTCACCTTTTAGGAATTAAAAGCTTGTAGATGCCTATAAAACTTGTTATATTTGAATTTACATGTTAAACCGTATAAACTTAAAGTGTGATTTTTGTGTTAAATTTACAGAAACTTAAGTATTCCCTTAATCACTGAAGGACAACCTTTATTTATTACCTAGAACAATTGTATAACTTGCTGTTAGAAATTTTGGTATTGGGTTATTGGTTTTGTGGGTTACTGTATAGTATAGAATCCTAAAATAACAAGTAGGGAAGAGTAATTTCAAATAAAAATTAATTTGAAAAGGGATTGTCTCTTTTATTTGATAACAGTGGACAGTACAACTGGATCGAAAGCTATTTTTGTTTGCATGTCTATCAGTGTAGTGTGTAGATGTATTGCCTGCCTTGGAGACTAGAAGAGGAGGGACTCTTATCCTCTGGAACTGTTAGAGCTCTGAGCCACCATGTGGGTGGTGGGAGTGGGACCTTATCCTCTCGAGTCAGTTATTACTCTGAGCTTTGAGAACCCTGTGTTTTTTCTGTTCTTTTATTGGACGTGAGCCAAGAGTATGTGGTAGTATATTGAAAGAATACCTGGCTCATGGTCTCCTGGAAGCCTACATTCAAAAATTGTGGAGAGGGGGCTTCTGTTAGTTTATTTTTTATATTCCAATCCCACTTCCCCCTCCTTTTCCAGCCACCCCCCCCCTTCTGCTCCTCAGAGAGGGTAAGGCCTCCCCTAGGAAGTCTAAGTCTGGCCTATCAACTCGTTGAGACAGGACCGAGGCACCTCCCCACCCCCCTAACACCCTTGTGTCTAGGCTGGGCAAAGTATCTCTCCATATAGAATGGGCTCCACTAAGTCAGTTTGTGCATTAGTGTTAGATCTTGGACCCACTGCCAGTGGCCTCATATTGTCCCCAGCTGCATCATTGTCACCTATATTAAGGGCGTCTAGTTCCGGTCTTACTCAGCTTCCCCATTTGTCAGACCTGAGTCAGTGATAACTTACTAGCTCGGGTCAGCTGATTCTGTAGGTTTCCCCATCATGATCTTGACTCTTTTGTTCATATTATTGCTCCTCCCTCACTTCAGTGTGCTCCAGGAGCTTGGCCCAATGGTTACTTGTGGGTTTCTGCATCTATTTCTGATACAGAGTCTGGCTTCTCTGGGGTTGGGGATTATAGGCTAGATATCTTGCAAGTTTTCAGTATTCTGCCTGCAATGTAGGTCTGCATGCCACAAGAGGGCACCAGATTTCATTATGGATGGTTGTGAGCCACCATATAGTTGCTGGGAATGGAACTCAGGACCTATGGAAGAGTAGCTAGCTCTTAACTGCTGAGCCATCTCTCCAGCCCCAAATTAATATTCTTAAAAGGTGTGAGGCATTGGTGGTACCTTTAAGCCCAGCACTCAGAAGCAGGTGGATCTTTTGAGTTCTGGTCTACAGAGCAAATTCTTGAACAGCCAGGGATACACAAAAACACCATCCTTTTCCGCACGTGTACACACGCACGCACACACAGGTGTTAGTACATTGCTCATTACTGAATTAAAAATAAGCATGGGATCAGAATTTTATAAATGTGGAATATCAAATGTTTTCATTAGTTTATAAAAATTATGTTAAGGGCTTTAGAGTTAGCTCAACAATTAAGAGCATTTAGGGATTCCCAGCAAAAATGTGACTCAAAACCCTTTGTTACATCCCCACATCCAGTGTCCTCTAAGGATCTTGATAGGCATATAAAATTTTTTAAATTAGGGGCTGGAGAGATGGCTCAGTACTGGCTCTTCTTCCAGTATATTATTAAGTAAGATTATTAAATGGGGTCATTGCTATGAAGAGAAATTTTAGTATTTTAAGATGACTTACAAAAGGACAAGTATCAGCAAGTATATGGACAAAAGGAACATATGTAGGAATATCAGTTTATCAAGACAGGAATGGCCCTACTCTAGGATGTGTATCCCTAAAAAGTCTTAACCACTATGTTGAAGGAATTATTCACAATAGCCAAGTCATCAGCCCAAGTATCCAGTAGTGGCCAACTAGATAAAAGGAAGTGGTATTTGCATACAATGAAATAAGACCTTTTAAAAGGTGTTGGGGCTGGAGAGATGGCTCAGCTATTGGCATGTGCTGTTACTGTGAATCAATGTCCCAGGTTCAATTGCCAGAGCCTGGGAATCTGATGCTGCTTTAGGGGCCCTCCAGGCAACTGCACAGACATGTTTTAAAAGTCTTAAAAACAACAATCCTGGTGTGGTGATATATACACCTTTAACCCCAACACTCCAGAGACAGATTTTTGTGAGTTCAAGACCAGCCTGGTCTTGAGTGAGTTCCAGAACAGCCAGAACTACTACACAGAGAAACCCTGTCTCAAAATGACAAGTTTTTTTGTTTTTTTTATTTTATGTGCATTGATGTTTTGTCTGCACGTCTGTTGGATCCCCTGGAACTGGAGTTACACTTGTAAACTGCCATGAAGGTTCTAGGAATTGAACTGGGTCCTGTGGAAGAACAGCCAGTGCTTTTAACTATAGAGCCTCTCTCCAGGCCCCAGTCACCCACCAAGATTAACCAGGGCAATCTGTGTGACCATAGGTTTGGGGCTATCCATTGGAGCCTTCGGGGCTGTGCAGCAGGTATATAACCTAAGACCACAATAGACTACAATGTTTTGGGAACCCTTTAGACAACTGACCAACAACTCAAAGGCAGCTTTTCATGCCTGCTGTTTGGGGTTTTGTTTGGTTCTTGGAGCACTGACAGTCTAGATGGGAAGTTTCATTTAAACTATGTATGCATATGTGGTATATGTTCTTTTAGTCTCCTTCAATTTGGACTGTTCCTCAACCACCCCTCCCCTTGGTTTTGAAATGATTGTACTGTTGCCCAACAAGCTGGTTTCTCCTATGCCTCACCCAATTCCTGTTAGGTGAGACGATGGAGACACTGCTCAGTTAGAATACCCCTCTATTTTCTCATGAATGAAAGTTTTGAAGCTTCCAGATCTGTCCACCTGATTTCTTCTCTGCTTCTCTCTAGTGTGGTGGAGAACCACAGTGATGCCATCCTAAGTGTTTATTGGGAAGCACAGTTGTCTGTCGGTCTCATCACTTAATCGTTTAGCTGTCTGCCAGGTTCCCTCCGTCTAAAATTCTAAACATTTTTCCCTTTATAGGTAATACCCTCAATGGAATATACCAAGAGCATGTTTCTTAGTATGTACACCATCACTCTCACCTTGACTATCAGGGCAATAAAATGGTGATTTATAGCTGTTTGTTTGAGACAAGAGTCTCACTGTGTAAACACTGGCTGACCTAAAACTCTGTGTAGATCAGGCTGGCCTTAAACTCAGAGATCCTTCTGCTTCTACCTCTGCTGGGATTAAAGGTGTATACCACCAGGTCTGGTTATAACTTTATGTGTGTGGTGTATGTACATTATGTGTATATATATGCACATATGTTCATGCATGCATATACCCATGAACTCAAGGATGCTGAAAGGAGACATTGGGTTTATTATTCTATCATTTTTTTTTTTTTTTTTTTTTTTTTTTTGCCTTATTTCCTTTAAACAAGTCTCTTAATGAACCTGGAGCTAGGCTGGCAGCCAGCATGCCCCAACTATTATTATCTCTACCATCCATACACAATTTTAGGGTTATAGGAATGCATGTCAACACCTGGTTTTCATCTGGGTAAGTAGTGCTTTGAATTCAGGTCCTTATGCCAAGCACTCTTATCTACTGAACCATGTCCACAGCACCCCCCTTTACATCTAATTCAAATGTAATTTAGTTATTTTTGACTTCTAGTCTAAGTCAGTTGTACAAATACACCTTACTTGCACAAGCTCAGCCATATTGACACTCAAGAAGAGGGACATACGGGTTCTTCTACTCTGTACTTCTTAACTATTGGCTACTGATAGATTCTTGAAGTGGGAGGATTATCTTTCATAGTACCAGAAGACACCATGCAAGCCTCCAAGGGAGGAAAGTAACAATACTCCTACCTAGCTATGATGCCTGTGGACCACAACAATAACCAAAATGGCATGAAAACCGTTTGAGTGTAGGAGTGGCCCGCATACCTTGGCAGCAATCAACAGCTCTCTTGTAGTTGGAAGTTTTTCTCTGTCTCAACTGGTCCCTGCAGCCGCTTATTAAGTAATCATTCTGAGGCTTAGTTACAATTGTTTGGCCAATGACTCAGGCATATTACTGACTAGCTCTCACAATTAAATCAACCCATCCCTATTCTATATTTCACCACGAGACTCATGGCTTGTTAAGTTGCTTCCCTGGCAGCTACGTGGAATCTCCCTGGCATCTCCCTGACTCCACTTTCTTTCTCATCTCTGTTTGGATTTCCCAACTAACTATATTCTGCCCTGTCATAGGCCAAAACAGCTTTATTCATAACCAATAAAAGCAATACATTCACAACATACAGAAGGACATTCCATCACTCTAATTGGTCTTAAAGCCCACTCAAGAGGGAAACTATGCCTGGTATGGGAAACCTGGCCAACTATCTGCTAGTAAAACCATG
Organism: Cricetiscus sungorus; assembly: GCA_030556225.1. Taxonomy (NCBI): domain Eukaryota; kingdom Metazoa; phylum Chordata; class Mammalia; order Rodentia; family Cricetidae; genus Cricetiscus; species Cricetiscus sungorus. Next base: position 38,089,262 of record JANBXA010000731.1, on the reverse strand, counting down.
GAGTTTGGAGGGGAAGCTACAACCACAACTTTACTAAACTACATTTATTTTTTCAAGGCAGGGTTTCTCTGTGTAGCTTTGGAGCTTATCCTGGAACTCTTTGTAACCAGGCTGGCCTTGAACTCAGAGACCCTCCAGTCTCTGCCTCTGAGTTCAAGGCCAGCCTGGTCTACAGAGTGAGTTCCAGAACAGGCAACAGCCAAAGCTATACAGAGAAACCCTGCCTTAAAAAAAAAAAAAAAAAAAAAAAAAACCGACAGCATCTGGAGAGATGGTTCAGGGATTAAGAGCATTGATTGTTCTTCCAGAGGTCCTGAATTCAATTCCCAGGAACATATGGTGGCTCACAACCATCTGTAATGAGATCCAACGCCCTCTTCAGGTGTGCAGGCAAACATGCAGACATAATCTTTTTTTAAAAAAAGCAGACTGAGACACCAGTAAGCAGCACCCCTCCATGGCCTCTGCATCAGCTCTCATCTCCAGGTCCCTGCCCTGTCTGAGTGCTTGTCCTGACTTCCTTCAATTATGGGTTATGAGGTGCAATTTACTCCTCAAGTAGCTTTTGGTCATGGAGTGTCATTTCAGCAATTGTAACACAGACTAGAACACTCTCCATCTCCAGAGGGTGATTTAGAAAATTTTAAGTTTATTTTAGATTTTATTTTATGTATTATGGGTATTTTATACACACACACTATGTATGTATGTATGTATGTATGTATGTATGTATGTATGTATGTATAAAATGTTTGTGCACTATGTGCCTGCATTACCTATGATGGCCAGAAGGGTGTTGGATTGCCTGGTGCTGGGGTTACAGAAAATTATGAGTTATGAGTTTTGGGAACCAAACTTGGGGCCTCTGCAAAAAACAGCAAATGTTCTTAACTACTGAGCCTTCTCTCTAGGCCTATGAAAGGTAATTTTAAAGAGATAATAGGGGGGGTGGGAGGGGAGGGTGGTCGAGGGGCATGAGAGGGTAGGCGAGAGGGAAAGAGAGAGGGAAGGAAGGAGGGAGGGGAAACTGGGATGGATATGTAAAATAAATTTAAAAAAGATAATAGAATAATATTTAACAAATAATGGTATTATTTCCTATAATAATAATAATAATAGTAAAACTCTTAAAGCCCAGTCTTGGACACAGGCTTGAAATACCAGTGTGTTGGTAGGGCTGATACAAGAGGGTTACAATTTAGCAAGATTCTGTCTCAAAACAGAAAATAGAATAAGTTTGGGATGTAACTTATTTGTAAAATATTTGCCCAGCATGTGCAAACCCTAGGTTCAATTCCTGAAACCATTTTTTAATTTTATTTATTTATTTGAGACAGAGTTTCTCTGTATAGTTTTAGCTGTCCTGGAACTCACTTTGTAGACCAGGCTGACATCAAACTCACAGAGATCCAACTGCCTATCTCAAAAAAAAAAAAAAAAAAATAAGAATGATGTCACCTTTCAGCAAAGAGTCCGTGACTCAAGAATTGGAGACCTGATCTTGTAAAGTACAATTTGTGAATACAAAAGTCATCATTTAGGGCCAGTAAGATGGCTCAATAGGTAAGGGCATCTGCCACCAAGCCCATGACCTGAGTTCAAGTCCTGGAACACACATGTTCTGTCACACACACACATACACTCAGATAAACGGGATGGGCAGATTGTGAAGTTTTGGATGTTTTCTTTGAGTGGGTCTTGCTCTGTATGTAGCACAGGAAATCCTGATTCCCCTGCAGAAGTGTTGGATATACAGATGTGTGCCGTTACACCCTGACCTCTTATTAAATATTTTGGTTAATTTTGATGAAATGTTTACAGCTGGGGTTTACAGTGATTTTAATCTACTCTGATGTTTACATTGGCAGAAATCGTTTCACAACAATCATCCTTAGAACTTCTGTAATACCTTTTGAATTGAATTAATTCTGTGACTTTAAAGATCAACTAAATTGGTGGGGAAAGAGTGTTAACATCTACTTTAAGTAAAAGTTACTTAAGCCTTTGGTAGAGTGAGAGTTACTAAGTTCCTTCTAGGTGACAGACGTGTACCATGAGAAAATGAGTGGAAGGTAAGCATGGTGGCTCACACTGGAATCCCTATACTTGGCAGTCAGAATTTGGGTGACTGCAGTGCTTTCAATACCAACCTGAGCTGAAGAGTGAGATGTGTCTTAAACACAAAGGAAAGGTGACAGAGACGGAGGGTTCAACATTGTCTGAGGCTTTCCTCCGAACCTAAGGGGTCACCATGCGTGCAGCTGATACACATTCATACATATACAACATCCAGGTAACACACACATAAAATCTTTATCGAAAATAAATAAACAAACAAACAACTAAAAGACCAGGACAGCCAGGGCTGTTACACAGAGAAACCCTGTCTCAAACACCAAACAAACAAATAGATAAGTATTATAATAATTAAATGAGCATGCCTTTAATCCCAGCACTCTGGAGACTGAAACAGACCACAGAGTCCTAGGGCAACCACGGTTACCTAGTGAGACCCTGTCTAGAAAAAGAAAAGGGTGGGGCAGGAGAGATGGAACTGTGGCTAGTTAGCCTTCCAGTGGTTCTGAGTTTGATTCCCAGCACTCACAGCCATCTGTAATGAGATCTGGTGCCCTCTTCTGGCCTGCAGGGAATACATGCAGGAGGAACGATGTACACATAATAAATAAATAAATAAATAAATAAATAAATAAATAAATAAATAAATCGTAAAAAAAAAAAAAGGCTTAATAATGGGGAGACGTGGAGAATCAACCGTCAGAGCAAGATTTGAGTAAATTCTTGTCAGGGGACAGAAGCCTGATGGACACCTAACAGAAAATATCACAAAGGAGGAACCAGTGTCCACATTTCTGAGTCATGTGCTTGTCAAACAGGAATTGAGGGAGGCTTCAGGACACCTTAGGGAAGAGGCTGAACTGTGTCACAGCTGAAACTGAGCAGTGTGAATCCCAGCTTCGGAACCTTGAGCCTAAATCCGCAACAGAGGAAACCTTTACTCAGCAGCTGCAGGAGCCCACACGGCAGGCAGCAAGGGCAGGGGGCGCTGCTAGGGAAGCTTGACCCACAGTTGGGGGGCAGGGCAGGGGAGGGCTGGGAAGTTGGTTCACCAAGTAAAAGTAATCAGAGTTCCATCCCCCAACCCAAGTAAAAGCCAGATTCGGTGGTGCGCATCTGTAATCCCCGCCTTGCTGTATGGAGATGGGTGGGGTGGGGGTGGGGTTGGAGACCAGTGCAGCCACAGAAGGAAGAGAGACCCGGTGTCAGCAAGGTAGAAAGGGAGACCTGCTTCCTAAGAAAGCTGTCCTCTGACCTCCACATGTGCGCCATGGTGTTCATGAACCTGCACTCACACGCACACATACGCAAGATCTTAAAAATTAAAAGAATTAGCAAGCAAGGTGATTAGCAGAACATTATTTAGAGAAGCTCTGTTCTGTGGCCCTTAGTCTGCAGAAATTTACTAAAGGTTCAGCAATTTCCAAAGTAAAATACAATTAGGCTAGTTTCCAGGAGATTATTAGAATGTTTATGATTCTTTATTTAAAACATTAAAGTTATAATAAACATAATTGCATTAAAACAGTTCCATGATTATCTCTGTAACTTGCTATGGTTTGTCCCTCCCACGCCCATCAGTCCCTTTCCCTGCTTCGTGCCCTTTCTGCTTTCTTGTCACGTGTGTGTGAGATATATGTATGTATAACTTTAGATACATAGATTCACCTGTCTTTCAAGTGTGGATCAATGCTTTGTTTTCTTTGCTCATTCATTAGTGAACAGCTGGACAAGCTCAGTATCTTGGCACTAGAGTTGTAAGCACAGGTGTCTCTGTGGTGTGCGTGGAGACCCAGAAGTCATATGTGGAGATCACATGCCGGTTCTATTTTAGGATTTTTGAGGAACCTCCACCATGGTTTCCACAGTTTACCTGCCACCAACAATGTATGGTTTCCTCTTTCTTCAAATTCTCATCAGGTTTTGTTTTGTTTTGTTTCTTTATGGCAGCCATTCTGACCTGAGCAAGACATACTCTCAATGCAGTTTGTTGCTGAATCCTTTAAGACAATTTTTGGGGGGTCTGGATCTATTTATTTATTTATTGGTTTTTCTGTTTTTTGTTTGCTTTTGAGACAGGGTATCTCTGTGTGACCCTGGCTGTTATGGAACTGGTTCTTTAGACCAGGTTAGCCTCAAACTCAAAGATTTCCTGTTTTTGCCTCCCAAGTGCTGAGATCAAACCCTCCTGGCCTTAGACTTATCTATTTCTATGTCTGGGTGTTTTGCCTGTGTTTATGCCTGTGCACTTGCATGCAGTACTAGCAGGGGACATAAAAAGCTATCTGTGTCCTTGGAACTGGAGCACAGAGGGTTGTAAGCCACATGTCAGTCCTAGGAATCAAACCTGGGTCCTCTGGAAGGGCAGCCAGGGCTCTTAACCACTGAGCCATCTCTCCAGCCCCCTCAATGCTGTCTTAATTTGCATCTACCTGATGACCAAGGATGATGAACAAGTTTTAAGTATGTTTTGACATTTCTTTTGAGAACTTTGGAGTTCATTAGCTCATTTATTATTGATTTATGTTTTTTGTTTGTTTGGTTTTGATTAATTTTTTTAAGACACTCTGTAGCCCTGCCTGTCCCAAATTTGCTACATACTCTATGCTGGCCTCAAATTCAGAGATCCCTCTGCTGCTGCTTCCTGAGTTCTGGGAATAAAGGCATGAGATACTACACTCAGTGTATAAAAGTGTTTTAATTTCATGCAATTCCACTTGCTAATTCTAGGGATTGTGTACTGTGCTATAGGAGTGCTTTTTGGAACATCTTTATCTATGCCTGTATTTTTGTTTTTGGTTCTTTGAGACAAGGTCTTAGTACGCAGCTCTGGCTGGCCAAGAGTTCTCAATGTAGTCCAGGCTGGCCTCAAACTCAGAGAGATCTGCCTGCCTGTCTCCTGAGTGTTGTAATTAAAGGCGTGTGCCACCATGCTCAGCTTGTCTCTATCTTAGATGTTTTCCCCTAACAGTTTTGGGTCTTACACTAACGTCTTTGATCCATTTTGAATTGACTTTTGTGTATAGGCTGACAAATATGAATCCCATTTCGTTCTACATGTTGGAATCCATTTTTTCTCATCATCATTTGTTAAGGAGGGCTGTCTTTTCTCCAATATATGCATCTGGGTCTTCTCTTCCATCCAACCAGTCTATATGTCTTGTTTGTTTGTTTAAGAGAGGATCTCACTCTGTAACCCTGGCTGACCTAGAACTACATAGACCTGGCTGCCCTCTGCAATCTGCCTGCCCCTGTCCCCAGAGTGGTAGGATTAAAGGTGCCACTGTGCCTGCCCTATGGGTCTGTTTTGTGCCAACTCTGCACCGGTTTTATTTCTATAGCTCTGAAACGCAATTTGAGAATCAGATACTGTGCACCCACCCCCAACACTTGCCCAGCATTGCTTTTCCTGCTTAGAATGCCTTTGCCTATCTGGTGACATTCATGCTTTCCTATGATTCTTTTATGTATTATTTATTTATTCATTTATTTATTATGTATACAGTGTTCTGCCTGAATATATACCTGCACACCAGAAGAGGGCACCAGATCTCACTATAGATGATTGTGAGTCACATGTGTTTGGTTGCTAGGAATTGAACAGGACCTCTGGAACAGCAGCCAGTGTTCTTTTGTTTTGTTTTGTTTTGTTTTGTTTTTTGAGCAGGGTTTCTCTGTCACTTTGGAGTCTGTCCTGGAACTCTCTCTGTAGACCAGGTAGGCTTCTAACTCACAGAGATCCTCTGTCTCCCAAGTGCTGGGACTAAGGGCGTGCTGACATACTGACAGGAGGGGCAGTTTGAATTCTTGGTATCCGGCTATCTTAGGGCCTTGTGAGGGAAAGTTGCGGGTGGTTAGCAAATTCCAGGGAACTGATAGTGGCCTGGGTTAGCTTTCCAGGTCAGACTGCCCTTCATTTCAAGGGGGGGGGATCCTTAACTTTACTTTTGGTCTCTCATTCCCCCCTTTTTCTTTTGTCGATAGTTCTAATCTTAGAACTAGGAAATTTAAGAGGCATCCTCCTCTTGCCTTCTGAGGCTCCTGTACAGTTGTCTGAATACCATACTCTGGACTGCACTCACTTGTTTCCTAACAAAAGTAACAATTTTTCTAACAGTAAGCAACAAGAGAGGAACAAAAATGAGCAGTTATAAGAGGCTGTCCCTGGGTCCTATGTCCTCCAGTGGCATGGAGGTGGGCCCAGGGGAGGAGGAGGGCATATTCTGCATCAGCCGCAGAGTGGGCCTTTTCACCAAGTCTCAAGGTTTCCTGTGTGGTCTCCAACTTGGAAGCGATGTGGGACTTCCAAGTCTCCTTTCGCCGAGTAGGCCTCCCAGAGCTGCTTTCACACTCGCTGTCTCACCCATTTGAGCCTAGCAAACAGAGGCTGGGAGAGCAGCACATCAGCACTATGTACAGAGGCAATTTCACCAGTGGAGGGAGCCCCCCCCCAGAGCCATCTATAGGGGGTCAGCCCAAATGGCCCAGGGGTGTTTCTAACCCTGAAACGCACAAAGGGTAGGAGAGCTATCCGATCATTAACGCCAGTCTCCACAGTCAATTTAGTGAAGGTCTCTTAAATGGTTTTATCTAGCCTTTTTGCCTGAGCTTTGGGGTCTGCATGTACAATGTACAATCAATCCCCAATATCTTGGCCTGTCCCTGACTTACCTGGGCAACAAAAACTGGACCATTGTCTGATCTTACTACCTTAGGCATTTTAAATCTATGAAAAATTTTTCTCAGTAATTTTTTTAGCCATCACGTTTGAGGCAGCCCCTTTTGCTTATAGATAGCCCCGTGCATATGTACAGTTGCAAAAGCATACCTGCTGTCTGTGTAGATGTTTATGGACTTCCTCTTCAGCTAGCTACAAGGCTTGCATAAGGGCCATGAGCCGTGCAGATTTCGTCCACTGCCCCTGCCCCAGCCCTTCCTTTACCTTTTACAACATAACTGCTCCCAACAGTGAACCAGGTCAGTGCCCCCAGGCCAGCGGGAGGTCCGTAAGATCTTTGCAAACCTCATCTTTTTAACTAACAGTTGATGGCAGTCATGAGTCACTGGTTCATCAGTCTCCTCAGACAGAAGAGTGGCGGGATGAGGGTGGCTGGTGGAGTGAACGCAATCCTCTCAGTGAGAAGCAGGCTTTGGCTTTGGTAGTGAGTCATGTGGGCGTTGGTCATCCATCAGTCTGGGGGCTGCCGGAGAGTGGTACAGTCTCTGCTGAGATAGCTTTTAGACAGCCAGGCCATCCCCTAGCTACAGGATCAAGCTTCTTTGACAGATAAGCAACTGGTATGTTCCATGGCCCTAGGAATTTGGTCAAAACTCCCCAGTCTACCCCTTTATGCTCGTCCACAGAAAGGGTAAAAAATTAAGTTACATCTGTGGGTAGAGTGGGCCCCACGATACTTAGCCTGCAAAACCCAGATGTCCCCAGAAATTCTCTTACTTGTCTGGCCATGGTTGGGGCCATTATCTGGACAGCAGTTCACTTCTGAGCCTCCGTCAGCCATTGTTGCCTGTCCTGTAAACTGTACCCCAGGTACGTTACCTCTCTTCTGCAAATCTGGGCCTTTTTGGCTGAGGCTCCATAGCCCAGGTCAGACAATTCCAGCAGCAGTGCTTTTGTTCTTTCCAAGCAGTCGTGTTCGGTGGCTCCCGCTAGAAGTAGGTCATCCACATACTGGAAGAGGGTCGTCTGGGGGTGTTAGATCCTGAAGCTGGCCATATCTTTATGAAGGGCCTCATCAAAGATGGTCAGGGAAGTTTAAACCCTTGGGGCAGTCAGGCCCAGGTTAGCTGCCAGGTTCTGCCCATGTCGGGGTCCCTCCATTCAAAGGCAAAAAGTGGTTGGCTGGTGGGATGTAACCTTGAATGAGTGGGATACCTGGCCCATGCCAAGGTCCACTGTTCTTCGGGTAGTCCATGAATACTGCCGTTGTCCTGTGGCACCCATTATTTAAGATTTTTTTTGCCTTTTAATTTTCCTAATGGCTATATAAACTGGTCTCCCCTCCACTTTCAAAGTTACCTGGGCTCAGGGAGTGGGTCTGAACCCCGTCTTTCCTACTCTCTCTCTTCCCCCAGGGCTAGCACCTTCGATCCCTTGTTTGTCTTTTGGGGCAGTCCTTTGCCCAACGTCCTTTTTCTTTACAATATGCACACTGGCCCTTGTCCAGCAGGGTCCTGTTGCCAAAGTTCCCTGTTTTAAATTTTCTAACTTTTTTCTTTCTACTGTCTTTTCCTTCAACCACTGTGGCCAAGATTTTAATCAAATTATTTTCCTCTCCTGTCACATTTTCTCTCTCTCTCTTTTCTGTTTTTCTCTCCTCTGTCCCTTCAGTACACTTTCTCTGTCTCTCCTTCTCTTTCTCGGTCTCCCTTTTGTAATACATTTTCTCTGCCTCTTCCACTAAATCACATAACTCAGCTTCCTGTAACCCTTCCAGTCCCTGGAGTTTCTTACAGCACCTTGGAGACGCGCCACCAGAGCCTGGCAATACATTTTCAAGCTCTCTGTACCTTTAGTGATGTTAAAGTCCCACTGAGGCGAGTCAAGGGGAATCCCGTGCATCGATCTCGTTTTTTCAGCTGCGTGGGCTGCCCATAGGCCCCAGGGACATTTTTTCTAGTTGTTGACAATCACCTCAAATAGCCTGGTGAGAGAACATAAGGGACTCCACCAACCCCGCAAGGCATTGGGGATCCTCTGAGAAAGGGGGGTGGTTAGTTTTCCAATTACAAGGATCTGAGGAAAAGGGCCAGTACTGGAGGCTGTGATCTGGCCACCCCCCCCCCCCCCCCCCGCACTGGGGAGCCAAGCATGCGCAGCAGCGGCAGGGCGTCCATTCCGGCGAGGCTCTTCCCCCCTCCCCAGCCCAAGGCCACTCAGCCCTGGCAGCCCTGGCAGCAGAGGTGGCAAGCTACAGGGAACTGGGGACACGCATGCTCATAGTCTCATCCAAAGATGGATCCACACAAGTGCTCTCAGGATGAGAGCCAAGTCCTAAAAAACAGTTGCCTTAACAGCTTGGATAATCTCAGAATTAAATGTTGGCCCATGGGGAGAATAGAAATGGACACAAACAAGAAACGGACACAAACAGTAGGAACAGAAGGATGTGACAAACAGAACAATCCGATATCAGGACAAATCCACTCGGTAGACATACGGCGCCCAAACCAAAGTTATAAGGCGGGAGGGAAGCGGAGTCCAGGGGGGCAGCCATCCCCCGGAGAAGTAAGACCTAGCCTCCTTCCCTCCTCCAAACAACCCCGGACTTTCGTCCAGGGTGGTACCAAGGGTCTCAGGACACGTCTGTCTCCCCCTGTGATCCTCTACCAAATACAAATCCTGCGCAGGCACAAATTCAAATCAAACTCGAGTCAAAAACAATGTCAGACATGCATCAAACATATAGGTTGCAAGCTCTATCTTACCTCCAACTGACAATGGAATTGAGTCTGGGGTCGACCTGTTACCTTCAACTGGCATTGGAATTGAGTCTGGGGTCGACCTGATCTCAATGGGACCTCCAAAAATGTAAGACCCTCAGAATGAGGAGTCTCCCTGTTTCGGTTGGTACCCTCAAGAACTCAATGTCCAGTCCAGTTGATGCAACACGCAAGAGACTTTAATGAATGGGAAACGTTTGCGCAAATGGGCTCCCTCAGCACTCAGACTAGATAAGCAACATTTTCTGGGCGCAGGTACTTTTAAAGGAAAAAAACCACAAGCTTAGGGAGGGGCTGTGACCCTCTGTCCATACATGGGTTCTCTTTTTGAGGCCAGATGGTCTCAGGTCAGCAGACCTCAGAGCCTCAGGGTATGCTAATTAAACTTGTCTAAGCAAACAGGAGTTGCAGCTAACTCTTTGTTTCTTAAAGACCTTATTTACCACCTGCTGACACACTGAGGGGCAGTTTGAATTCTTGGTATCCAGCTATCTTAGGGCCTTTTGGGGAAAGTTGCGGGTAGTAAGCAAATTCCAGGGAACTGATAGTGGCCTGGGTTAGCTTTCCAGGTCAGACTGCCCTTCATTTCCAGTGAGGGGTTTCCTTAACTGGACTTTATTTTTTTGTCTTTCAACAGAAGCTTATCACCATCTAGTACTGTAGTACTAGAAAGTGAGCCCACATGGGCTATATAGCAAGACCTAGAACAAAATAACCAAAAGCCTGGCCCAGGGATACAGACCTGTCATTAGAGATACTTGGGAGGCTGAAGTAGAAGAATGGAAAGTTCAGAACCTGGCTGGGCTGCATTCAGGGTTCAAGGCTAGCTTGTACTGGCTGCTTTTCCAGAGAACCAGGGTTCAATTCCCAGTGCCCACATGGCAGCCCTCAACCCTCTGTCACTGCAGTTCCAGGGGATCTGATTTTCTCTCCTGGCCTGCAAGGGTACTGCATGCATAGAGTGCACAAACACACACTGGCAAAACACCTATGGGCATAGAATAAAACTGGAAAGTAAAAAATAAAAGCAATGACTTGGTGGTTCAGACACGGGTTGCTCTTCCAGAGGAATTAGTTTTGGTTCCCAAAACCCACATGATGTCTCAGAGACATCTGTGACTCCAGTTCTAGGGACCTGACACCCTCTTCTGACACCATCTTAGCCACTGTTCTATCGCTGTAAAGAAATACCATGACCAAGGCAGCTTATTAGAAAATATTTGACTGAGGGCTTACAGTTTCAGTAGGTTGATCTGTATATATGTATATATACATATATGTTGAACTATGTTACATTTGCTTATGATGCATTTGTTTAACTACACAAAGATGTGTTACATTTGTTTATCCTACATTTCTCTAATTATGTGAAGATGTGTTGCTGTCTTAACTTGTCTGCCTAAGGTACCTGATTGGTCTAATAAAAAGCTGAATGGCCAATAGCTAGGTAGGAGAAGGATGGGGGGAGGACTGGTGGGTAGAGAGAATATAGGAGAGGGAGAGAGAGAAAGAGAGAGAGAAAACGAGGGAAAAGAGAGGGAGATGCCTAGGACCAGCCAGGCACCCACCAGACAGACAGAAATGGAGTTGAACATACAGAATGAAAGGTAAAAAGCCTCAAGAAAAAATGTAAATGAAGAGAAACAGGTTAATTTAAGTTATAAGAGCTAATGGGACAAGCACAAAATAAAGCTGAGCATTCATAACTAGTAAAATATCTCCATGTCATGATTTGGGAGCTGGCTGGTGACCATATATATATTCATATATATGTTCATATATATATATATATATATATTCATTCTATGAGTACTCTGTCTGCATATCAGAAGAGGACATTAGATCCCATTATGGTAAGTTTTAAGTTGCCATGTGGGTACTGGGAATTGAACTCAGGACCTCTGGAAGAGCAGCCAGTGCCTTTAGCCATTGTGAGATATCTCCAGTTTCAAAGCACTTTTTTTTTTTTTTGAAAAAGGGTTTATCTATGTATCAGCTCTAGCTGTCCTAGACCAGGACACTTTGTAGACCAGGATGGCCTCAAACTCATAGAGATTCACCTGCTTCTGACTCCTGAGTAATGGGATTAAAGAAGATTTGTTTTTATATGTACAAATGTCTTGCTTCATGTATGTTTGTGCAATGTATGTATCCTGCTGTGTGAGAAGGCCAAAGATGGTGCTGAATCCCCTGGAACTAGAGCTGCAGACCACTGCTAGCCTCCATGTGAACACTGGGAACCAAACTCAGGGTATTTGCAAGGGCAGTAAGTGCTGAACCATCTCTCCAGTCCCAGGATACTCATTATTTAAATAATACATACATACATACATACATACATGGACTGGAGAGATTACTCCTCAGTAGTTATAAGAACATATTGATCTTGCAGAGGACCCAAGTTCAGTTCCCAGAACCCACAGTAAGCTACAACAACCACCTGTAAGGCATCTTCCACTATATGTGTGTGAGCACACGTGCACACATGCATGCATGCACGCACACACACACACACACACACACACACACATTAAAAATCTGTAAAAAGAAAGACCATTAGATACAGTGGCTGGGAAGATGGCTCAGTGGGTAAGTGCTTGATGTGTAAGCATGAGGACGTGAGTTCAAGTGCCCAGCCTCCACCTGAAAAGCAGGGCAAGCCAAAGTGCGTGCCTTGTCATTCCAGCACTGATAGCAAGAACCTGGAGGATTTCAGGGGCTTGCTGCTTCAGACAGTCTAGCTAATCAGTAAGCTCCAGGTTCACCGAGAGTCTCTATCTCAAATGATAAAGTAGAGAGTAATAGGAGACATTGGATACCCACCTCTGGTTCGCCCCCCACCCCCAATCAGACAGGCACAGTGGCTCATGCATATAATCCTAATTGGGAAGCCGAGAAAGGAAGATTGAGACTCCAAGGGCAGCCAGGTCAACATAGCTGGCTAGATCCAGCTTAAATATTTTAAAAGCAGCAGCTAGATACATGGTAATACATACCTGTAATCCCAGTACTTGGAAGTTAGAGACAGAATGATCAGAAATCCAATCCTATCTCAAGCACAAAATGAAAAAAATCAGGGCCACAGAGATGACTTAGCAGGTGCAAGACTGAGAACTAGAGTTTCGACCCCAGCTCCCATTTAACGGCCAGGATGTGGCAGGCTACCTGCAACCCCTGCACTCATAAGGCGGAGATGGAACTTCTGGAAAGCCGGCCAGCTGCACTAATCATATTGATCTCCTTCAATGAATAAAACAGTGAGTGACCAAATAAGCTTCTCAAAGTCAGCCTTTGGCCCTCCACAGGCACACACACAGGCACACACACATACATAGATGCACACATACCACAGAAAAAGTTACTCCTAGGTAACAAATTCAGAAGAATGATCCAAATTTTAGAGCTGGAAAGGACTTATTATTATTATTATTATTATTATTATTATTATTATTACTATTATTATAGAAAAGAACCACATTCATTGGTTCTACACCCCACGGGGCAGCCAGTAGGGCAGTAGCCGTACTACTCTGGAAAGGGCTTCATATCATTGCTGCCAGCTGAGTGTGGTGGCACATGCTGAATCCCAGCGCCCAGGAAGTCAATGTGGGAAGATTGTAGTTTGAGGCCAAGATGACCCCTCTCAAAAAGTCACTTACTCCACCTCACTTTAAAGTAAAAGAATAGTCAGGTGCTCGAGTGTAGTCCCAGCACTCGGGAGGCAGGGGCAGGTGGATCTCTGTGAGTTTGAGGCCAGCCTGGTCTACAGAGCTAGATCTAGGGCACACAGAGCTGTTACACAGAGAAACCCTGTCTTGGAAAAAACAACAAAACAAAACAACCCCCCCCAAAAAAAACTAAAGAGAGAGAAATGAAGTAGTTTTGTATTAAGACATTCAATCAGCAGCAGAAAGATCTCCTTGGGAGATGTTATCAAGAAATGGACTGTCCTTGCTGGGCAGTGGCGGCACATGCCTTTAGTCCCAGCACTCTGGAGGTAGAGGCAAATGGATCTCTGTGAGTTTGAGACCAGCCTGGTCTATAAGAGCTGGTTCCAGGACAGGCTTCAAAACCACAGAAAAACCCTGCCTCAAAACAGAAACAAACAAACAAACAAACAAACAAACAAAAAAAACAAAACAAAAAAAACAAAAAAAAGAAAAAAAGAAAAAAAAGAAAAAGAGAAAAAAAAGAAAAGAAAAGAAAGAAATAAAAAGAAAAAGAAAGAAAACAAAAACAAAAACAAAAGAAATGTAAATGTAGTATTCTTCCTTCACAGTGTTCTGTCTGTCTATCCATCTATTTATCACCTATCTATCTATTCATCTATTTATCATCTACCTATCTATCTACTATAATGCCTGGGTGTGAAATATTACTCAGAAAAACACATGAGAACAAAAACCTGGGGAAAAGGTAGCAAATATGTGATTTGATCAAATGCACCCTTTAATGAGATCACACTGAGAACCTGAAAAGCTGAAATCAAAGGGTGGATGATTGAGCCTCAAAATTGTTCACCAAATCCTACATTTAAAGTAAAAAAAAAAAAAAAAAAAAAAAAATTGGCTTTCAATCAAAATGCAATGGAGGAAAAGGTCCTTCGGTGGTAACAGTTTCCGGTGGCTCCTCACTACCACTTCCTCTAGGACAGCACCCATGATCAAGCCTGTAACTCCGAGGGACACAGCGCCCTCTACTGGCCTCCACGTGCACACTGGTGTGCACCCCCGCCTCAACAACTTTGGGAGAGAAAGGAGGATTTAGGTAAATCCCCTGAAAGAAAAGCTATAAAACAGGCATCGGGCAAAGGCTAAGGGCCTCCTGGGCACACCACTGATGTCTTTAAGGATAACGTGCATGGCAGAGTGCTTCCTTGTAAGGAGCCAACCAAACCTATCCATTTCCTACCCTCAAAGTGCTACACTTTAGGAACACAAATATTTGCTGAATAAGTAAGTAAACACCACATCATCTTTTCTTTATTATGGTAGAGAGAGAACTGCAGACTTGAAATACCTAATTATACCTAACATCAAACAAATGTATCATTCATTCAAATGTGGTGAGATCTTCAACACTGTCCTGTCCTTCAGTTCAGTTCTGACCTGTCCTCAGAAGATGCCTGACCCAGAAAATAACGAAAGAGCATGATGCTCTGTGGCAACCAATAGCAGGACTGAGGGTTTCAGTGTCTTTGGGGAAAAAAAGCTTAAGGATATTGTGAGCTGGAAAAAGTTGGTCTGTATTCTCAATCCTAAAGGGAAAAAAATGTCCCCGGAACCATGGTTTCCTTATGCAGCTCAAACTCTTGTGCACAAGAGAGCTCCCTCCTTCAGTGTCCCGAGTAGCTGGGAGTATAGACTCACGCCACCCTGTGGTCTGCTTTTTAAAAGGCACCACATAGCTTTTAGAGGGCCGGAGCATATGTCATATTAAAACAAACACCAGCAGTTAGATGTTCAACCACTTTTAAGGAGAATTTATACATTGAAAGATGGCCATTAAGTGACATCACACATTCATTCAACAAATATCTGTTAAGCATATTCTGCACATGAAGAACCATATAAAGTACTGGGTAATTAGGAGTTAACAACGTAGATGAAAAAGATCGATCATTTAGTGAACTTACACATGAAAGGAATGAGACCGTGCAGGCTCCAGTGGCTCAGCTGAGCACTCCTACAAGTTCAGGCTGCACAAAACCAGTGCTTAATTGGTTTTACAGTCCTTTGCTACAAAAGAAAAAGAACAAGAAAAAGACAAAGAATGGTGAGTTTAAAATTGCAGGTGCACCATCTGTCCTGTTATGGATTTGAAAGATTTTCAGTTTGGAATATCTAACAACTCAAAAATTAACAGCTCTAAAAATTAAGGAGAAGTAGATACAAATTTGATTGTTATCTTTTTCTTAATTATCAGTTCTGATTTTAATGAATGTCTCTTCTTACAAATTATATGTGAAAGGCTACATAGCAAGATCCAGTCTCAGAACAAACAAATAAGAAATGCAAAAAAAAAGTAAGTTTTTGAAGTGGAATAAAAGTTTTATAGAATAATTTTCTTTTTTTCTGTTTTTATTACTGATAACTCCAAGGTAGCAGAGCCAAGTGTCTTATTTTTACCTGGCATTTGGGGCTATAAACTAATGAAACTTTTCTACTAACTTCCTGTTTTGTTGTCGTTTGCATAATAAAATTTTCATTAACGAAATCTCTTCTTAGCCTGCCTAAACTCTGCAAATTTTAGTCCCACTAAAAATGTTAAATATCGTAGGTGAAACCAGCAGTTTATTCTCTTCTGGTAAATTCCAGTATTTTCTCCCCCAACCCCTTTAATTTTAAGTGAGAAAGAAGAGATGGCTCCATTCTATTTACTCCGACAAGCTCTGCTATCATCTTGAGAACGAATTACCTAGGCTCTGTGCTCCTGACGCCCCTCCATCAGAGCGCTGACTTCGCGATCCCTTGTCTGAGGCCCCCTACAGGATCTCCTCCCACACAGCGCCCTGCTAGTCCCCCTGCTAGTCCCGTCTCTTTCGCACTTCTCAGTGCTGCGTTGGTGAAACTTAATCAGAAGCAGCGATGATGCCGAAGGTCTTTAATTCCATGCAAAATATCTTGACTCTTAAATGCTGCTCAAATGAACGTTTCCGTTTTATGGGGAGAAAGGGTTAGTCAGAGCTATTCACTGATTCACAGATAAACTTTCTTCTTCTTTCTTTCTTTCTTTCTTTCTTTCTTTCTTTCTTTTTCTTTTTCTTTTTTTTTTTTCTTTCAAGATGGGGTTTCTCTTTCTGTCCTGGAACTCAATTTGTAGACCAGGCTGGCCTCGATCCGCCTGCCTCTGTCTCCCTGGTGCTGGGATTAAAACAGATTAACTTTCTGTATCTGTTTTTCTTAAGAAAACAACAGAAATAGAGGTGAACACAGCATCCTGAGCACTGTAATGTTCAAAATCCTACAGTCTAAAGCTAATGACACAAACGCCAACAACACAATAAAGCGGGCAGTGAGACTTGCTTCGGTTAGAATATTTTCCAGCTGGTTTCAATAGGTTACCGTTTTTTGTTTTTTCCTCTAATGATCTAGTGTCTTTTTACAGAATTAAGATATAAAAAGAGGTATGTCTTTAAAAATCTAATGGAACGTGGGGGTTTGGTGGCACACTTGGAAGGCAGAGACAGGTGGATCTCTGAGTTTGAGGACAGCCTGGTCCACAGAGCAAGTTCCAGGACAGCCAGGGCTACAGAGAAACCCTGTCTCAAAATGAGCAAACAACAATAAAAACAAAACCCCCAATGGAAGCAGAGAAGCAATTTTAAACATGACAGGTACTAAACACCCACATTGTTGACTACCCAGTCATCTGACATTTGATCTTTATTATCGTTTGTGTGATTTCATCTTCAATTAAGTGTTCTTATGAAAAGAACTTAGTTTCTAAATATAAACGAAACACAGAGGGAACTCCTCTCTGAAGACGAGTTGTTTTTAGTTTTCTGTCAGCACAGTGGTCTGGGACAGCCCAGAGGCTGGGCTGGCCACAGGGAAGGACACTTCCCAGGTGACTGCGTGTTGCTTTGCTTTGCTTTCCTCAGGAACTCTTCTCTCTTTCCTCTCTCCCAGCACCATCTCCAGTGTCAATCCACAGTAATTCCTTCCTCTCTTGAACCTTTAGGACATTCTACAAAATGTCTTGACTGCGGAAAGTGAGTGATGTGAGAACCAATTTTTTTTTTTTTCTAATTTATTTAAAACAAGGGAAAGAATTCTGTTCACTGTGCCCTCCTTCAACAGGGGGTCGAACCTAGCCTTGCTGCATAGCTGGGCAAGCAAAGCTCTCTACCACTGAGCAACAGCTGCAGCCGGGTCCACTGGAATTTATTGGAAGAGACGTGGCTGTGATGTTTTCAGATTTTACAGATTAGTAGTTCCAGACTGCGCTGTGCAGTGTCCATAAACCTTCCTCAAAGTGCAGTGGTCTGTAATCACCAGCCCACATTGTCGTTTCCTTGCTGAAAACTGAATTCCACAAATATTTGCTGATGGGTACTCAATGGCCTTGTGCTGTAAAAAAGGTAGGGTTGTATAAACCATTTAACTCTTTTTACAGCCATGGAAACAAAGGCCTAGGAGGTGGGGAAAAGCAGACCTGGGGTTACAGCAGGGTCAGTGCTGACAGCTGAGGAAGACCATATGATTTACAGGTAAAAGAAGTTATGGAGGGACACTTGCAACAAAGGCACAGCCAAGGTCTTAAGTCAACAGCCTGGGTCACTGCATGTATCTAGTCAGGTGCGAAGCCAGGAGCGCTCATGCCCGGCCAGTGCCACCATTTCCCAATGTTCTGCCAAAGCTATGGTTTGCTGTTTTAAACACACACACACACACACACACACACACACACACACACACACACACACACACACACACAGAGTAATCCACACTCACTCACTTCAATCTCTCCCTCTCCACCCCAAGAACAGCAAAGTAAGAGTAAAGACTCAAGCCCACTAAGAAGTGAAGAAGGAGCAAATCTGAATATTACGTTCTTTCCAGTTTGATGTGAGGACTGTCTTAGCTCACCACCAAGAATGTGCACGACAGTGTGCAAAGCCCCATTCCTTGGCCCATGAGCCTGGCACAGCTGTGCATAGAAGTAAGCTTGTTGAGATGAGGGGATCACGGAACCTTCTCCCTATCCCAGCTTTTCAGATCTGATGTTAGCAGTTGGGAAGAGTCTGGGGATCAAAACCAGACAGGGCTTGCATATTAGGCAGACACTGCATCTCTGGGCTGCACGTCCAGAGACTGGGAGAGCTTAAATCAGATCCCGACTGAAGTTCCTGAGATGAAACAGGTGATTTTGTTTTTCAAGAACTCGTCCACCACTGTATTTTCAGCAGTAGCTGTCAATGACAGCAGAACCTCTGACCAAGAAATATGAAGGTAATGATGTTAGGCTTGGGCAAATCTTGCCCTTGAGTCTTCCCCTGAGAATAAGCATAGAAAAAAGAAATGGCATTACCACAATCCTAGTTAGGGTTACCAGATGCCATTTAGTTTCCCTCTCATCCTCCAAAGAGCATCCAGTGTGTCTTTCTGCCTGAACTGACCTTACTGCGTTTCAGTTTCCCCAAGTGGAAATGGGATCGCTAATCTTGCTGTCCCTGAAATTATTTTATGAAATAAGTTCAATCTTGAGTCATAAGTCATATGAGACAAGCTCTGTGTAACTCACCCGTTACATTGAACCTTTGGCATATACATGTAGGCATTTTCCCACTTGGAAGCTTCTAGTACTGGGCAGGATCTAAGACATACCACTTAACTTCTTTCCATTACATAAAGACAAGGCAACAGGCTATACTATGCTGGGTTTTGATCCCTTTGGCTTTATGTATCTACTGTCTGTTACAAGAGTTTTAAATTCTTGACTTTCCTTTACCCTAGTCTCATTTCTTGTTTTTCATCCATTCCAGCTTGGATTTTGAATATAACCCTCTGAATATAAACTTATAAAAAGAATATGTTGTTATACATACCAGGATTCAAAGTGTGGAAATTATAACTTTATATTATAATGCAGAATATTTTTTACTTTTATTTTTCAGACATGGTTTCTCTGTGTAGCCCTGGCTGTCCTGGAACTTGCTCTATTGACCAGGCTAGACTTGAACTCAGAGATCCATCTGCCTCTGCCTCCTGAGTGCTGGGATTAAAGGTGTGCACCACTGTCACCAGGGTTTGATATGATACTGTGTTGTGTAAGCAAAAGTAACAACTATGTACTGTGTGCCTCAAAAATCTGTAAGGACTTTGGGTGTTTATCATAAAGAAATGAATGATACATGTGCTAGAAGCTAAGTAAATTAAATCTGACTTAAACAGATATAAAGTATATTTTGCATTGCATTGAAATTTTACATAATACCCCAGATATATGTGTAATTTTTTATATTGTTAAAATGAAAAGAATCAACAAAACTTGATTTATTATTAGTAAATGCTGTTAAATCTGTTTTTAATAGGTTATATGCCACAGATTAATCCATAGATATTTTTTATAACTCCAAGTCCTCAACTAGACAGCCTTCAGTGAACAAGCAATCTTTTTTTTTTTTTATTTTATATGTAAAATTACATGAACTGGAAAGCCAAAACCAAAATAAGAACCTGAAACCACAAACTTTTAGATGATTCCTCCCATAAGTAGCAGTAATTTATTAACTGCACACCCAAATTTTTATTCTTACAAATTTTTAAATAATACACTAAAGTTGACCAGTGGTTTTTTTAAGACTTTTTAAGAGTTAAAAGAGTTGCATAAATCTGAGTTTTATCTTCTTTTCCCTTGTTATCTTTTTTGCTTGAATATAACAAATTTATTTCTATTGATTACCACAAGAGAGTGATTCAGGTTCACACTGCATTAGTAGACCCAGGTCATGAATAAAGAAAATGAGCTCAAAGCTGTGTGAGGAGGAGCACACCCTTAATCCCAGCACTCTGATCTCTGAGCTCAAGGCCAGCCTGGTTTACAGATCCAATTCCAGGACAGCCAGGGCTATAAAGAGAAACCCTGTGTCAAAACAAGCAAACAAACAAACAACAAAACAAAACAAAAAAGAAACAAATTTACTTACTATAGCAAAAATAGTTCGGTTTGCTTAAAAAGTAGTGGTCATTTATCTGTTTAAAGGGTCCATGTGTTAAGATGCTTCTTATCCTCATGGTCCCCTCAACTTTGTAATGAAATAATGTAGGAACACTTTGTAATTAATAACCTAAACAATACTTAATAACTAAAGGAACTTTATGGCAATACGAGGGGTCTTCATTGGAATAAAAAAATCATTCTTCATTTCTTTCTTTCATTTTTTTGCTGTTTTCTCAGACAGGTTTTTCTGTGTAGCCCTGGCTGTCCTGGAACTCCCTGTGTAGACCAGACTGGCCTCAAACTCACAGAGATCCACCTGCCTCCGCCTCCCTAGTGCTGCACCACCACCGACCAGGTTCATTCTTTACTAAGAACTTCTCCTGGGAACATTAAAGTTTATTCCCAGCTCTCTTAACACAGTAAAAATATAACAAATCAAGGGGAAAAAAGTAAATTATAGGACTCAAATTTTACTTAAAACATTTGCTATCGTTTCAAAAATTGTTTTCACAAAAGTAGACCAATATCTTTGGCACTTTTTCCATAAGGGCATTTTCTATAATTCTATTTGCTTTTTTTCTTTTTTCTTTTTGGAGACAGGGTCTCTCTGTGGTTTTGGAGGCTGTTCTGGGACTAGCTCTTGTAGACCAGGCTAATCTCGAACTCAGAGATCCGCCTGCTTCTGCCTCCTGCGTTCTGGGACTAAAGGCATGCACCCCGACCGAATGGCGATAATTCTATTTACTACTATTAGGCTGTTCACACGTAGCCAAGAGAAAGGAATTGTGATGACTTCACATTTTTTGGGTAAACTTAACATTCACAAAACATGTAGTAAGGATTACTTTTATTGGTCTTAAAGCTAATTATACTTATGCTTTAGTAATATTGGATATTTTACAAATGTAATACTAATATCATTTTGGAAAAAAAAAAACAGGTTTAGGAAGCTATAAACTTGAAAAGATATTCACATTGTTTTAGTGATTATACATTGGATGTACTGACAGCCCCTAATTCCAGTTCAGTCTGCCCTGGTGTCTTATGCCCCCAGCTTTGAAAACATCCTGAAGTTTGAAAGCATTCTGATGGCTGAGGAAAAATTCTTTGGAAACTGTGCTTCACCTGTTTCAACCTGCAACCTCAGATTTGAACACAAGTCCCAGCTGGCTTTACACCCTCACAGACCTCTGCAGAGGGCTCCTCAGCAGATGTGCAAAGCGTCAGGTATTCAGTGGAAAACTGACTGCAGTCCATCCCGGATCAGACTGCCCCAGCCGGCAAACTCTTGTTGCTGAGGGAACAGAGGCTTGCTTGCTGCTTTTAGCTGGGATGCCCCTGCCATCAGAAACCTGGCTTGCTTTTGTTTTTGTTTCTTAAGTATTTAAAACAAAACTCAATTTTATTTAAAAAAAAAGTTACAATATTGGCTCTGGTGTAAACTAAAATTTGAATATATTTCTATGGTTGCCCTTACTCTGATTTTTTTTTCAAAGTTTATTTTCTGTTTGGCTTTTTCATACATAGCCATGCATTTCAGTGAAAAACAAAGACTGGTTTGAATTGTGGCAACATAGAATTATAAAAATAAAGAGACTATGAGCCAAGGAGCAAAACTCTGAGTAGCTTTCAACAAAAACAAAAGCTGTGGCATCTCCCTGGACTTAACAGTCCATAACCAAATGTGAGCAGTGTGACAGAAAGCATACCCATTTCTGATACTTTCTCTGATTGACTTTGATGATCTGTTATTTTGTTCCTGTACTTTTTGTGAATTAGGTTTAAGTGGCTGAATTAGAATTAGAATGATCATAAGAGAAAAGTAATAGTTATTTTAGCTAAATGGGGAATTTTCAATAGTAGCATGTTTTACTTTTGTTTATATCAAATACATTATCTTTAAAAGTCCTCATGAATTTTACAGACTAAGATTTAGTTGCTTCTAAATTGATGAAAAAAAAAAAAACAAAAACAAAAAAAAACTTCCAGTCTTTGGAAGTTCTAGGAAAAACATTTTAGATTGTAAGTAGATAGAAATAGTTTACCTTTCC
Organism: Cricetiscus sungorus; assembly: GCA_030556225.1. Taxonomy (NCBI): domain Eukaryota; kingdom Metazoa; phylum Chordata; class Mammalia; order Rodentia; family Cricetidae; genus Cricetiscus; species Cricetiscus sungorus. The sequence continues at coordinate 38,067,009 of JANBXA010000731.1, read as the reverse complement.
ATGGAAAAATATTTTGTTTTTTTCAAGAAAAATATTTTTAAAAACATAGGAAAATTACTTTAATGATTGCCACTAACTTTCAAAAAAAAAAAAAAAAACAAATAAAACTTACATAAAACAGTTCCAGTTATTGATATTAAGGAAAACCTCTATTCAGACAAAATTTTCTCTTTATGAAGGCAGGGGTATACTTTAACTGCTCACTGCTATATGCCTGTACTCAGGAGGCTGAGGCAGGAGAATCACCAAGTCAAAGTCAGCCTGGGCTACAAAATAAACAAAACAAAACAAAAAACTACTACTAACATTTATATATTAAACAATACTTTTTTAAAAAAGTAAATGTTTTAGAAGTGTCCTAGGTCAGTTTTGACAAAGGTCTCAATCAGATTAGTTTGTTTTTAAACTATATCTAATGGCGCCATATTCTTCATGAACTTCAGCTGAAATGTTCTGAAATCAAACAAAATGCTGACTTTTGCACCACGTGTGGGGCTTCCCCTTTACATCAGGCAGGAAGACTCAGGTTCAAAACACAACTGAACTCAAGAGACAATGAATTTTGGTGAGTAAAATAGACAGGGTAATGAGCCATCATTATTCTGGCAAGCAAGGAATTAGAAAACGTCTGCTTTATTAAATCTAAAAATGACCTCTTCTCATGTGTATTGACAGCGTGGGGCATTCATCTGCTGGCCTGGAAGGCTAGCTAGGAGGGGCTTTGTGCTGTCATTAAGGGAACTTTAATTCCTAAAGTTTGGGGAAGAAATTTCTGGGACGGAACAGCCCCAACTGTGAAAATAGTAACTCAAGATGTGTCTTTGAATTACAGAAGTTAGAAAATGCTGAGCAGTGGTGCCCACAGCTCTCAGGGCATCTTAGTGAGGAAGCCTAGGTTTGGACTGTTTTCTGCAAAGGACTTTATGCTTGGATTTCTGTCTCATTTCACCTTTACTTAAGACATTCTCCTCAACCCTTCCTTGCACTTTTGTTGTGCAAGGAAATGTGCACAGTAAATGAGTTGCAACTGATAAATAAGTTTAAATGCCCAACTCTCTCCAGCTTCTTCAGGCCCCTCCCCCTACAAACAAATGCCTAGCTCTTTTGTTTTCTATGGTTGGTCTAGAAGTACATAGGAACTCACAATCCCCACAGACTCTTTTCATAAACGGTCTAATTCTCCCGCTGCCCAGAAGAAAGAGCACTCTACAGTTTTTACCCATGGGAAGCAGTATAGAACAAGATACAGTTGCAGAAATGGGAACCCTGCTATCTGCTACTTCACAGTTCTACATAAAGTTTACACACAGATGAAATCTCAAGTTTTGACTTAAAGATGAAAATATAAAACAATGCATTTCTCAACCAGATCAAAGAAAAGTATTTGTATCAACTTTTGTTTCTGAGAAACATGTGAAAATAATCTCAGGCTTTAAAGTTTTGGGTTGTCTAGATTAATTTTGAAATTTATTTTACAAATGCAACTTTCTTTTTAAAATTCTTTACATTTATTTTTGTATACTACACCATTTCAAAATCCAAAAAATAAATCCCAACCTAAATCATTTTTAAGTTAACCATATCTTTACGTTTAAAGTTTTATGGGCTTATTTAAGATTTTTACTAAGATTTTGAGCTTTGTACTTTAAATTCTGTCTGTAAGTTTTAGTTTGTTCACCTCAAACCGTTTGTGACTGAGTGATTTTATATAAAAGCTTAAAAACATCATTTATTAACCACACTAGTGACTTGCAATTGAACTAAACAAAATATGTAATGATTACTTCTGTTTAAGTTCTTGACCAACTCAGTTATTTAAAATTTGTTTTTAAAAGCTGTTTAAATAAGTGCTTCAAGACTGTGGTACATGGTAGCTTGTTAGTTTGTTACTTTAATTCGATTTTTAGAGACTAGATCTAAACAGTAAAGAACTAAAGTTTCCCCAAAAGCAGTTGAAGATGTGATCTACTACAATTGAAAGTTAACAATACACAGAAAATCCTTTGAACATTCTGATTTAAACCGACTTCTTTAAAGTCTTAAATATTTGCTGAAGAATAATTTTTTTACCGATTTTTATCTAAACAGACTTTCTTTCCCCTTCTTGCCAAGACTTAAAATAATTAAAATTATTTGTGGATGTTATATTTCTTATTGGTTCGTTTCTTTTTCTCCAGATAAAGACTGGAAAAGTATTTTATAAATGTAGACACATCAAAAAAAAATTATACTTCCTTTTCTGTCACAACCAGTTCTCATCGTTGTTATTTTTGAGGAAATAAAAGTATTTGTAAACACAATCCAACCAGCACCTAACTCATACATTGTGTATGTTTACCTTCTCGGCTACTGAAGTTAAATATGATTATTTCGTTTGTTTCGTATTTTTCCAAGCCAATTTCGTATTTATATTTTCTCACCGTCTCCACCAAACGTCAGTGAAATTAGTACATTTCAGCTACAGAAATCGTTAATCCTTCAAGGTCGGTCTCAACTTCACCGGTCTTAGGGCAGCTTCAACGAAAACGTGGTCGTGGAATAGCTGATTTTACCCGGAATTTTTCGTTTGCTTTTTTTTTTTTTTTGCAGAGGTGGTTTGATTTTGCTTAAAACAACCCCGCGGACCACAAAGGGAGTTGGGCAGGGAGGGGGCTGGACGAGTTCTCTAGAGAATTGGTTAAGTTCAGGCACCTGGGAACGTTTGATTGTGTGGTTCTTTGAAATGAAAAAAAAATTTAAAAAGTTTCAAAAAAAAGAGGAAAAGGCGCGTTTAATATTCGAATAAGAGTCCAGCGGCACTGCGCGTGCGAAACCACGACCTCCAAGTTGGCCCCGCGTTCCACGCGCTGCGGGCCTAGGGGCGAGCAGTTAAAGGCCCGGGGCTGCGAGCGGAAGCCCACCCCTCACCCACCGCACAGCCAACAAGGGAGCAAAGGGTTATTTTCGCGCCACAAAAGATGCAAATGCAGGGGCGGCCCGAGGGCCAATGGGTGGAGACCAGCAAAGATTCCGGAGGCGGCAGCTGGCCACGATAGGCTCGCTGCCTCCGCCAATCGCCGAGCGGCTCCCGCGAGGGCGGGGCCTCTTCTGGCGTCGGGTGCGGGTCTGGGTTCTGCGGGGCGGTGGGTGTGGCTCTGCGTCGGAGCTCCGCCCTAGGCCGCTTTTCCGCGCCATCAGCGGCCGCCCCGCCCGTCCCGCCCCTGCATAGCAGACATTGCCTTCGTTCCCTCTCCGTGGCGACCGAGCATCCTCTAGCATTCGACTTCCTCACGGGTCAGACGCAAGCCCCACGCGTGGATGCGGCCGGATGGTCAGGGCTCCAGGGCGGGCAGCGGCCGACGAGGGGCGTTTGGAGGGGCTCGCCCTCCCTGCACGGAGCTGGAGAAGGGAAACAAACCACCCCATCTTCTCAGCTCCGGGACACCATGTTTAATACAGATAGGAGTGACGGACTCTGGAGGGAGAGCAGTTAGGTGCTGCTGATCTCGCCACTGGTGAATAGGGATCAGGGGAGCGGTTCTCGGGAAGAGTGAAAGATGCCCACCGGCGTGAGGGTGTCAGGCCGGGGCAGGGGAGCCCCAGGGGCGCTCTCTGCTCTGCCTACCCAGCCTCAGCTCACAACCTGTGGATACAGCAGCCGTAACGAACCTTCCAGGCATATCAAACACTTTAACTTTTTCAGGTCAGTAGAAGAGATGTAGCTGTCGAATGGTGGGTACACAGATGGGTAAGGGTCCTTCTTTCGTGTAATTCATATTAGGAAGCTACAATTGCTGAAGAATCTGGAGTCGTCTACATACAATATAAGTCGAAATATCGACACAATTTACGAATTTGAGGAGTTACATCGACTTCATATTGGTTCTGGAAAATTCAAAGGTTTTTTTTTCTTTGCGCTCGAAAAGCTAATTACTAATTAGCTACTTTTTTGTTTTATTTTGGTTTTTTATTTTGCCACGGAGTATATACTTACCTCTCAAAATGCTTAGAGGATTGGAAGTAGGCTATATTCCTCCTCTCTTTTTGATGTCTCAACTTTATTACTGGAGTGTTAAGGTCCAGTTTGTTACAATAATAACAGATTAAATTCACAGGAGCCCAGAACATATTCATTAAAACGCCACACACTTGGTTTGAATTCCAGCTGTTAAGATTTGTTTGACAATGACAGACAACCATGGGCTAATATTTATAGAAAAATAAATGATTTATCCCGTTTTTAAATAAGTTATTTCGTTAGGTCTTATTTTTTAAATAAAACCAAATACAGCTAATCCAGAAAAACAGTACAACTTGGTAGCAAGCTGATCAATTTGTTATGAAAAATTACCAAGTTATATGATCAAATTCTTTTGAAGTAATTTCAAAAAAAGCTAGCATTATGAATAAAAACATGTTTCTCCAGCTAGGCTTCGGTTACACGAATGAAGTATTACAGAAAACAAATTCATAAATTTTATACTGACATTTTGAATGTCATAGAAGCTAAAAGGAATATTCTCCTTGAGAGCTGTTACTCTTTCAAAAAGTAAGAAGGCGAAGAACAGCTCTTTTAAATAGCTAAACTTGCCCACAAAAATAATTTCACCTCCAAAGTATTCTTTACAGATTTCCAATAATTCCCAACAACGTGTTGAGAAGTACACATTTGCTCCATCTCATAAACACCATTTTACTAAATTAAGCTTAGGTGAAAATACTGTTAAAATGTGTTTACTTTTATACAGTTGGGTTTGCTTGGCAGGAAAGAAAAACCTGTTTGAAAGAACAATTGCATTCAAAATGGATGATCTGACACCTTCCAGTTACTTAACACAAAATTGTAAGTTCCTTTTAAAAGACAAAATGCAAATAATCTAGCTCTTACAATAATTCCACGTTTTAAAAAATAAACTGCTACTCGTGTTTTCTTTGAGAGATACACTTTAGAGTTTTTGACAAAGAGAAGTACACCATACCAAATTATCAATTGGTGGAATATTTTTAGTATGTAGCACATATTCTACATTTTTGTATGTTCACATTTTTCTACTAGTAAAAGTAGCAAAACATTAAATTTTGTTATGTTTCCAGGCTACAAAGAACTTAATTTCAGTCATCAAAACCCAATTTATCTTTTCCATAAAATACCTGCTAAAAATATATCACAAGTTATCTTGTGAAGCCTTTTGAGTAGAGCACACAGTCATTAAACCACAGTCGAAGGTGCCCACAAGGACAGGGGCACTGCCTTTTTTCCGTATTCCTGTTCTCCAGCTCACATTTTGTAGGCTCAGGAAGGCTCCACCGGGCCCAGACCCAACCCCCCCAACCACCATTGTGCTCATTACCTACAGGGAAAATAATGAATGGCTCGCACGGTCAAAGGGAGGCAGAAAGAGCCGAGAAACAGTTCCCTAGCGTGGCCACCACCTAGGGCTGACGCTGAGCGGGGTTCTCGGAGAGTCCCAAGTTCTCTAACTAAAATTATTTAAATAAAAGTAGCAGTACTCCCCGACCCTCCCCCTCCGAAAAACCACAGGAAGCGAGGGTTTCCCTTTAAGTACCGACTTTTCCCACTCGGCCACCCCTAGCCCCGCAGCCTCCGCCCCGCGCCCCTCCCCCACGCGGCCAGCCCGCCCCCGGCCTCATTTATCCAGAGCCTTCTCGCAGCCGAACAGCCAATGAACGGCGAGGCGGAGAGCCACCCGGAGCGCAGGCGGAGGAGGTGTCGCGCAGACACCCGCCCAGGACGCCGGCTCCCCTCCCCCACGCCGGCCCGGGCCGCCCCGCTCGCTCGGTGCCCGGGGCCCGCGAGGGGAGCTGCGCTCTGCCCCGGGTTCCACTTTCCCTCGTCATCAAAGCCACCGCCCGAGTTCGAGATTGCCATCCAGGTTTCGTTGTTAAGTGACCCATATTTTCAAAAATCGAATGGTTGAAACTACGGTAACTGCAACGGCGGGACCCCCTAACCGCCTCCTCGCCCTAAGAAAAAAGGATCGGCCGTCTGACCCTTCCGAGGCTCGGACCCTTTCGAAACTCGCCGTGCCAATCGCGGCCCGCGCCGGCGGCTGCGGCTCGGTGCTCGCCGCCCCCTCCCCGGCTCGGGGTCCCTCGTCCAATCTCGCTTCCCCTCCCCCTCTTCCTCTCGTTCTCTAGTTGGTTTTTTTTTTTTTCTTCTTTTTTCCCCCTTTTCTCCGAAACCCACTCTAATTGAGGCGCTGGGATTCCTCACGTGAGACGTTGATTTGTAGTTTGAACACGTGGCTCATTCAAAAAGCCGGACACTCGGAGCGGCTGCCCCCGCCCCACTCCCTTCGCCGCTGCCACTCACCCCTCGGGGTTTTTTACGGGGAGGCGGCGCCTGCCCCACGTAGTGTGATATTTTCACAGCCCGCTGGCCGCTGCCAAAGGGGTTGGGGAGGAAGAGACAAAAAGTAGTTTCCCCCCGCGCCTCCTCCTTTCTCTCGCTAATCCCGCCTCCTCCCCAGAGTTAGGAAGACTCGACGCTGGGCTCGTCGCTAGGCTTTTTCTTTCTCTTTTTTTTTTATACCAAGAAGAGGAAAAAGGACCCTGGGATCTGGTTTTCGCCCGCCGCGTCCGTGCTCAGGTCACTGTGTGTGGGTTTGAAAGGCAAGAAGAGAGGAACAAAACCCACCGGCTCCATCCACCGCCGTGGGTGCTTTTAATTTAGCATTTTCCTCGGTTTTTAAAACAACCCCTCCTCACAATGAACAAATTGTACATCGGGAACCTAAGCGACCATGCCGGCCCCGCGGACCTGGAAAGTGTCTTCAAGGACGCTAAGATCCCGGTGGCCGGCCCCTTCCTGGTGAAGACGGGCTACGCGTTCGTGGACTGCCCGGACGAGGGCTGGGCCCTCAAGGCCATCGAGGCGCTTTCAGGTGGGGCCCGAGCGCGTGGTCTGGGCGTCCCCATCGCCGCAGCTGCCATCCGGGGCCGGGGTTGCGGGGAGGGGGGACGACGCGCTGTCAGCCGCCGGGGCGCGGCGCGTGCTGCAGGCCGGGCCAGGCGGGCCTGGGGCCCAGCGTGGACGCCCGCCGGGCCCTCTCTGTACCCGCTGTCCCCCGGGCGGCGGAGAACAGAAAGTGGCCTTAGCCCCACGCCCGAGGGAGGCCGCGTCCAGGCGGTCCCGCTCCACCCAGCCGCGTCCACCTCGCGGGGTCGTTGGAGCGAAAGGGGCAGGTGGGCGGCGGCGGCCGGCTGTCGCCAGAACGGCAGCCCTGCCACGCGCGGCGCCACGGGCCGGGCCCGGGCGCGCTCTGCCCGGATGCCCGAGGGGGAGAGCCGATGCGGGTGCCTTTCGGTTTCCCAGCTGGACTCGAGGCCGCGCCTTGCCTGGTCAGCGCGTATTGACCAGCACCCCGGCCGCCCCAGCCCCTCCTGGCACCCGGGCTACTCCATCCCACCGCCCAGTGCTCCAGGCCAGCCTGGACGTGGACCAGGAAGAAGGCCGCGCGCCCCCTTCGCAGGCGTCTGTTGGGGGGCGGGTGTCCCTTTTGCAGACCTTGGGTTGCTGGGTGGCCCTCTGAGGGGGTCAGGAATCGAAAATGCAACCCAAGTGGGGAGTCTGACTATTGGTCTCCCTGCCTAGCCTTCTGCAAGTTAAAAAGCCACACCCACCCGAGGGGTCAGCTCCGCACCCTTGCGGGTGCCCTGCTCCTCCCTTGCCCTTGAGCCGAGTGGGAATCTTGGGGCCCCTCGGTAGGTCCCCGAAGCGGGCTGTTTTCTCTTAAAGACTGCAGGTTTCTAGCCTTTCGTCTCGCCTCTTGTGTGTCCACAGGTAAAATGGAACTGCACGGGAAGCCGATGGAAGTTGAGCACTCGGTCCCCAAAAGGCAGAGGTGAGCTCATTTACCCTTTTCTCACCGCTTTGTAGAGAGAAAGCACTGGACACAGATGAAAACTAGCACCACTCAGGCTTACACGCTGGGGCCGCGGCTCTGCTTGCTCATTTTCCTTTTGCATTTAAGTTTATAGCAGGTGTGTGTGCGCGTTGATAATTCTGGGAAGTAATCGAGGGCTTGTCTGCGGCCCCTGCTTCTGGGTTATTGTTGCTGTTATAAAAGCTCGTCAAGGAAGCTCTCGCAGCTACATTTTCTTGTCAGAGCAGGTCTAGTCGCTTCAACTGGAAACCGGAGTTTCAAAGGGCAAAACAGTCTTTGGGAACTTAGGGGATTTAGGAGGCAGGGCCGGGACGTGTGTGTGGGTCTAGTCCGCAGTGGTGGGCGCTTCTGAGAGGAGGAACACAGTTGCTTTTGCCCTGGCTCACTCGCCAGCCTGCGGCCATTGGAATACAGAGAGTGAATGCCAGGGTCCTGCAGCCTTTCAAACACTCCAAAGTTTCTGCAAACAGCGCCTTTGTTCAGCTCCTGCCTTTAGTGTGTTTTTGCTTACAAATAACCACCAGAGACAGTGAAGGCTGGGAGACCTGTCTTACTTCAGTGGGATTGCTCTGAGAGCATCTGTAGCTGTCAACTTTACAAATATTTGCAGGCTGTTTTAACTACTGAAGCTTTTGGGAGAAATGGCTCTTTTTGCTCTGGCACAGGGCAGTTCTGGACTCAGTTCTGAACTGGAAAGACTGAGGTTAACTTTATGCCCTTCTGGGCTTTGCAAGGTGGGGTTAGGGTTTCTGTCTTGCCCTTCTGCCCTCCATCCCCTTCCTAACCTGGACCAAACAATAAGCTTGAAGTTAATTCAAACCAGGACTGCGTATCTGGTTAGGTATTTGTGAGTGTGTGCACTGGGAGACAGAAGGGAATGGACTGCCCTCAGAAATGGAGGGCAGGAAGAACGCTGTGCCATCCTCCACACGACCATTTCACATTCCTGCTTTTAGGAATAAACTGGTGTGGATATTTGTAGATATCTTTTTAAGTACTTGTTTAATTTCCCTTGAGATAGCTGGAAAGATACTTGAGCAACCTGATTTAGTTCTGGTTAAGGAATTTTAAGGGGTCAAAGTATTTCATGTAGTAGAATGTAATCAGTTTTTTGTTTTTTTAAAATCTTCTAAAATAGGTGTGGGCGAGAAGTATTAAGTTGGTGTTGGCTTCATAGGAATTTAAACAATTGAGGGACAAATCATGTGCCCTTAAGAAGTTTAGAGACCTAGCCTGTGAATCAGTTGCTTTGAAAAAAATGAAACTTGCTGTACTTGTTAGTTGGTTTCATGTTTATCCAGAGTATCTTGGTTCTTGTTGATTTTGCCCCCTTTGTGCTTGGGATCGGCCCAGTGCTCATTTATGCAGGCAGGCACTACATCTCCAGTTCTTGGTTTTTATCAATTGTTGAATTAAAAGTGAGGAAAAGAGATTGGTGTTGTGTTGTAGCTCAGTAGTAGATTGCTTGCTTAACGTGCCAGAGGCCTTGGGTTCCAGTGCCAGGAAGGGCAAATGATTATAATCAAAGGAACCTTCTGGAATTGAAACATTAAAAATGATTGTTTCGGGTACAGTTAATGTACTGGCCTCTGTTGGCTATGCCCTCTGCCTTTCTTCCCAGGTGTGGAGAATTGATTTAGGAACTTTGGTAACAACTGCTAGTCTTACTCCTAAAAGCTTTACTTAGACTGAAAATAGTTACTTGTTACTTTTGAATGTGCAGGGTTCCTCTTTTAGAAAGGTCCCAGACAGATGTAGCAAGTGGGAGCAAATGTTTACTGGAAGCTTCTTCAGTTTGTTAACAAAAGGAGCTTTTCTACTTTTCCCCCACCCCCAACTGCCAAAAGGCTTGGGATTTAAAATTTTGTATTGCTAGCACAGGGAAGGAAACTGAGGACATTTTGTTTGTGACTTGAGAGCAATTGAGTGTTGGAAATCCTTTACTGAAATGTCTTAAAAAGAGCCTTTTTTTTTTTTTTTTTTTTTTAAATCTGCCTGGGAATTTACTGCCCATCTATATCACGACTCATTTTAACTGAACCTTGAAATTGTGCAGCTTTCTTTATCTGGAGTCTTCCATCGTCTCCCTGGGCTCTGGAAGAAGGCCAAGAAGTGACCTGGCAGCCACATGCTCATACCTATGGCAAGGTTAAGAGGTGGCTCTGGTGTGGATTACTTTGATAGTGAGTTGATTACATAGCTCAGTCAGATCAATAGATTGCCAAGGTAGCCTGTTGAACTTTGGGACAGTTTGTTGTGCTTAGCCGTCATTTTTCATGATGATGTGGGCACCTGAGGCAGGCACGCCCACTTGTAGGGTAATGACCTTTATACCTTTATACCTGTTTGCAAGGCATGTTGGGAAGGCAGCTGCTGGGGAATGCTTCTGGCAGCGCTCTGAGATGGATGAACAGGAGAGCAGCAAGCACAGAGGTGATTGGATGCTTTGCAGGCTAGCCTAGCTCTCACTGCAAGCTGAGCTGGGCGGGACCCTTTCAGGAAGGGGTATTGTTGAGTTTGGTTCAAACCAAGCTTAGTTCCCCATTACTGAAGTCTCAAGGGAATGTGGAAGGAATGTGGCTTTTCTGCATTCAGATGCCCCTCTGTTGTAGATTACAGCAGAGTGCACAGGGCCTGAGGATGCCTGTCTCCAGAAGAGAAGATTGCTCTGGACTCAGAGATGGTATTACACCATCAGACCCAGATTCTAAGGATAAGGCTTAGGAAGGCTTGGTAGCTTCCAGAGCAGGATTCCTTTTTTTCCCCTCTTGGACATGAGGTGAGTGAGGAAATAGTTTTATGTAGGAAGGACTGCAGAAGAGAATGTTTGGAAGAGTCACTGGTTTCTGACGCCCTGTGTGCTTATATAAATGGCACTGCTGCCCTGTTTTTGTTATGTTGTGGGCTGCTGGGCACGGGGAAGGAATGGTAAAGTTGCTGATGCTGCAGATCTGAGACACGGTGGTTTCAGTTCAATTTCCATGCCTTACAGACTCGTGAGTTTTCATATTTTCAGGTTTTCATAATCTACTCATATTTGATTCAACTTGTGATTTAGTTCTTAACCTCGGTTATGAACATTTGAATAAAGGAGAGAAATTATAGGATGTTATAGTTAATGTGCACCAAGACGGGTTCAGGAAAGTAGTTTGTGGCACTTCATGTTCTTAATAAGAAGATAAAGGGAACAGCTCACTTTGATACTGGAAGCTTGTGCTCATGATGTCAGTTGGGTAGAGCATTATAGAAATTACTGGGTTTTAAATTCACCCCACTGTAAGTGGCTGTTTAAAAGCTAGCATATTGCTTTTGTATGGGATGAGGCAGCATACCCCTTAGCCGGGGGCTTGGTAACTGCTGACTGTGGGGCCAGCTTCACAGTCTTAGAGATGGCAAAAAGCTTTAACACTGGTATAGTTCCTCCTTAGTGTCGTGGGACAGAGAAGTCTCACTTTTGAATTATGGAATTTCTCACACATGTAGATACTTGAGGTTTAATGTTAAAGAACTTGGTTGGGAAAGAACTTCAAGCAAAGTTATCTTTTGAGTACACAACTTAAGATTGCCAGCGTGTGACTGTTAGTTAAGTGGTTGTGGCTGTAGGGATTTTTATCTTTTGATTTTTATTTTTAATTTCCTATTTGCTGGATACTTGAAAAAAAAAAAAACTATGAGATTTGGCTTTAACAGAATTTTTAGAAACGAAATGCTAAGTAGCTTCTACCATGTTTTGTTCACAGCAACTCTAAGGAAGCTGTTATTGAAATAATGACATCTTTCCAAAGCCAGTGGGAGCTGGGGACCTGGCTTCTGGTTTTGGCTCTTGATTTTGACCTGTGTGGTTGCTGAGACTCTGTGCTCAGGCCAGGTGCTGTTGTGACAAAGTCCAAGGGGCTTACTTTGTTCTGAGGTTTTGCCACTTTTCTAGAAGCAAATGGGCTTCCAGAGAGGCTTACAAGTTAAAAATGTCTTTGGGATCACAGAGACTTGATGCTTTCTCTCTGAGGAGCTTGACTTGACATTTTCTGTAGTACAGTAGTTCAGTAGCTTTCCCCGCCTTTTTCCTGTGTACCACTTTCAGGCAGTCCGCTAGTGGAAAATTATCTTTGCCATGCTTTGAAACCCTTTGTGAGCCCTGCTGCTGTTTGTGTGGTCACAGGACTGGGATCTTGAATTAAAGTGAAGCTGTTGAGCCACCTCCATCTTTGTGAGGGACTCTTTTGCAGTTGTCTTTAGCAGCATTCAGACAGCAGCTTTCCTAGCAGTAACTAATTTTTGAAAGGTATGAATTATCCATTCACTGACTCTGGCAGTTGGTTTGGTCTGGGAGGAAGGAGAGGCGGAAAGATGGTGTAGCTGTGCTATTCTTAGCTCTGTTTCCTTTATCGACTGTTGCCTCTGATTCAGGCTTCCAGAGTCACAAGACAGGAGGTGGCACTGTGGTAGCAGTGACCAAAGGGTTGGCATTTTTAGTTAGGCATTCTGCCCCACATGTCCGATGTTTACAGATTGGCTTGTACTGCCAGGATTTGCTTGAAGGCTGGTGGTAGGCTTACTTTGGAAAGCTCTATTAAAATTAAGAGTGTAATTTATCATGACCTGATAACCTGTCTGGTAAGTGCTTAGTATTGGTGGATAAATAGCAGCAAATATTAACATGGCCTGTGAATTTTGTTGTCCTAAAGGGCGGACTTGTACTGCAACAAGTATACATGTTTTAGAGAATTACCCTGAGCCCATTTAACTTGATTAAGAAACAGTTTGACGTTATCAAGAAAACTGTAGTAGATGAGATGAGAAAGGAACAAGTGTTGTTTCCCTTTTGAAACCAGACCTTGCTGTATAACCCAAGCTGGCTGCAGACTCTTAAGTTCTTTGGCCTTGGGTTCCCGGGGCCTCGATTACTGGGGTGTATTTCCACACACCGTGATTGAAGTTCTTGAAATATCTGACATTATTGTCACTTAATAATTGTCTAGGGAATAGAGTATGTGGCAGTCATGGCATTGCATATTCTGCCCAGCAAACTATAGAGAAGCTTACTTGTTCAAATAATTTTTTGGGGGAGATAGCATCTCTCGTTTCTCAGGCTTGGCCCACATTTGCTGTGTAGCAGAGGCTGGTCCTGAATTTCTGAGCCTCCAGCATCTACCTCCTGAGTGCTGGTTATAGGCGTCTGCCGCCATGGCCTGTCTGTGTGCTGGGGGCTGAGCCCACAGCTTTGTGTGTGCTAGGCAAGCAGTCTAGTCGTGGGTGTGTTCCACCCACAGCCCTCTTTAGCTTCTTTTGAGATGGGATCTCACACTGTGTAATGCAGGTTGACTTGGAGAGCCTTCTGCCTTAACCTCTTAGGGATCTGTGTTCACGGGTGTGTGCCCTCAACACTCAGCACGATTGCTCTTTCCCGTGTCGCCATGGGTCTGTTGTGTGGTTGCTTCTCCCCCACATGATGTCATTTGGGTGATTTACTGAAGTTGGGTAAAACAGTCCTAGAGGAGTCACTCTCATACCTGGCCCCTGGGTGCTTATCCCTGCAAGAGCTTTGTCCGGTGCTATCTCATGAGTTAGTAGCCACAGGGTACCCCTCCCCCAGAGATTGCCACAGTTTTGTCTCTGCCCCAGTCCATTAATTAAGGCAATTCACCAGACCAGACTACATGCAAGAAAGATAAGGCTAGGTGTGCTTGATCATTAAGGGAGGAGTTGATGGGCGGTGGTGATCTTTAAGCTATTGTCCTGCTGCTGGGGACTGTAGTCAGTCTAGAAAGTACTCTTATCTACCTCAGGGCTATATCTCAGGCCATTGTTTTTTTTGGACAGGGTCTCTTCATGTTTCCCAAGGATGGCTTTAAAATTGCTGTGTGACTCTTGGGTCTTAACAAGCATTTGGTAAATACTTTGAAATTGATGCCATTTCTGCTAAAGAGGGTTATTGGCCTCAAGTGCTTGGAACATAAAATATCTGAAATTTGGACCAAAGGTGTAGCCTAGTGGTAGTTTATCTATCATATAGAAGTCCAGGGTTCAATTTCCAGTACTGAACTCCCCTCTTCCCCTCCCCCCAGACAGGGTCTCTCTGTAGCTTTGGAGGCTGTCCTGGAACTTGCTCTGTAGAGCAGGCTGGCCTCGAACTCACATATATTGGCGTGCCTCTGCCTTCCAAATGCTGGGGTTAAAGGCGTGTGCTACCATACCCAGCTTTCAGGGTCCTTATTAGGCTTAGTGCCTTTAATAGAAAAGAAAAAACAAAAACAAAAAGCAAAACCAAAAAACCTCTTCTTCACCATGGTCAGGTAGAGGGAATGTTTTGAGGAAAAGTAAAATAGACTTTGGCAAAGGGGGGGGTGTAATCCCTGTGTTGGGTACTACGGAAGAGTTTTGTGATGCAGATGAGTATGTGAGTGGAGATGGTGGTAAATCTTAGCCTTTGGGGCCAAGAGATGGCTCAACAGTTAAGCACATTTGCTGTTCTTGCAGAGGACCTGGGTTTGGTTCCCAGCACCCACACGGTGGCTCATGATTAGCCGTCATTCCAACACCCCGTTCTTACCGATAGGCACCAGTCACCCACATGATAGACATAGACACATGTGGGCAAAACTTTCATACATAAAATAAAATTGAAAAGAAATGTAAAAGAATTATGTAAGATGGTTGTGAGCCAGCATATGAGCCATCTCTTTGGTCCAAAATAAAACCTTTTCTTCCCCTTCTCCATGACAGGATCTCTCTGTGTAGCTCTGCTGTCCTGGAACTCACTCTGTAGACCAGTTTAAAGATCCACCTGCCTCTGCCTGCAGAGTGCTGGGATTAAAGACATTAAAACCACACCCAGTTAACCAAAACAATGAATCTTCTGGCAGTGCTATAAGTGGATGGATTTATGGTAACGATCTGGAATATTGCCTTTTTTCCAGGTTTCATTTAATAGCCTTTTGGGTTGTCTTCCTAATTTCTAGAAATATAATTTATGAGTTAGAGCTGGAAGAGTTCCCTAACTCTAGTAGATCATCTTGCTCAACAGACAAGACCTGTTTGTGACATTTGGTTTGTGACAGGACCTGCTGCCTGGTGTATTTCAGGTGGCTGTGAGATCAGTTTCTCAGACAAATCATGCTGCTTTTTATTAACATACATTTGGAAAATCTTCCAGATGCTATCTTAGGTTGCAAAAGACTGAGGCCAAGTTCAGATCTTCTATAGAGCATAATGACTTGACAAGCAGAGATCGAAACTGTTGTTCAAGCCATTATGGATAGAATAAGATACTTTTAATAATTTGTTGAGTTAGTGTCTTACTCTGTTACTCAGGCTGGCCTAGAACTCCACAATCTCTAGTCACAGCCTACCCTACTGCTGGGGTTATAGGTACGCATCACCACACCTAGCTCTTTAAAACACTTTAATCATTTGGTTATTTTGGGGTGCTGGGAGAAGTTAAAGCATTCTTTTCATTTGTACAAGAAATACAATCTTTTGAAAGTGCCCACATTCCTCCTTAGTTTTGCATCCTTGAAAACTCATCCTAGATGAGAGCAGGCTCCTCAGTTGTGAATTCCGTCTTTGATGGCCACCTTAGCTGCCGGAATGAAGTGCTTCCTTACTTGGCTCTTGAGGAACTTGGCTTCCTGTCAAGACTTGTGTTTGTCTATGTAAGTTCTTTCATCAGTAAGATGCTGTTTGGGGCTGAGAGCAGGCTTGGCAGTTACAAGGTTAAAAGCAGACGTCACTCTTCTAAAGGACCGGATTCGATTCTCAACTCAACTCAGTCTCATAACCACCTGTAACCCCAGCTGCTTGGGTAACTCCTGCCTCCACACGCATTTGCTTACGCTTACACAACACACACACACACAATTAAATAACCTGCTTTTTTAAAAGTGCTACTTTCTCAGTGTATTAGATACCTGCTGTTTTCAGGAAGGAAAGTTAAAGAGATGCACAGTGAATTCTTCTGTGCTTAGTTGCTTTACTAGAGGATTCTCCATAGAGCCTTGGATGAGTAGGCCAGCCCACAGCACTCCTGCTGGCCCCTTGCCCTGCCCAGCCTGACTTCACTCCCCCATGAAATTGCCCAAATCCTCAGTGGCTTGAGGATTTCCAGCAGCCCTATCGTGTTTGTGGGGACAAGTCAGGGCAGAGACATCTGCTTTCTTGCTGTTTCTGAAGTTTGGAAGTCTTTGAAGGGCTAGTTTGTTACAGTTTTTCTTTTGATAGCTCAAAGTAGTGGGGAAGCACAGTTTATTACAGAGCAAAAATATTCAGGAATTCTAGTTTTGTTTGGTTTTGGAGACAGGGTCTCATGGAGCCTTGGCTGGCCCTGAATGCCTGGCACTTCCCAGTGCTGTGATCATAGGCGAGTGCTACCACACCCAGCTCAGACAGCAGGCAGGAAATCAAAGTCTGGCATGGCTCATGCCTTTAATTCCAGCAGAGGGAGGTGGATCCCTAAGTTCAAGGCCAGCCTGGTCTAGAAAGCAAGCAAGTTTCAGGACAGCCAGGACTTACATAAAGAAACCCAGTCTCTAAAACCCCCAAAAAACAACAAACCAAGACCTTTAGTTTAGTTACCTTTTTTTTTTTTTTTTTCTTTTGCAGCTTTGTAGTATGGTGGTTTGAGGGTGGTGGCAGCTGAGAGTGAGAATAGGGTACATAGAGAACTCCCAGCTTTTTCCCTTGAGTGTGACTGCGGGAATACGTTTTTAGGATATAGAATGGTACCTGTTTGTCCTGGCTTGTCTCTTTAATTCCTACTGTTGTTGAGGGTTAGGAGCCTTGGAGAGGAGTCTAAAGAGTCTATAACTGTAGCATATATAGTCTAAAGGATGTGGGATATGAGATCTCTGCTTTGGGTTTGAATCTTAATCCCATGTAATAAAGAGGCATGGTAGTATTCTCTCTCTCTCTCTCTCTCTCTCTCTCTCTCTCTCTCTCTCTCTCTCTCTCATTCTTTCTTAATAAAGATTTATTGTTATAATATGTGTGTGCATGAATGTTTCGTTTGCATATATGTATGTGTACTATGTGTGTTGTGCTCTTGGAGGCCAAAAAAAGGACATTGGACTCCCTGAAACTAGAATTACAGCCAGTCATGAAGCTGGGAACTGAACCTGGGTCTTCTGAAAGAGCAGCAAGTGCTCTGAACCTAACTCTCTAGTTAACCTTCTAGCTCTGGATGAGAAAGTTTAGGCCAGAGAGGGTTTCTTTCTTCATGGCTCCTGTGGGACCATGTTTCCTGTAAAGCACAGTCATAACTGGCCCGGTGAAAACTGGATGGAGATAGATTGGATTTGGAGGTGGCGGCAAATGTTCTGTTTCCTATCACCTACTCATTTACATAGAAATCTGGCATCTGGGTGTGGCGGTTCACACCTGGGACCCCAGCACTTGGGAGGTGAGGCCAGCCTGGGCTACATAGTGATATCCTATCTGAAAGATAAACTCAAGTTTTTTCTTTCTCTCTTTCCTCCTCCTCCTCTTCCTGGGTATTATTCTCAGAATCTACATTTTTGTAATCAGGGACTCGATGCCCTCTCCTGGCTTCCAAGGGCACCAGACATACACATGAAGAATAGACTTACATGTAGACAAAACACTCATGCATATAAATAAAGATAAAGATAGAAACATCTTCATTTAAAAACAATAATGATACGTAAGGACTTATGAAATGTTCCGTGGATGAAGAATCACAAGGGTTGTCACAAGGGTGACCCAAGTTTGATCAGGAGCCACGTGCCATGTGATGGAAGGAGAAAACTGATGTTGATGTTCGTAATTTGTTCCCTGACCTCCATGTGTGCTACTCATGGAAATAAATGGTTAAAAAAAGCAACCACAAGGTAAAATAAGTCCTTTTTTTTTTTTTCAACACTTAGCAGAGACTACTGAATTTCTGAATTTGAGGCCATCTTAGTTTACATAGTGATTAGTGGGCTACCCTGGGCTTCATAGTGAGACTTTATCTCAAAAGACATCCTTACATATAATTGTGTATGTATGTGTATTTTCCTACCTCTGCCTCCCAAGTACTGGGGATAAAGGACTGCACCACCACCACCCAACTATTAAAACTTCATAATATGATCTTACCTGGTGCCTTTACTATATGTTTTGAAGACTCTTAAGTGTAGTATGGATAGATTTAACCATTAGCTAGCTCTGTTGTGAAGTGTATTTATATAACAATTTAACTACTTTCCATGGTAACATCAATCATATATTCTGTTTGTGTGTGTGTGTGTGTGTGTGTGTGTGTGTGTGTGTGTGTGTGTTTACATGTTGGTGTTTTGCCTGCATATATGTCTGTGTGAGGGTATTGGATCCTGAAGTTACAGACAGTTGTGAGCTGCCATGTGGGTGCTGGGGCTTGAACTCTGGTCCTCTGGAAGAGCAGTCAGTGCCCTTAACCTCTGAGCCATCTCTACTCCTGTTGTGTTGTTTGGCTAGGGGCTCAAACTCATGACTCCCTTTATGTTAGGCAACCACTACTGTACCCGTAGTCCAGGACTTACAGTATCTTACTGTGTAGCTCAGTCTGGTCTCCTGAGAGCAGGAATATGGGCATATATCACCATGCCATTTTTAGTCTGGAAAATTTTATGGCATGAATTCTTAGGTCAGGAATTGTTATATCAAAAAATATATTTAGCTGGGTGTGTGGTGTATGCCTGAAACCTGGCACTTTGGAGCCTGAGACAGGCAAATTTCTGTGAGTTTCAGACCTGCCAGGGTTACAGGGTGATACCCTGTCTCAAACAAAATGAAGTAAAACAAAACATAAAAATTATAACAACAAAAATTTAAATTTGTAAATGCAATGAGGGGGTGGAACCATGAAATTTCTTTCTTTTTAAAGATGTATATATTTATTATGTATATAGTGTCCTGCCTGCATGTGTGCTAGAAGAGGACACCAGCTCTCATTACAGGAGGTTGTGACAGACAATTGTGAGCTGCCATGTGGCTGCCAAGAATTGAACTCGGGACCTTTGGAAGAGCAGCCAGTGCTCTTAACTGCTGAGCAATGTCTTTAGCCCATGAAACTGACAATTCTATTATTGACAGGATTAATCATAGGCTGACAACAAAGAAAGCCTCTTGAGATGGTCTGGGGTGAGACCATAGGTCAGGGACTGCTGAGATGTGAGGGCACACCCTGGAGGCAGCACAGGGCCTGAGGCTGAGGCTGACCTACCTTTCCTAGTGAGGTCCTTCTGTAACAAAGCAAACAGCACCACAAACAAAACCAAGCCCGTCTTTTTGAGTCTATGTGATCTTAGAAATGCTTTCCTTCTCTATCAGAGATAATGTGCTCACCCTAAGAAGTGCTGTTGGTACTCTGCTGACTTGTCTATGGTCCCCTTGGTGGTACAGCTGTCCCACCACCCACTTGGCAGCTTACCTAACTTTGACTACTAAATGGGTCTTTTCTACTGGATATTTAGTTTGTGTAGTTATACTTATTTGTGTATTTTTAAAATTAAAAGTGAAGTCCAGGAATTTCTTGGAACAATAGAAAAGAAGGTTGTATCCGGCTGGGGGATAATGGTCAAGCAGCTGAATTACAAGAGACCGTGTCGTTGTTAAATCTGGCAGGTGATTGAGTTCTCCCTAGTGGCTCTCACATGTTTATTTTAATTTAACTTAATTAACTTCGTTTATTTCTGAGGCGGGAGGTCTTGCTATGTTGCCCAGGCTGGCCTCAAGTTGTAGGATCCACAGAGCTCAGCCTCTTGAGTAGCTGGGGCTATATAGGTTTGCACCATTGTACTTATTAACTGTACATATTAACTTTAAAAA
Source organism: Cricetiscus sungorus (assembly GCA_030556225.1). Taxonomy (NCBI): domain Eukaryota; kingdom Metazoa; phylum Chordata; class Mammalia; order Rodentia; family Cricetidae; genus Cricetiscus; species Cricetiscus sungorus. The sequence goes on along the minus strand of JANBXA010000731.1, from coordinate 38,047,321 downwards.
AAAGATTTATTTATCATGTATACAGTGTTCTGCCTGCATGTATACTGGCAGGCCAGAAGAGGGCACCAGATCTCATTACAGATGGTTGTGAGCCACCAGGTGGGTTCTGGGAATTGAACATGGGTCCTCTGGGAAGAGCAGCAAAGGGCTGTTAATCTCTAAGCCATCTCTTTAACCCGTACTTTTATTTTTTAAAATATATTTTTAATTTATATATGTGTGTGTGAGTATGCCACCTGTGTTAGGTACCCACAGAGGCCAGAAGAGGGCGTTGGATTCCCAATAGCTGCAGCTACAGGTGCATGAGAGCCTCCTAGAGATAAAACGGAGGCTCCGGAAGAGCAGCAAGCTCTCTTGAGCCAGTTTTCCAGATACCCCTGCCCTTTTAGGATTGGCAAGCTTTACACAAACGCAGACCTTCTTTTGCAGATTAATTTTGGCAGGTTTAAATGATTTTTTAAAAGTTTTATTGTGTGTATGATGTGTGTGGGTTTGTGTATGCTATAGCACATGTGTGGTGGCCAGAGGGCGGCTTTCTGGAGTTAAAGACACTCATCTTTATCCGGTGAGACATTTTGCTAGCTAGCCCTTGGATGTTTTTAAAGATTTATTGATTTATAATATTTTGTGTATATGGATGTATTGTCTGCACACAGGAAGATGGCATTGGATCCCTTTCTGACATATTATGATCCACCATGTGCTGGGAATTGAATTCAGGTTCTCTGGAAGAGCAGCCAGTGCTCTTAACCACTGAGCCATCTCTCCAGCCACCCCCCCAGCCCCATCCGGGGGCATTGTAATTTGTGTCTCCTGTCTCTCTCTCTCTCCTTCCTTTCTTTTTGGAGGATGGAGGTGGGGATAATGTCTCACTATGTAACCCAGGCTGTCTTTGGGCTGAGACACAGCTCAAAGTATGCCACCATGCCTGGCTTATTTCTGTGTTTTTTTGATTTCAGAAATGAATTGTTCTGGCCACATACATACAGAGCAGCAACCACATAATGGTTGGTTCTGTTTTGGTTTTATGGGTTAGAAAGAAGAAAACACCCTTGTCTGAAGAGAAATACCCACAGTACAGCCACTCTCATTGTGTTCTAGCTAAATTGCTTGGGTGATGTTTATTTATAATATTTTTCAAGGTGCTCTTTTTTTTCCCCCCCAAAGACAGGGTTTCTTTGTATATCCCTGACTATCCTGGAACTCACTCTGTAACCAGGCTTGCCTTGAATTTAGAGATCTGCCTGCCTCTGCCTCCCAAGTGTTGGGATTAAAGGCATATACTGCCACTGCCTACTCCAGATTTATTTTATTATTTCTAGTTATATATAGGTGTGTGTGTGTCTGCATAGGGGTATGTACAAGTGAATATAGATTCCTATGGAGATCAGAGGAGTCAGATCTTTTAGACCTCGAGTTAGAACAGCTGTGAGCTTCCTGACTGGTGCTGGTAACTGAGCTTACATTTCTTTATTTAGTAGCTTTAATGGCTTGTTGTAAGAGCGATCTTAAAAGTAGACTGACATTCCTGCCAGGTGTTAGAGGTGTATACCTTTAATCCCAGCACTCAGGAGGCAGGGACAGGTGGATATCTGAGTTCAAGGCCAGCCTGGTCTACAGAGCTAGTTCCAGGACGGCATCCAAAGCAATACAGAGAAACTCTGTCTCATTAAAGCAGGCAAAGGGGCCAGCAGGACCCAAGGCATTTAACTGCAATATCCTGGTGTGTGTGTGTGTGTGTGTGTGTGTGTGTGTGTGTGTGTGTGTGTGTGCGCGTGTGCGCGCGCGCTCGTGTGTGCGCGAGCCTGCGTGTGTGCGTGCAGGCCCAGTAGCTGGGACACAGACTACAAACTCAAGGTACAAGGAGGATGACCTTGACAATAGGCTTGGAAGGAGTAGGTGTGGTGCTGTGGTGTCTCTCTCCCAGTGACTGTGGGTATAACCTCAGGGACTCTGGTTGATGGTGATTTGGGATTATTGTGGAAAGCTTAGTGTCTGGTTCAGTTTTGGGATCTGTTCCCCCAAGAGCCTGTTGAGCTGCTTTTGCCTCTTTTGTGCTTCATGGGAATAGCTGTGCCTCATAACATTCCATGGATTTCATAGACATTCTAGGGTAACTTTCTGATAGGGTAATTAGAGTAAGGTATGATTAGGGCTACCAAGCCTGTAATAAGGATGACTGTGCTCATGTTATTAACGGTTATGGCAAGACAGTTGTCAGTAGTGATGATTAAAGCTCCTGGTATTATTTGATTTTTATTAAAGACACTACAAATGATGTAATGAGCCTTTAAAGAAAGTCATGCCTGGCCCTTGTATGCACACACACTACCGACAGTGAAGCGAGGGACTGCAGCTCAGCACAGGGAGGAGGGCCAGGGTCATCTTCATCTTGGGTTGGAGCTGCACAAACCGCTGTTGGGAGTCTTTGCTAGTAGCCCTGTGGTCCTTAGCAAACTGATGGAATTTTCTCTCAGTTTTTACTAGTTTTGATGTCTACAAAAAGGGACGATTGTTAGCAGTCAGTGATGTTCATAGAGGACTTCTTGGGTTAACTGACATTTACTTGGAGTTGGTGCAATAATGCTTGTGAATTTACCACGTGGCGATAGAGAAGGATCTCTGCATAGTCCTGTTGTTTATGTCTTGGATATGTACATGGACAGAGGATGTTTTAAGTTTCTTTGTAGAATATTGGTTATGCATAGGGAAGCATAAGAAGCTCTACTTTATATCCAGATACATAGATTTTTGAATCCTCTAAGTGTATTTAGTTGTGAAATTATCCCTAGAGATCGTGAAGGAATCCAGACAAAAGGTACATAGTGGTTCTGAGGACCATATCCGGGAGGCCATCTGTAGGACAGACACCACATCTTACTTACTAGCTAGGGAATGCCAGTAATAGTGGCATTTCCTGTGTTACCAACTTGGAGGAGAATGAGTAAGATTAAGTATAAGTGCTGGCAGGAGTGTGGAGGAAGCAATGTCCCTACAGCCAGAGTGCATGCTGCCAGACGGCGGGCGGGCATGCACTCCATTTGGCAGTACAGGTTATATCTGTTACCTAAAATACTTGGGACCAGAAGTATATCAGATCTGAAAGTTTTGGGATTTAGGAATATTTATATGAATTTTTTGAGCATTTTTAATCTGCAAATTCTAAAACCTAAGTCTTTAAATTATCTCAATAGTTAAAAAACAAAACAAACAAAAAACTTTAGATTTCAGAATTTTCAAATATTTTTGGACAAGGGCAGAAAGCAGCCACATTCTTTGCCAAGGTAGAACTAGAGTGGCCAGCTGTCAGTGTTCTTTCCCCCCCCCCCCCCACACACCTTGAGGTGGACCCACACTGCTCTCAGCACTGCTGTCTTCCAGACGTCTCCTGGGATGGCCCATGAAGCCCTACATAAAGAGTTTAACTTTTCTACTCCAAAGTCCCAAAGCCTTCCATATTCTGCTGTCAAGCAGGATGGTCAGGCCTGTCACAGCAATGCCCCAGTCCTGGTTCCAGCTTCTTCTGTTGCTGTGAAGAGACATCGTGACCAAGGCATCTGTGCTGGATAGTTTTTTGTCAACTGGACACAAGCTAGAGTTATGTGAAAGGAAGGAAACTCGGTTGAGAAACTGCCTCCATAAGACCCGGTTGTAGGCAAAGTTATAGTACATTTTCTTAGTTAGTGATTGATGGAGGGGGCCATGGGCTGATGATCCTGGGTTCTATAAGAAAGCAGGCTGAGTAAACTGGGGAGCAAGCCAGCACCCCTCTATGGCCTCTGCCTCAGGCACCTATTCTGTTCAATGTTAGGCTTCCTCCTTCAATGGTGGATTATGATGTGGAAGTGTAAGCCAAATAAATCCTTTCTTCCCCAACTTGCTTTTGGTTATGTGTTTCACTGCAGCAATAGAAACCCTAACTAAGACAGCACCTTTTAGAAAACAGCATTTGAGGGATTACAGTTTCAGAGGGCTTTATAATCATGACAGAGAGTGGTGGCAGACATGATGCTTGGGCAATAACTGAGAGCCTTATGTCCTGATCCATAGGCAGCAGGCAGAGAAAGATTACTGGGCCTAGAGTGGGCTTTTGAAACTGCCATACTGCCTCCAATAAGACCACACTGCCAAGTTCTTCCTGAACAAGCATTTAAACATGAGCCTATAGCGGACCATTCTCTTTCAAACCACTATACTCATTATGTTTTTGTTTTGTTTTCATTTTGGTTTTGGTTTTTTTAAGGCAGTGTTTCTCTGTAGCTCTGGCTGTCCTGGAACTCACACAGATCCATCTGCCTCTGCCTCCCAAATCCTGGAATTCAAGGCATGTGCCACCATCACCTGGCTTCACATTTTATTTTTTTTAATTAAAATCCTTTGTTTTGTTTGCGTGTTTGTATGTACACCACACATATGCACGGTACCCATGGAGTTCAGAAGAAGTGTTGGATTCCTTATAACTAGAATTACAGATGGTTGTGAACCACTGTGTGGTTGCTGGGACCAAACCCAGGTCCTCAGCTATAGTGAGATACCCACCCTGCTCGCACCTGCTGCACCGACCTCGCCTGTTGGGGCGTGGGGACAGGTATGGGCCTGACCTGGGGGCACTAGGTCTGGGGTCACTCTCTTACTTCCTGGTTGAAGACAGAGAACATCCAGAGGCATCCTTGGGATGGGAATCTGCGGCAGTCACCTGTTTCTGGTGAAAGTGATTTCTCCCCGAATAAACATCCATCAGCCTATTGTTTCCCAGATTCTTACTTTCCACATGATACTCCACAAGGGCAATATGTGTTCTTAACCACTGAGCCATCTCTCTAGCCTCCTTAAGTCACATAACAGGCACATTTAGATTATCCAGAAAGGTTGCTGACTGAAGTCTGAGATGTTGGTGAATGCTGGGCGCCATGACATTCAGCTCTGTTGCTTTCCCTGTGTGTTGAGTAGATATTTATCTGTGAATATTGAGGAACTAATTGAAGTCATGGTAAAGGGCATAAGTTTTTCCAAAATTCTAGTTTGGGCTTAAAGCTCAGATTTAAATCATTTGGAAAATAAGTGAGGAAAAACCATTTTCTAAGTGATGTGTTCACCTGATTCTTTTTGGAGACTGTCTACTAAGCACTCAAGCGTAGATAGCCACAGCTTTGCTGAGGTGTCTTAGGTAGAGCCGGGGCTGTCTGAGGAGATACTGACCCAGGTCTGATGGTGTATGACTGTGATTCCAGCACTCAGAACTGGGGGTTCTAGGCCAGGTCTGAGTCACAGTGAAACTGTCTCACAGAGAAAACACAAGACTAGTTCCCCTGCTGCTACAGCAGTCGCCTGGTCTCTGTATAGGATAGACAGCCACAGCAGAGAGCTGAAGTGTTTTGTGTGTACTTTTGCTTTCAGTTCAGAGATGAGGCTGGCTAAAACTTACTTTCACCACTTTAGATTAAGGCCACTATCCGACAAAACACAGTTAACTTTTTATTGCAGGTGCTGGTGAGGCATACGGGGTCCAGACAGTGGAAAGCCCTTGTATTGCTTCATGCTGCACCGTCAACACGGACGTCAACACACTGACAGGGGTAGAGTGGCATCCTAGCCATATCATAATGATAGTGTTGAGTGCTCTGGCCCCTGGAAGCGCCTGGGAGCCCCAGGGATGCGCTGGCTGCACTTTGGGAACCACTACTCTTCTCTAATGTGTTACTTTGACAGTGCTTGGACCGGTGTTCTTTGTGAACGTGCATTTACTTCATGGTGGCAGATGCAAGAACAAGCGAGTTTTTATACAACTGCCTGCTAGGGGATTTCAAACAAAAACACATGTGGAGGACAAAAATGTAAAGCAGGAAACACAAAGAGGAAAAATCTAAATGCATAAATATATTTAGCCTAATTAAAAAGAACTTAGGTGTGAGGCCTGGAGCTGTGGTTCTGTGTTAAGAGAATTCACTGCCATTTTCATAGGACCCAGGCTTGGTTCCCAGCACCCACATGGTAGCTCATAGCTGTCTGTAACTCCAGTTCTTGGAGATCTGAAGCCCTCGCCTGACCTCTTTGAAGACCAGTCACACACATGTAGGCAAAACAAACAACAAAAAAAGCAAAGCAAAAGGAAACAGGAAAAAAAAAAAAAAAAAAAAACAACAAAACAAAAAAAACCAGAACACATGTCCGACTGTGATGTTTCAGTGCCCCCCATAGGCTCATATATTGAATGCTTAGTCACAGGGAGTGGCACTATTTGGGAAGATTAGAAGGTGTGGCAGAGCTCATGCCATAAGTGGTTAGTGCTGTCAGTCTCCTGCTGTGGATCAGAGGTAAGTTCTCCAGTTCCCGCCAGCCACCACGTATTCCTTGATCATGGACTCACCCTCTGAGACCCTAAAAACAAATCTTCAACAGAACAATAAAATTGTGAGTGAGCGAAACGTAGTAGGTTTAGACATTTGGGCACTCAGTCAGGCTTCATGTTCAGTGGAAGGGAGCTGCCAGGCCCGGGGCATGAACTGTCCATGGTGCCAGTTAGGCCCGCAGGCGTATGCTGTTTTCACAGTTTTCAGTGGTTTGAAGCTGGAGATTGTGGAGGTGATTTCATAAACAAAACTGAAGGTCCAGCTGTTGATGTATCTCAGCCAGCCTTCTAGCCCTGTGTAGCTGTCAGCTAAATTCAGAAAATAACCAGTGTTGTTCCGGTCAGATCTGGGTGACCTTGGACTGACTCACAGAGATCCGTCTACCTCTTAATCCTGAGTCCTAGGATTGAAGGTGTGTACTACCAGCTCCTACCTTCTGGCTAATGGGATTAAAGGTCTGTATCACCACTGCCTGATCTCTACAGCTTGAGGCTGACTTTGTTTTTCTGAGTTCTCAGTTAAGCTTTAATAAATCATAAATGATATATCCCTACACCTCTGTTTAAAAAAGATTTATTTATTTTTATTTTACAAGTCTGAGTGTTTTTGCCTTCATGTATGTCTATGAGCCATGTGCAAGCAATGCTGAGGGAGTCAGAAGCAAGCATCAGATCCTCTGGAACTGAAGTTACAGTTGTGAGCCACCATTGGGTGCTGGGAACCCAATCTGTGTCCCGAGTAACAACAGTATGCTTTCTTCATTCAGCTCTGATATTTCCCCTTTTCTTTTTATTTAAATCAGTGTATGTGTGCACAGTATAGAAGTATGTGGATGTCAGAGGACATCCTGGGGTGTTGGTCCTTGCCTTCCATCTTGTTTGCCATTGTGTAGGACAAGCTGCTGGCCTGTGAGCATCCCGGGATTCACCTGTTTTCTTACTCTCACCACTGGGAGTGCTGGGTTTATGAACAGGAACTACCATGTCTGGCTCTATGGGTCTCAGGGCCTGAACTGAGGTGGTTATGCTCGCATGGCAAATGCTTCGCCCAGTGAGCTATCTTCCTAGCTCACTCACTCTCTCATGCTTAGTTTGTTTATGTCTGTGTATACATATGTGGGTATTGGTGCCTGCTGAGGACACCTGATTGGATGTCCTGGAACAGGAGTTACAGGTGCTTGTGAAACACCTGATGTGGGAACTGAACTCTGGTCCTTTGTAAGAGCAGCAAGTGCCATTACTGTAGCCCCTGTGGGTCTCTTATATAGAGAGATGTGTCCTAGAGCTCCCTGTGTAGACCAGGCTGTGCGCTCGAACTCTCAGAGATTCATCTGTTTCTGCCTCCTGAGTGCTGGAACTTAAGATGTGTGCAAACATTTCCAGCCTTTTTTTTTTTTAAATGTTATTTTTAAATTTACTTTTGGGTGCCAAATCTGCTGTTTAATGCTTAAATTTCTAATTTGTTAGAAAATTTTGTGGGTTTTTTTTTTTTTCCCCAGAAAGAGCTATAAGCTGCAAATACTAAAATTTGACTTCTAAGCTTAAATGAAGGCATGATTTTAAAGAAAGAACTGAGTCTTAAAGTATTAGTAGAACACTTTCTTTTCATTTGCATTTGCGATGTGTATGATGTGTGTGAATGCCCAGGTCTGCCTGCAGAGGTCAGAGTCAGAGGTCAGCTTTGTCAAGCTGGGTTCCTCCATGGGTTCTGAGTGCTGGACTCCGGTTGCCAGGGTTGGATGGGGAGAGCCTTTGCGTACTGATTGTCTTGATTGCCCCCAGGCATTAATTTTCAAAATGAATTATTCTGAATAATAGGGTTTGAAGCAGCGAAACAGTAACGTGTTCAGTTCCAGCTGGAAACCAAAGTGTTCATTCACTGCACCTTGGCCTGAATGATTCTGAATTTATGGACTTGTTTAACAGTTCTCCAATAAAATTTGTAATTAGATGTAATTAGAACCCTCATGATAGAATCATAGGTAGTGATTTAATGCTTTAGTCTTCCCAAGATTAGTTGCATGTCTAACATTAAACCTTGAGTTCATTTTAAACTCAGCATTTTATGAGCTGTTTTTTAATTATTTATTCATTATTGTATGTTGGGTCCATGTGCCATAGTGTGTACATGTGAGATCAGAAAATGGCTTCCTGGAGGCGGTTCCTTCCTAATTTACTTGTATTCTGGAGTTTGAACTCAGGTCACCAGGTATGACTGATGTTTTTACCCATGAGTTGTATTACTGGTGGCTACTAATTGTTTAATCACATAAAACCAAAAACAAAAGAGTGTGTAGGGAGGAAGGGGTGAAATACAGATCCAGATGATTTAAAATTTTACTTTGACTAGAATAGCTTTGTGTATTTGTATCAGTATGTAATGTTTTAAAAACAAGTTTCTAGCGGTGGTGGTGGTGCCTATGCCTCCTGCGTGCTGGGATTAAAGGCTCGAACTACCACCCAGCTAGACAAGGGATTTAGAATCTCAAATGCTTGTTTTGGAGATTGTATTCTTAAATTTAAGATGTCTCCTTATCAGGAGACTCAATTTACTCCCATGCATTTGGCAAAAATGATCTAAAACGTCATTTAGGGATGTCTTCCGCTGCAGAAAATGCCGTTCTTGAAATGCCCTGTGTGTGGACAGAGGGCTGGTGAGGAGCCAGTGTCCTGCTGGGCTGTCCACGCCCCACATGGATAGACTGTTCTGGCAGCTTCCGTTTTGTTCTGTTTCTTACAGGCCAATCTTGAGACTGTGTTTTACCTCCTGCCATTTAACACATTCTTGAAAGGTCTACCTTTCCCAACACTCTAACATTTTTACAAGGTGTTAAGGTCTAAAGCCCAGCCTACTAAAGTTTAATGTCTTGAACATATTGTTAATTACAGATTTAGTTTATGATTCTTTTTCTAATTGTAAAGCTTTAAAAAGGGTTAGAACCCTTGGCAATGAAGAACGGCCATTTTAAACCTTGGTGTGTGTTGGAGAGAAAGCCCAAGGGCAGGTGAATGGCCTGACGCTCCTGAGATCTGTACAGAGGACAGCTAGCCCTTGTGCTTTGTGCTTTTGGTTCTCAATGCTGGTAGCTCTCTCCCAATTCTTGGTGTTTTGGCCAATTATATCAATATTGCAAGGGAAACCGAGTGTCCTTGAGAGAACTGTGCTCTTATGGGTGTGCTAGTTGGAATTTTAAAACATATGTGTTTTCAGCTTGACACACTCAGGCTCATCTGAGAAGAGGGACCCTCAGTTGAGAAAATAATCCCATCAGATTGGCCTGTGGGTTGTTTTCTTGGTTAATGACCTAAGTGGGAAGTCATTAACCAAAGAGGTCAGCCCACTGAGGGCTGTCATCCTGCAGGTTTGCGCTGTACAGGCAGCTGTGTCGTAGGCTGAGCAGGCTGTATCAGGAACGAAGCAGCAGAGGGTGTTATCAGTTCCTGCCCTGCCTCAGTTTACGCCTTGGCTTCCTCCTTAATGGACGATGATTTGGATGAGTAAGAGTCTCCCCATGTGGTTTTATCACAGCATTAGAAAGCAGACTAAGACCATGGGCCTGAAGATGAGCTTCACTTGCAATCACATTGATTGTAAGCATACTGTGAGGTAGGGTTGTTGTCGTAAGACGTGGAATTTTCAAAATGTCTGTGTGTGGAAGGGTGTGCATTCACAGTAAGTGTGGGAGTCAGAAGGTAACTTCTAGGAGTGTGTTCCCTCCTTTTGCCTTCCTGCAGGCTGGCTGGTCTCCAGATTTATGGGAGATTTTCCTGTCTTTGTCGCTCATCTTATTATAGACGTGGGATATGCCCTCCTGCCTCTGGCTTCTGTGTGGGCTCCAGGGCTCTCCTGGAGGTCATCAGGCTTGTGAGACAGTACCATCTCCAAGGCCCAAGAGATGGAGTATTAACATTATTTAACATTGTGTGTGTGTGTGTGTGTGTGTGTGTGTGTGTGTGTGTGTGTGTGTATGTGTATGTTCGAGAACCACGCATTTATTGAGCAGTGAACATGCTGGGCAAATGCCAGCTCTAGCTCTAGTTCTGTTTTTACTTTTTATTTTGAGAAAATCTCACTAAATTGCTAGGTGTCTTGAATTTGTAATTCTCCTCAGCTTTTCCAGTGGCTGGGATGGATTATAGGCCCACTAGGCCTCTTTTATTTTTTTCCTCTCCCTGTGTAGTCCTGGCTGTCCTGGTCACTCTGTAGATCAGGCTAGCCTCAAACTCGGCTCCATCTGCCTCTGGCCTCCCAGTGCTGGGATTAAAGGTGTGCACTACTGATGCCCGGCCATTTTGATTTTTTGAGATAGGGTTTCTCTGTGTAATAGCGTTGACTGTTCTTAGACTCACTTTGTAGACCAGACTGGCCTCTCATTCACAGAGATCCATCTGCCTCTGCCTCCCAAGTGCTGTGATTAAAGGTGTGCACCACCATGCCAGACCTTTTTTTATAAATATAACAGACATTATTATTATTTTAAATTTTAGTAAGGTCTAATTGTGTATTCCAGGCTGGTCTGAAACTGAATTCTTCTGTCTCTGCCTCTTGAATTAACACACTACACACACCTAGCTATGATGTCACCTTTAAAATTGAACACTATGGCCCAGCCATGATGCATGCCTTTGACCCAGCAGCCGAAGCTGAGACAGAGGGACAAAATAACAATAAATTAATTAGAACAATAGGTAACTGTTTTTGGATACAATGTAGGCCCTCAGGTGGTAAACCGGTGCCTTCCAAGGCACAGTTTCATTCTTCAACAGTATCTGCATCCTGTGTAACTTTCTTCAAAGACACATTTTAAAGGGAAAAGATGCCACCTGGGATAGATAGCTCAAAGACAAATAATGCATTTGTTTGATTGCTTATTTTTTTTTATCTCTTGTGGCCCTGGTTGGCAGAACTTAGCACCTCTTGCATCTGTGTCCTGAGGGCTGGTATGAAACACTCCTGGGCTCCCCCAGTGCTGTGTTTTAGCATGATGATCTCAGGCCCTGTGGTTGGTTCAGTGATGGATGCACTTGCTGTTAACCCAAACCCCATGGTAGAAGGAAAGAACTGGCCTTTGTGCATTCCACAGGTGTGCAAATACACAATAAATATGTATGGTAGAATTTTAAAATAATGGACTGGTGAGATGGCTTAGCAAATATGTTTCTGTCAATTTGACTCTGGAGCTAGAATTGCCTAGGAAGAGTCAGTAGAGGACTTTACTCCATCAGATTGGCCCGTGGGCATGTCTGAGAAGGCATTCTGAACTCACTCTGTAGACCAGGCTGGCCTTGAACTCACAGAGATCTGCCTGCCACTACCTCTGAAGTGTTGGAATTAAACCAGTTTATCACCACCACCTGACTGAAGGGATTTTCTTAGTTGCTAATTGGTTCAGAGGGCCCAGCTCACTCAGGGCCATGCCATTCCTAGGCAGGTGGGGTCTGTGCTGTACAAGAAAGGTTGAAACAAACAATCCCAAGAGCTTGTTTGTTTGTTTGTGAGTTTCTCTGTGTAGTTTGTCCTGGAATTTGCTTTTTATAGACCAGGCTAGCTGCAAACTCGAAAACTCACAGAGATCTGCCTGCCTCTACTCCCAATGCTGGAATTAAAGTTGGGCACCACCACTGCCTGGCTAGTTTAGTGTTTTAATCTGTGAAGTGAGGGCCTTTGTGTTTACCTGCCTGTTTGCTAAGAGTAAAATGCCTGGCACAGCCTTTATCTGTTAAGGAGTCCTTGAGTAAATACCAACTTATTGCAGGGATTTTTATTCCAAGCATTGATAAAATTTTAAAGTTTATTCTTATATTATTATTATTATCTATTTTTGAGATGGTTTCTCTCTCTCTCTCTCTCTCTCTCTCTCTCTCTCACACACACACACACACACACACACACACACACACACACACACATACACACACACTCTAGAGGTCAGAGGATGAGGACAGCTTGTGAAATCTGATAGCAAGTGCCTTGACCTACTGAGCCATCTCATCAGCCCTCAATTTATACTTTTTAAAAAACTATTTATTTGTGCATAGATGCTTTGCCTGTGTATATACCTTTGTAGAACTTGTGTGTTTGGTGTCCTTGGAGGCTAGGAGAGGGCACCAGATTCTAAGACTGGAGTTATAGACGGTTGTAAGCTTCTGAGTTGTTGCTGGGAATCAAATCCGGCCCTTTGGAAGAACCACTGAGCCGTCTCTCCACCTCCCCACAATTTAAGTGGTTGTTAAGGTCAAATGGTCTAGAGGTGACTGACCTTGCTGACTTTGGACTCCCTGCTGGATGAGGTAGCTACTCACTCTCAGTGCCCCTTATTTGGCTGAACTATCCTAATTGATGTGAACAGTGCAGATAATACACGTGTTTCGTTATGGAATGTACTTTGTTGTTGCTTTTTTGCTTTTTAGTTTTTTTGGTGTGTGTGTTTGAGTACAGGGTCTCACTATTAGCCCTGGCTGGCCTGAACTTGGTATGTAAACTAGTAGACCAGTCTGGCCTGGAATTCAGTTCCACCTGGATGCTGAGATTAAAGGCACGTGTTACCACACCGCACTTGGGATAATATTTTTTGTGACTATGCCGTCTTTAGTTCTACTGTAGTCAGCAGAATGAATCTAAGTCTGATGTCTTCTGAGCAGGGGAAGGAGATGGGATATTGTCAATGTCATCTCAGGAATAGCTCATGCTGTTTGCAGTATGGGAAATGGTAATTGGATTGTAGTTTTGTCAGAATTCCTTTCAGATTGTGACAGAAACCATACTTTCTTCTGGGACTTTCTTTACTCAAGTCACCAAGAAGTTCAGAGTTTGATTTGAAAATATTTTTTGAGTGGGAGAGAGAGAGAATCTTACTGTGCCAAGATTGGCCAAACCCTCACAATCGTTTCCCCTCAGCTTCTGGGCTTTAGGATTGCAGGCATGCACTGCCACAGTCAGTGGAGACTTTAAGTCTTAAGTTCATTGTTTGTTATACTTCCATAATTGTTTGTGCTAGCTATATTTCATTTGCTAATACCCACACAGAAGAGATAGCCTTTGAAATCATTGTTAAAAGCATGCTATATCTTGGTAGAAAAAAATGTAATTTTTTAAATTAAATAAAAAGTATGTATGATGTTTAAATATGCTTAACATCAAGGACTGTATTTTAAGGTTCAAGTAAGAGTATGTGCTTGGCATGCATGAGACCGTGGAGGAAGCTGTGATTCTCTGTGTTGCGTTCTTGCTGGACTTCAGAAGGAGCTTGTTTTTAGATTCACATGGGCAGCAAAGCTTTAAATAGTAGTGTTGGTGTTCAGCTGATCTTCTGTGGTTACTTGGCATATGGCGGTGACTTGTTTAGAGGTGCATCTTAGCTCTGTCAGTAGACAGCTACAGAATCTTAGGTTACTGGGTCAGTTAGTGTCCTATTCAGTTGTTGTCTTCAAAGCTAACTTTTGGTTGCTTGGTTTTGTTTTTGAGATAGGTCTCACTGTGGCTGTCTGGGAGCTGGGTCTGTAGCTATGGTTGGCCTGAACCTTGCTCCCCAAGTGTTGGAATTGCTGCTGTATTCATATGCCAGTCACAAGCACTGGATTAATCTCTTTCTAAAGTCATTTATTTTTATTTGTGTGTTTGTATGGTTTATGTACACATGTGTGGATGTGTCCTTGTGCACCCAGGCCAGCAGGATGACAGGTGTCCTGCTCTGCATTGTTCCTTTGAGGCAGGCCCTGTCATTGAGCCTCTACCTAGCTGGTGTCCCTAAGTCCCAGTGTCAGACTGGATCCAGCTCCCTACACCACTGGCTAATGAGGTACTTACTGCAGCTATATGTGTGCTTTTTATATGTGTGCTGAGATTTGAATTCAGGTCCTCAGCAAGCATACCTCCCAACCAAACCCTCTCTCTGGCCTTCTACTTTAATGGTTCTGGGAGTGAAAACCCAGGGTTTTGTGCATCCCAGGTGAGCACTGCGCCACATTTTCAGCTCCTCAAATTCATTTTGAACTGATAAAATAAAAACTTAAAAATTGTATGAATAGCTGGGCAGTGGTGGCACACACCTTTAATCTCAGCACTTGGGAGGCAGAGTCAGATGGATCTCTGTGAGTTCAGGCCAGCCTGGTCTACAGAGTGAGTTCCAGCACAGCCAAGGCTACACAGAGACACCCTGTCTTGAAAAACAAACAACAAAATTGCATGAATAAGATGTTACTTCCAGGCATGTGTGTATATTGTGCGATGTTCATATCAGGTTCAATCTGTCTCTCTTCCCCAAACCTTTGTAGTTTCTGTGTGGTTCCTACAGCCCTTTCTTGGAGCTGTTTGAATGTAGAGTATGTTATCTCTGATCATCCTGCTGTTCTGCTATTTTTCAGTAGCATTCTGTGTCCTGCCTTGCAAGTTTCAGAAGGAAATGAGAACTTTCTCTACCCCTACCTTGAGAGAACATTTAGTGCCCTCAAAGAAAAGCACGATAATTAAGAATGTAGCTCAGTTCTGGAGTGTGGGCCTGATTGTTCAAGGCTGTGGGTCATTTCCAGTAGAACTTTTTTTCTTTTTAATGTGTGGGTTCTGAGGTCCAAACTTTGATCTCCATGCTTGCAAGGTAAATGCTTTACTTATTGAGCTCTGCCTCATATGTGTGCAGTGTGGGACGGGGGTGGGGCATGGGGGACTGGAGTTTTAGGAGAGAGTGAGGGCCACGCACTGATCTTTTTGTAAGTCCTTCAATTAGCTTGTCTTCCCTCCCCTTCCTTCCCCTCCCCCTCCTCCCTTTCTTTTAGTATGTTATCCCCTTCCTCCCTTCCTCTCCTCCCTTCCCTCCTCTCCTATCTCCCCCTCCTCCCTTCCCCCCTCTCCTCCCATCCCCTCCCACCCTGACTAGGTCTTATGAACTCCTGGCTGACCTTAGTTTTGGCTGTATGTAGTGGAGGATGACCTTGAATTTTGCTCCTTCTGTTTCCACTTCTGAGAGCTAGATTCATAGGCTTGTGTCACCAGGCCTGGATTATTCTGTGTGGTACTAGGGATCTAACTGAGGGCCTGGTGCATGCTGGGTAAGCAATCTACCAACTAAGTTATATTCCCAGCTAAGCACCCTTTTCTTGAAGGTGCCTGTGGGTGATGTATTTCCAGCCTGAGCCCTTCCCTCTCAAGGGGGCGCTTTCCTTTGCATTTCATTGACCCTCTTAACTGCCTTAAAGATGCCTGATTTCTTCTGCTAAGTTTAGAATTGCAGGCTGATGTTATAATGCATTTAGAACCATTGGGCTCTCAACTGGTTTTTCTCTGGGTTTGTGCTAATGTCCTGTTGTAGGCTGGAGAAGTGGTTTATTTCCCTCCTAACAAT
The DNA here is from genome assembly GCA_030556225.1 of Cricetiscus sungorus. Taxonomy (NCBI): domain Eukaryota; kingdom Metazoa; phylum Chordata; class Mammalia; order Rodentia; family Cricetidae; genus Cricetiscus; species Cricetiscus sungorus. Next base: position 38,031,634 of record JANBXA010000731.1, on the reverse strand, counting down.
TAGAAGAGTTTACTATAAATCACAAGTAAGTTGAAAATTGCTTGTAATGATAGTGGCTAGGACTTTCGTGAGCTAGTGTTTTAGTTAAAACTCCTTCCTCATCTCTAGTAATGTTTGTGTGTCATTTGTTTGCTATTGGAGAAATTTTTATCATTAAATGTATACTTTGTTTTTGTAATGTGCTTTCTTCATGATTTTGAATATTTTGTTTTGAGGCAGGGTCTCTCTTTATATCCCTGGCTGTCTTGGAACTCACTATGTAGCCAAGGATACCTGCCTCAGCCTCCTGAATGCTGGGATTGCAGACACTGGATTGTGTGTGCCACCTTGCCTGGCATGTGGTGTGATTTGTTTAGTGAATCTTTTGTCTGGACCTCTAGGCCCTTCCTTTGCATGTAGAGGAGAGGGGAGTACTTTGGGTGTCCTGCTGTGTGTCATTTGCCTTATTTGCATGTAACTGAATAGACTTAACTTGCCAGTGATCTTCCATGATCCATCTGTGCCCACCCCCCAATGCTGGGATAACACAGTTGTGGCCATACTCAACTTTTATGTGGGTATTGGGGGATTTGAACTCTTGGGTTCTCAGGTGCCTTGTCCAGCACAGCTGCAGGCACACACAGGCACGTGGATGGGCAAGCTGGTGTTGGCTGGACTGGATCTCTGATGGGGAAACTGAGCATGTATTTATTATATACAGCTGAGCAGGGGGCAGGGTTATTGCATACAGCTGGCCTATGACATGGGGTTATTATATACAGATAACAAGGAGGCAAGGACATCATATACACCTGATCAGAGATCTGCCTGCTCTGTCTCCAAGCACTGGAATTAAAGGTGTGCGCCACCATACCTGGCAGTTTTGCCTCTTATGCTTTCCAAAACATCTACACATTGTGATTTTCACAGCAGGTTATTTTTAGTAGATAGTAACTAATTTCTAAGTGAATATCCTTTGTATCAGGTCTGATTAAAAATGAAATTTCATTTTAGATCTAGAATTAGAAACAGTACAATGGAAGCACAAATTTAGGTCAACATATATATATATGTGTGTGTGTGTGTATATATGTTTGTTTGCTTGTTTTTCTAGACAGGATTTCTCTGTGTAGTCCTTGGCTGGCTGTCCTGGAACTCACTCTGTAGACCAGGCTGACTTCAGACTCACAGAGATCTGCCTGCCTCTGCCTCCTGAGTGCTGGGATTAAAGGCATGCACCACCATGCCCCAGCCTGACCTAGAAGTCTCCATCCCACCTCAGTCTCCAAACTGCTGGGATTCCAGGTGTGCCTCCACATGCCTGGTTCTCTGGCTACCTTGTTATACTAAGGTCATTACCTACATTCATTATTCTATTCAGGTTGAATCCATGACTTTCTTATTCTGCCAAGCCTCCCATTAAGGCTAAGCTAGAATTCTTTCATAAAGAATTACCATCAGGGTATGCTGGCCATATCTATAATCCCAGCAGTTTGGGAGTCTAAAGTGGGAGAATTCCAAGTTAGATGCCAATCTGGGCTCCACAGTAAGAGTTCACATCATTCAACAAACAAAATGCTAGGAATGGTAGCACATGTACCTATCACATCAGGAGGAGGAGGCAGGATGATCACCACCAGTTAAGAGGCCAGCCTGGGCTGCATAGTAAGTTCTAAACCAGCCTGGGCTACGTTATCAAGCCCTTTCCCTAAGAAAACACTTGAACAGTCTGAAGAGCAGTGAATCCAAAAACCCACCACAGTAGATGATGAATGTCTTTTATCACATGCCTCTCTGGCCTCTGAGGTCACTGAAGCCACTCACACTGAGTTACTCCACCTAGTTCGAGCAATTCACACATTTTTGTTGATGTTTAACATCAGTGCTTTCTCAAAAGACTCAAGCTCAGAGATGCAGGGAAAACTGAAGCTCTGAAGACTAGTCTGCAGAGTAGGTGTGGTGTGATAGCAAATACTTTTAATTGCAACGCTCAGGAGGCAGAGGCAGGCAAATCTCTGCAAATTTAGGTTCAGTCACTGCTATATAGAGAGGCCCTGTTTTGTTGGTGATGGTGGTGGTGGTTTTCCTGTTTGCTTTTTAAATCAGTCTACTTGAGGCCCTAAATTCAATCTCAGTATTTTTTCCCCAGTTTTTTGAGACGGTTTCTAGGGATAAAGCTGATAGCAGGGGTAAGAAATACAAACACACGACACATTATCTCATTCAACCCTCATAGTCATCATTTCATAAGTTAGGAAACAAAGGCAGAAGTATTTTGATTTTTTAAATACACATAGCTCATGTGTAGCAGGGTCAGGGACCACCTCTGAGCATTCTGGAGACAATCTGTTCCCTTAAGCCCAATAACCACATCCCAGTAATAATATGTGGGCAAGTTATATATTTAATGTTGGCTTTTGTTAACATAAAATATCTTTATTGTGTTGATTGGTGTGTGTGCACAAATGAACTATGGAGTACATGTGAAGGTCAGAGGACATCTTGGGAGAGTGTTCTCTCCTCCTGGATGGGAAGCAGGAATCAAATTTAGGTTGTCAGGCTTGACAGCAGATGTCCGTTTCCCCACCAAATCATCAAGACCATCGGAGTTCTCACTTTAATAATGGCATTTTCTCTAAAGTCATCTTGGGAGAGGCCAGGAATGGAGATTGGGTGGACAGGTTTAGGAATATCCCAGGCTGGCTTTGAACTGTCTGTGTTGCTGAGGATGGCCTTGAACAGGGTCCTTCCATGTCTGCCTCCTGGATGTTAGAATTACAGGTCTGAGCTCACTGCATTCAGCTGTTTAAGTCTTCTGTTGGCTTGAATCTTTTGCTTGGCTGAATCTCTCCTTCCTTAGCTGAGATTACAAGCATGAGCCACCATGCTTGATGGTCTAATGCCTTTATTTATTTAGATAGGGTTTTTTGTCTTTTGAGACAGGGTCTCTCTTGTATCTCTGGCTGACCTGGATAGAATTCACTATGTTGACCAGGCTGGCTTTGAATCAGAGATCTGCTTGCTGGGACAAGAGGTGTGTTCCACTATGTCCACACATTTTTGGAGATGTGTATTTATAAATAAATCATGAATCTGATTACATTTAAAGCTGATGATTACACTCAGGGAGGAAGAGTGGGAGCAAGTGTGAGGGCAACTTAGTTGCCTTTGTTTCTTTTATTTGGGTGGGGGGTGCAGATGGGTCTTGCTGTGGTAGACTGGTTCTGAACTCCCATCTCCCTGCCTTTTCCTCCCCAGTGCTGGGATTATAGGAGTGCCCCACTGTGCGACTTGAGTTGTTTTATTTCTTGGTAATTTGGGGGGTTTATGGGTGTTTCATGCTATCCTTGTATATCACATTCAGTTTAGTAAATAGTTACTGATGTTGGGCAGAGGGGAAGCCATAGGCAAAATCTAGACCCAGATAGGATTATGACCTGGGACTGTGCCAAGTAAATGTAAGACCTTGATGTGAACAAAGCAACTGGAGGTGACGGTTCTGAGCAACTGGGAGTAAGCACTGAGTGGGTGTACACTAAGGGCCAGTCCGTCCTGCAGCCATGCTGAGTACGGACCTTGTCTTTGGCTTATTGGAGGAGGCAAGGTGTAGAATGAACATATCTAGATCAAACTGGATCGCAATGCTGGGAATGGAAATATGGGGCTTGTCTTACTAGTTTTTCTACTTTAAGTCAGTTGTTGTCTTTATTGTTTGTTTGTTTATTTAAAGTTTGATTATTTTAGTCTTGAAGGCTAAATTTTGACTGGATTTAGATTTAGGAACTCAGCAAATACAGACGCTACCGCTTGACAATCTGTTTCTCTTTAGCTTCCTTCACTGTTTGACTAAAAGTTGAGTATATTCTGCAGCCTCTTGTTCTCCTTAGTGTGCTTCTATAGAGCAATATGTCAGCTGTGTTTGTGATTCAGGACAGGTGAAATAATAAGACATGGAATCTTGGGTGTTTGGGTTCTTGACATCTTCCTTGGCATAAGGGCTTTCTGACAATATATTGGCAGACATCATCATCTTTAGAGTGACTGAAAACTTTTCTGCTGGCTCTTTTGTGGCCCAACTGCCAAGGCACAGTAGTATTAGTCAGTCCAGGAATACACCACCCTACCCCCCCATTGTTCGTTCGTTCGTTCGTTTGTTCATTTTAGGCAGGGTTTCTCTGTGTAGCCCTGGCTGCCCAGAACTGGCTGGCCTCAAACTGGAGATCCACCTGCCTCTGCCTCCTGAGTGCTGGGATTAAAGGTGTGCACCACCAAGTCCTGCTTCTCTCTCTCTCTCTCTCTCTCTCTCTCTCTCTCTCTCTCTCTCTCTCTCTCTCTCTCTCTCTCTCTGTTTCTCTCTCTCTCTGTCTACACACACACACAACACACACACCAATTATTCTTTTGAAACAGTAACCAATTTGAGAACACTCAAATTGGCATCCACAATGCAGCCCCAAACAGACTTGCAGACTTGTGCTTCCCATCAGTTCCCCTTGGTCTGTAGCAAGAATGTGCCTTACTCAACAGCAGGCACTCTCTGCCATGGGTCAAGATACCCTGCTTGGGAAAATCTACTTCTGTGGCCATGCACTTCTCATGGAATCTATGGAGTTACAAAGTTTGTGCTGACAGCCTATGGTGTCTTGACAGTCAACTGCCTAGGAGATACCATGAAAAAGAACTTGGTGTCAATTTGGAAATTTGCATAAAATCATATCAGTTAACTAAGGTCTTGGAGATGCTACTTAGAATTTCTGAGTCTCCTTATCCTGTGATTGAACTTGTTTTTTAAAAGATATATTACTAATTGAACTTTCATGGCAAACATTTCAGTATATGAATGTTTTTCCCCAGTTGGAGGGATGGAGCCAGGGCCTTGTGCATGTGGAGTATGTGCCCTAAGTGAGTGCACCAAGCCAGGTCCCTCCCAGTGCCATCTAAGCAGGTGCTTTTAAAACCCATTTCCCCCTCGGGAGAAATCTCTTCAATTTATAAATAGGTTGCATTGAAAGTTGATTTTTGTTTTTTTAATAATTTGTGTACCTAAATAATTGAGTGATTTTCTAGTTTCATTCTTGTACTAAGTGTGGTGATTTTTTCCCCCTCCTGTGTAAGATTTAAGCAAGTCAACAGAAATGCCAATTCCTGTTCATTTCTTTGCTTTTCTTCCTGTGTTGGAGTTTCTGTTGGTGTTTTGAAATGCATAGCCCAGGTTGGTCTGGAAAGTGCCCTGTGTGTGGTCCAGGCTGGCCTCAAGTTTTCTATATCTGTTTTTGTCTCCTGCCTGTGATTATAGATAGGCACATTGGGTTTTCTTTCCTTTCTGTCAACTAAGTATATATTTAAACCTGTTGAGTACTTACCGTACTTACCTGGGGCCAAGCACTGCTCCATACTCCCAAGATAACCCTGTCATCCCTGTGTGTGTGTGTGTGTGTGTGTGTGTGTGTGTGTGTGTGTGTGTGTGTGTGTGTGTTGGTTTGGAAGAAAGTGGCTCCCCAAGGAAGTGCTACTATTAGGAGGTATGGCCTTGTTGGAGGATGTATGTCATTTTAGGGGTGGGCTCTGAGGTCTCTTTTGCCCAAGCTTCCCTCAGTGTGGCTGTCAGTCAACTTCCTGCTGCCTTTTGGTCAGGATGTAGCACTCTCAGGTCCAGCACCACATCTGCATGCTTACCTCCCCCCATCATGATGATAATGGACCAAACCTCTGAACTGTAAGCCACCCCAATTAAATGTTTTCTTTATGAGTTGCCATAGTCACAGCAATAAAAGTCTTAAATGAGACAATATGAGATGTCAGAGGAAATGAAACACTAACTTATATTGGAACTGAACTGTTATATACATGCATGCATATATAGAAGTGTTTCCCAGGTTCCTGGCTTCCAATACTGAATGTAGGCAAGGCTGACCTTGAACTCTTGGCTTTCCAGAGTGCTTGGATTACAGGTGTGTATCACCACACTTGGCAGAAGCCATCTGTAAACATCAATATTTACTTGACTCTTTGGCATTTAGAATCAATTTAGATATGATGTCATTCTAGGAGCTGGCCTGGAGACAGATGCCAGAGTTACCAACTAGTTAGTATATGATGAGCAGTATAGCTTGGTTGCTGCCGGAGTATGGTTGGCACCTTTGGTTGACTAGGGAATTGGACAGATATTTAGAAAATGATTATTCCAGAAGGACACTTAATTGGTAAATGAGAGCTGTGTGCATTTTTAAACATCCTTGAGAACATGGCTGTTTCTCAAAGATAGTACCCTAAAGAATTTCTTGGACACTTGGGTTTATAATGTGAGTGTATGCACACTTATGTATGGACTTAGGAAAATTTTTATGGAGATGTCCACTCCCCACAATGAGTCTAGAGTGGGTAGAGACTCAGTTTCTTCACTCTTGCTTGCAAGCCTGTCAAATGCTGGAGTAAAATAGGTTCACATCTGCACATTCTCTCCTTGGTTACCCAGGGTAAATATTTACAGTATAAGTGACGCAAATTATAGCATATCTAAAACATATATTAGAAAACTTATTAGGCTGTGTGTGTGTCCACACATGTTAGCATGGACAAGCACGCCACTCGTTGACTTGTGTTGACTTGTGTGAATGCAGGTGTGCACATGGGGGCAAGGACAACTTTGGCCTTTTGTCCCTCCCTGCCTTCCACCTTGTTTGCGATAGAGTATTACTCCTGTTCTCTGCTGTCTAAACCAGGCTAGCTGGACCACAGCATATGTGGAGTTTCCTGTATTATCAGAGGACAATTCTGGGATTTCTAAGTTGAGCTACTGTGCCTGGTTTTACATGGGTTCAGGGGTTTGAATTCCAGGTCCCCATGTGTGTGAGGCAGGCACTTCACTCACTGACCAGCCTCCCAGCCCTTGGGTGTATTTTTAATCCTTTTATCCAAAATTAGTATCAATTATCAGTGTGGGCATGAGTTGTGATCAACATGATGATGGTGATTTTTGTTCTTTAAGTCTGAATCTGGCTTTGTAGCTCAGGAGAACCTCTGGTCCCTGCTCTTCCCATTTAGCGTCTGAGTGCTGGGACTACATGCCTTCTTCACATGCCTGACACGAGAGTCATTCTTGAACAAAGCATCGTTTCCTCTGTGTGCTCTTAGATTTTTTTTCCCCCTTAACTGACACCACATCCTCTATTTTGGTCTGCTCTCCCTGATGCTTTGCTGGTTTACTATTGGATGCATCTCCCTTCTCATGATCCATGTGGGTTATGAGCAGGAAGTCTAATCTGAGTTCATGCTTCCCTTGGTGTCTTTGAGAAGGTGGCAACTATGGCATCTGTTTTGCTCTGTGGGAAGGGAAAGCGGTAAATAACTCACTGCAATCTACTTCAAACACCGGCTGTTTGATGGGGAGAGGGAAGTTCACTGGGGTTCTGATTTTTGTGAGTTAAACAACTGAATTCCTTTCTTTTTTTATTATTTTTAATTTTGTGTAAGTATGTGCACATGAGTGCAGGTGCCCATAGAGGCTCTGGCCTGTAGTTAAGAGTTGCAGGTGGTTTATAAGTCACCTGATGTAGTTGCTGGGAATGAAACTCAGGTCCTCTGGAATAGTGTATGTGATAATAACTGCAGAGCCACCTCTCCAGCCCCTGAAACACTTTCTTGATTTGTCAAACTGAATTGCTGTTATTCTCACTGTTGTTTGGCTTTATGGAGGCATGCGTTCCCAAGGCCGCCCCAACCTCAAACCCTCCTGCTTCAGTGCCCCTGTGGCATATTACAGATGTGCATCCCTGTTACAGGCATTGCTGTTTCAGCAACTAGAGACTGATTGGTGTACGTACGGTTCCTGTAGCACAGACTCAGTCTGTGTCATGTCGCCTTCTCCACCCTTCACCCACTACACAGAAGGTTCAGAGGTGAAGATTCCTCATGTGCTCAGTGCTGTGGATTTCTTAACCTAGAACCTACTAACTTCTTATTTTAGGTTCACGTTCTACATTGAAGCTAGGCTGGCCTCTATCATGGTAATCCTCCTGCCTCACCCTCCCAAATGCCGGTATTGTCATCATCATTATTAATGTGTATATGTTCATATGAATGGATGTGAGGTCAAACTTAAGTGTCTTTCTCAATATTTTTTTTTTCTTGTTTGAGACACGGTCTTACTATGTAGCCCTGGCTACTGTGTAGCTCACCGTGTAGGGTGGCTTTGAACTTACAGAACCTTATTTGTCCCCTGAATCCTGGCATTGAAGGTATGCACCACTGTGCCCAGCTTCTTAAAAGGGTGCTGGAGATAGAGGTCAAGTCTTCATGTTTGTGCACAAGTACTTTACCGACTAAGCTACCTCCCCAGTCCCAGAATGCCTTTAAATGCACAGGATTGCTAAAGAAACTATTTTAAAACACAGTTAGCAAAACCTGGTATGTTCATTCGAGCCTGCTCAGGCAAGAGGATTGCTGCAAGTTCCAGGCCAGCTGGGATGCAGAGCAAAAGACCCTGTCTCCAGAAGAGAAGACAAAACCCATATAGTTAGCAAAGTGTTAACTTACAGTATAGTAATATGTGCTTTCCAGTGTAATCGTGTGGGGCTGGGGAACGGGTCTCAGCTGCTAGTACTTTCCTAATGTCAGACCCTGGGTTCAATGCCCAGCGCCGCATGAAGGAGGTGTGATGGCAACAGCTGTAAGCCCGGTGCTCAGGAGTTCAAGGTCATTCCAGGCTAGTCTACATGAGAATTAGTGTGTCTGCATATGTGTACTCATGCTTGCTGTGTTTGTATGTACAAGTTTTGGCAACATGGTACATTTCACAGCCCCAAATCTAGGCGATATTTAAAAGATCCACTGCACCTTTTTGTGGCATGAGAATTACAGGTCCTGTGGCTGGTTAGAGTGTGTTGAATGTTATAGTCAGGAAGTGGTGAGCATATGTGCACTTCCCTTTTTCCTCCAGCCCCAAGTTCCCCGAAAGCTCCTGTGAACTCAGAACATCTGGACTCAGGCTCTGTCTGTGCCCTGGGAGGGAAGGAGGCCTGGGGGCTACACATAGTTGTCATGACAAGTTTACTTTGTCTGTCTGTTTTAATTGTTTAGAAAACATCAATCAAGCCGGGCACAGGTGGCACACACCTTTAATCCCAGCACTTGGGAGGCAGAGGCAGGTGGCTCTCTGTGAGTTCGAGTCTAGCCTGGTCTACAGAGTGAGTTCCAGGACAGGCTTCAAAGCTACACAGAGAAACCCTGTCTCAAAAAACAAAAAACAAACAAACAAAAAAACAAAAACAAAAAAACAACTAAAGAGAATGAAAACATCAATCATTTAACAGTACCAAGTCCAAGTACTTTTTCCACGGGCTACATTTCCTCATTACATTTTGGTGTGTAGTTAAATTACATATTTTAAGTATTTGTTAAGCTTCTGTGTTGGCTACAGGTGTGTTTTGCTTTTCTATGTTTTGTTCCTTAAAACGTTTTAATTCTTCTGCAGGATTCGGAAACTTCAGATACGAAATATCCCGCCCCACTTACAATGGGAGGTAAGACCTTCAATATTTCAATTAAGATCTTTGTTTCAGAGCCTAGTGTTTTGCTTTTCCAAAGATTTTTTTCTTCCTTCAGTTCTAAGGTGTGCTAGAACCTAACTCTTCTCTCTTATGGCTGTGGTGTGGACTTTTCGTTTGTAGAATTAAACCCCTTAAAGCTCTGTCTTTTGAAACATTTTCTGAAATGTCCAGAAGTTGAGAATAATTGTTACCTTTCTCATTTAATTCCATCCAGACAGTGTCCTGTTTGTCTGATGCCCATTGGAATTAAATATGCCATTCCTTCCTTGGCAGAATTTTTAAGACAAATGCTTGCTACTTAATACTTTATTTTAAAATGTGATTCTGCTTCTTTTTGCTTAGTTGATTGTATATCAACAAAACTTACATAGCACAGCTGACTAGTCTGTGTCAGCAATTTCTGCAGCATCATGACGGTGTCATGGTGAGAATTTGAGACACCAGTAGTCGAAGAGGTCAAAGTAAATAATTGTTAACTCTTTCAGACCATGAACTCTGGTGGGGGGGGGGAAATTAAGTCTTTTTATTATGTTTACTGTGTGTGTCTGTACAGTGCTTGTGGAGGTCAGGGGACCTTTCAGGGTTTGGTTCTTTCTTTCCACCCTGGGGACCCAGGATTGAACTCAGGTCTTGCTGCCTTTCCTGAAAGATTTTAAAACCCGCCTTGAAGCTTTGCAAGGGATCCGCTCAGTGTCTGTGTCCTTATAACATAAACATCAAGAATGACTTGTTTTGTGGTTTCAGATTAGGTTTCTAAATGAATGTGCTGTGTCATTAAATCAGAGCCCTTATTAAAATGCAAAGTATGATTTCAGGGTTTCTTTGGCAGTGAGTTGAGGGAAGTGTTCTGAGATCTGACTCCCCAAGGTCCCTGACAGTGCCAACTCATTTGTGCTCTGAATGTCACACAGCACTGTCTTGTTACACAGCTGTTGCATCCGCTCTTGGAAAGGATGGTTAATTCCTTAATATATTCTAAAATATATTTTAAATGTTTTTGTTACATAATAAAAACAGCTTTGTGGGTTGAATGGTGACTTCAGAGATTCAATGGCATACGTTTCCCTGTTTTAGAGAAATGGTTGTTTAGGAAATTCATTAGCTTGAGGAGTGGGCCTCAATCTGCCCCTGTTTTAAGATGGCCATAGTAAATATGGTTTAATCAGATACTCTGCTCAGGAATCACATCTAGTATGATATAACCGTCGGTGAGATAGTCAAATACAGTGGTCAAAAATAGGCAACTGGACAGTTAAGTCTTGTCATACCTGTTGGAGCTAGCAGCATAGTTTTCATTGAGATTGTATGGTTTGTTGTGATGGGTTTCTTTCTTGTACTTTCTCCTTGTTCTGAGTAAAATCCAAAAATAGCAAGCCTTTATTTGCCCTAATTTTCTCTTCATGATTTGTTTTCTTCCCTTCCCCTCCTGCACTGTTGCCTCCATCCATCTCCTTCCTTTTTGGTGATGTCCTGCTGTGTATTTTTGACTGGCTTTAAACTTAGGACCCTCAGCCTTAGCCTTCTGAGTCCTGAGAGTACAGGCATATACCACCACTTCTGGTCTCATGGTCTCTTTTTAAAGGGGCAAATGAAATTAAAAAGTAGTTACAGGAGAATGGAGGAAGCTTGGAACTAGAATTTAGACTCTTCAGCATTGATTTCCTCTTAAACTTTTTTGACATAGATTAACATAACTATTTTTTTTTCTTCAGTAAGGGTGGGCAGGATCTTGCTGTGTAACCTTGACTGACCTCAAACTTACACAGTCCTCCTGCCTCAGCCTCCAGAGTGCTGGGATTCCTAGCCTGTACAAGCATTGGTGAAGCAGATTAAGAGTAGGGCGATCGGCGGTTCCTTTCCCTGAAGGACAGCACCGCTCGCTTCCCTTCAGGAAAGGTCATTTATGTGTCTACATTGTGCACCCTGGGTTTTCTGACGATCTTTGCCAGAGCCTTACTGTAGACGGTGGTAATTGTGCACTTACAGTCCAGCTTCCATTATAAAGCAAGGGTTAGACTTGGATTCCACTGGTTAATCTTAGGGTCACAGAGAGGGGAACCGCCAGACATTGTGTGATTCATAACCGGATGAAGGCAGTGCATTGCCCAGACAAAATATTTCTGCCTAAAAGAGATTTGACTACATACACTCTGCTTTAATTATATTTTGCAAGAAATATGAATAATAGGGTGTAGATTGAATGATAACCAAGCCTGTAATATGAGGCCATTCACAGCATAAGCATGCTGTTTTGTTAGACAACCAGGGGCTGACAAAAGCAAGGAGATTTCTAGAACATGATTTGTGCACATGCCTGAAGTGAGCTGTGAGCAATGTACAAGCTCAGTGGAACAGGGCACAGGAAGCATGGCAGCTTGTAGGGAGACTTACATTGTAGCCTAGCACCATGACTTTACATACGAACTTACACACACACACACACACACACACACACACACACACACGCACGCACGCACGCACACACACACACACACACATTGTAGGGAGACTTACATTGTAGCCTAGCACCATGACTTTACATACGAACGTGTACACACACACACACACACACGCACACACACACGACATGCATTTGGCACTTGGAGTCGGTTCTTCCAGGGCTCTTGACTCAGGTTACCAGCTTGGAAGCAAGTGCCTTGACCCACTGAGCCATCTTGCCAGCCCTGAGTACACTTTAAACATATCTGACACTCATTTTCTCATTTTTAACCCAGAGATGATGATAGCAGCCACCTTACTCATTTACTTCATACATTTAAAAGAATCACACCTGAAGAGAAAGCTCTCTCAGCACTGGGGAGGCAGAGCTATGGGAGTTTGAGGTCAGCCTGGTCTACATAGTGAATTCCAGGACAGCAAGAGCTACATATTAGTGAGACCCTGCCTCAGAAGAAAGAAAGTTCGCATCTTCTGTAGCCCTAGAAACAGATCTTGGTCTGTGTGAGCATCTTATACATTATGTGTGTGATAGAAAAAATTCATCACTTCCCAGCCTTGACTAAGGTTTCATGGCTGTCAGGTCTAGCTGGTCCCACAGTGCAAACACTAGGCCCTCACCAGGGCATTTGAATGTGGAGAATCCATGGGATCTTGAGAGGTTGAAGAAAAAAGGGATAGGAGTAGTAACTGAGGGGAGCAGACAATCAGATACTAGAACTTGGAGTAAGAGCTGGAGTAGCTGAGACTGGGCTCTCTTAGCGATACAAGCTCATAGCTGGGGTTTGAGTCTTGTTTCTGGAGGCACATAGCCATCACTGCTGGGATGGGAATTGGACCAGAAGCTCATCCTATGGCCTCCCTTTGGCCCGCCCCCAGCCTCCCTTTGCCTGGCAGCCAGCCCTCTCTGTGGCAGAAGCTCACAGGGAACAGGTTGGGAAAAGAGATGGTAGGAGTTCCCAGAATCCCAAAGAGAAAGTAGATTGGGACTGAGAGCTTCTTATCCTGCTGATGTTCTAACCTAGAAACAAAAAGTAACAGCCTGCATTCTACCACTTACCTTACCTTGCAAGCCAGGTGTGACTTCCAACAGAATCAGAGCATGCTGGCAACACTGCCATCAAGTCACCGTGTGCTGGTTGGTAGGCGCTGTCCAGAGTTGTTAGCATCACTCACCATCCTGCTTTAGTCTTGTCATCTTCATTCCACACGACTCTTGCATCATCTCCTTCCTCTTCCAACTAAGAGATGAGAAGGGGGTTCCTCTCAGCTGCTTTGGGTAGCATCCTTTGATACTGTGTGTCACTGTGGCTTTAATGGTTACTAGTGATTTCATTTGATGATGTAAAGCATCATGAACACTGGTGCAAGAATGGTCCACACTGTTTGTGTCTGTGGCAGATAAAGATACAAGGAAACAACTTTTGGAGGACCTGTTGCTGGAGCACTAGGAGAGCTTTTCCTCCGTATGTGGGATATACACAAGAGGCAGAATGCTCTTGTCCTTCCTTCGCCTCCTCAGCATTTGCCCGGGGGGGGGGGGACATGAGTACCAGGTACCCCCTTCTTAGGAGGATGGACAGGACTGACCTGACACACCATACTTGGTTTCTTTCACTATACTCTTTTTTGAGGTGACTCCACCACTTGTTAGATTTAAGGAAGGTTCATATGTGAGATTAATCTGCAGGGTCTTAGGAAAGACCTTCTGTGAGAACTTCCTGATTGTCTGACTGTTGCTCTCTGGTCAGAAAAATAAGAATTACTAATAGCATTTATGAAAGGCAGAAGGAAACCTATAAACCGCTGACTGTGGGAGTGAAGTGGTTCTAGAATAAAGAACAAGCTAGGGTCTTCTGTGGGGAGTGGAGGGCAGGGTTTCCAGAGTAGGTTGAAAACAGATCTGAGCCACGGTTAGTCATCTGTACCTTCGGGCTCCCTGTGCTGATGGGCCTGGTGCTGCCCATGGCTGAGATGACTAAGATGTTCCGAGGTAAAGGGTAGACTATGTAGTCTGACAAATACTTAAGGGAATGTGTACTTCATTTATTACGTTTGTCTACTTAAATCATGGTTATTGTTCACGTGTGTTCACGTGCACGTCATGGTTCGTGACTGGATGTTGAGAACAGCTTGAGGGAAGCTTTTCTCTTTCACCATGCCAGGCGTGGCAGCAAGTGCCTTTGCCTACTGAGCTATCTTTCTGGCCTGAGAATACATACTTTAAAATAACAGTCATGCTTATAAGGCAAAACAGATGCCAGGCGATGGTGGTACACACACCTTTAACCCCAGCACTTGGGAGGCAGAGATAGATGAATTTCTGAGTTCAAGGACGCCTGTTCTACAAACCCCTCTGTCTACAGGACAGACAGAGCTGCAACATAGAGAATTCCTGTCTCAACCCCCCCCCCCACAATAACAGTAAGCCTCCAGGACCCTACAGTGTCTTTTAGCTTTACTTCAAAGCCTGGATGTCTGACTCTTACCCCCCCCCCCCAACTGAATCTGAGATGACTATCTTAAGAAGAAGTTCTAAAGAATCTTCCATAGCATAAGGTCCATTTCCCCCCAGTTCATTGTCTGGTGTGGTTGATTAAGTGGAAACTGTTTCCTGGGCTGAGCAGTGGGGTAAGTGTGGGATTTAATCCTATCCAGGCTTCTGGTGTGCCAGTTTATCAGCCTTGCTGTTAGGTGTGGAATTCAAGTAGCCAGTGCATGAAAATAAGAAGCATGGAGGGACCAGGTGTAAACTGAAACATTAAATAACCGCTACCATTCCTCTCCTGTCCCCAACACAGTTATCTTAATAATTTTTTTTAAATGAGTTTGAGTACTTCTAGGGGCGACATTGTAGCAGTCTTTAAAGGGAGCCCCCTGATTGCCCTCATAGACTATTTATTTCATTAGCAGTTCTGCTTGGCTCGTTGTCTTTGGAACTGGGCGCCTGGAAACCAGTTCAGAGAAAGCCGTATTAGAACTATTAGGACCCACAGGCTTGCGTCTTGATTGCCAGTTTATTCGTGCACATTTTGGGTCTGACCACTAGGAAGCCTGCCTCGGGGAAGGCAGCAGGGCCTCCTTCCATTGTTACTCTTTAGGCAATCTTGCCCGATTTCTGGAAGGACTTACGATTTCTGGAAGGACTGACGCTGGAAAGACGTTCACATTTTAGTCAAATTGAAAGATGAAAACCTGGGACAGATTGACTTTGTCAACCTGGATCAGACCTCAGGGAGTCTAATGCTAGGCGGTTCATTGTCAGCATGTTTAAAACACAGCACAATCTGGGGAAAGGTTTCCAGGCAACAGGCAGTCCAATTCCAAGTATACAATACAGCTTAAGGGTCACTACACCACGAGGGTAGGTTCTATAGCTAAAAGGCTTAGAATCTAGTGTGGTCACTGACCGATAGCATAGAGGTCAGAAGGCCATAAAGTACATGTGACATCTCCCCTAAGGATGGACAGTGGTCTAGGGAGGGGAGCGGCTGGTATTCACTCTGGGAAATTTGGTGAGGTCTGACTCAATAGCAAAAGGAAGGTGAAGTATCCCTCCATAGATGGTGGAAGTGCCACCAGGTCCTTCACTCTCAGCTTTCTGGATGGAGTAGAGGTAGTGGATTTTTATCCTCCTCATTGAGCAATCACCCCTGTCTGACTGATATTCCCAGTACTCTTGGCACTTCTCTGTGATTTCAAGGACCTCTGTGTCCCAAGCAAGCCTCATAGCTGACCATTAAAGATTGCCTTTTCTAGAATTCTGGGTAGACTTCTAAGTGAAGTAGACAGAGATAAGCCAGGTTCCCATATGAGTGGTTTTCTTTTTCACGGTGCCCTGTCTTTGACCTCTTGACCACTGTGTGCTAGGAACCAGATGAGCCACTGTGTCTTCCTAGCAACCCTGTGTCCCCACTTAAGAGGGGACACAGTTAACTGTTTCTAGGTCCACAGGCTGGAGAAGGCTAGGATCTCTGCTGTAACCAGGCCACTGACAGAGCCTGGCTCCTCTTTCCCTTAGCTGCTGTTCCCCACTTTCTTGCTTCCTTCATCTGAAGCTGGTTTGCCTCTGTGATTTCAGCACTTGGGAGGCTGAGGCAGGAGGAGTTCTGTGAGTTTGAGGCCAGCCTGTGCTACTTACTTATCACGGCTTTGGGCAGGAGCTTAAAACAGGCGGGTTGGGTTTGCTAAAATGTCTGAGGGCTGATGAATCAGTTCACACACACATCATTTTTCTCATAGCTTTTTATTCTTCAAAACTGTTCTTCCCAAAGGTTCCCTCTCAAAAAGCTCTCCTTAAGATTGCTCTCTAAAAGCTCTCAAAGTTCTCTTAAGATCTAAAAGTTCCTTCTATAAGTTCTCTAAAAAGTGCCTTCTATCCCACAAGGCTCTCTTGACAATAGGGCATGCATGTCTCTCAGAGCCAGGAAGGCGAAAGGATCTTGAGAAAAGCACTCACATCTCTCCCCTGGACAGGACTCTCAACAGGGGCTGTTAACTGAGCAAGAGGCTTCTCAGCCCTGTATCAAAGAGGAAGACTAAGGCTATGCAGTGTGAGGTCTGGAGGCAGCAGCCTTAGCACTGACGCCCTGTACAAATGAATTCCTTTCTCTGGAACCTGTTTGAGAATACAAAGCACCCAGTATATAGTCTATATACAGCCAAATTCATAGTAACAAATATTCTGGAGTTGATACCTAGAATATTAATTGCTACTAATATAATAAATGATGAAGGCTCACAGCACTTACTGAGTTTCAGACCAGCTTGGGCTGTATAGTAAAACCTTGTTTTAAAAAAACAGAGAGGGGCTGGGGAGATGGCTCACTGTCTGTAACTCTGGTTCCAGGGAACCCAGTGCCCTCTTCTGACCTCTGTGGGCACTAGGCATGCACATGGAGCATGAACATACATGTAGGCAAAATACCCCTGCACATAAAAGTTCAAAATCAACAACAAAAACAACCCTTGCAAGTTGGGTAGGGAGACTGACAGGAACAGCATCCTCCAAGGCCGGAGAAGTCTGCCATTTTGAGTGACAAATGATCATAGATTAGTTGGGGCTGTTACTGGGAAATTCTTATCTTTAGAAAACTACTGTCTTCTCACCCCCCCCCCACACACACTCCTCGTTCTTCCTTCTTGCCTTTCTTTTTTTGGTTTTTCAAGACAGGTTTCTCAGTGTAAGAGCTCTGGCTGTCCTGGAACTCACAGAGATCCACCTGCTTCTGCCTCCTGAGTGCTGGGTTTAAATGCATGCACTACCACCACCCGGCTTGGGTTGTTTTCTTTATACATGGTTGCTCTGGAACGATTGGTCTCTTAACATCATTAGAATTGATCTGGTGATTGGTGTGTCTGTGAGGGGTGGCTTCCAGTCCCTGTGGCTGGTGCATGCTACCTACCTTCGGGGATTCATAGTGTGTTATGATGCCTGGCTGTTTGTTCTGTGGGGGTGGCAGCTGCTGCTGCTGCTTTGAAATCTTTAAAATCTTCATAACTTATTTATTTTATTATATAAAAGTAGACTAATACAATAAAACTCAGTTTTACCACTATCAATATATAGTTGGCTGGTTTTTCTCTGTGTACACATGTGTGCTCTTTTCCCTTTGTAGGTTATTTCGAAGCAAGTTCTTTTTCTTTTTCTTTTTTTTTTGCGGGGGGTGGGGGGGGGGAGGGGGTTGGTTCAAGACAGGATTTCTCTGTAGCTTTGGAACCTGTTCTGGAAATTGCTCTGTAGACCTGGCCTGGAACTTACAGAGATACAGGGATCTACCTGCCTCTGCCTCCCAGCAAAGTCTTTGTCACAGCATCATTGGATATTTCAGTTTATGTCTCCAAAAGATACTGTCTCTTGTTATGGATCACCAGAACTTCCATAATACAAATCTAAACAAGAACTTCCTGCCTCAACCTGCCTTGTCCTGTTGGAGGCTGGAAGTCAAGAGGACAAGGTGCCTGAAGGGTTGTCATTTCCTGAGGCTGTGAGGGAAGTGCTGGTTCTTAGCTTGTGGCAGCAAACTCCCCTTCACGTGGTGTTGTCTCCAGATTCCACTTTTATAGACAGGCAGTTGCTGTGGTTTAAGATATTCTGTACACACCCACTGTAACCGTATCACTTCTGTAAAGACTGTTCAAGTGAGGTCACATTCTGAGAATCTGGGAGTTAGGACTTAATCATACAAAGTTTTGATGGGGCGTAGGTACCATTAAATCCAAAAAAGGCATTTTAAATTTAGATTTTCACAAAAAGGGCTAGCGATACAATTCAGCAGGTAGAGGCACTTGCTGCCAAGCCTAACTACCTAAGTTCAATCCCCAGCTCCCATACCATGGAAGGAGAGAACTGATCACCCTTAAAGTGGCCTTCTGACCTCCACTAGTACTTTATATGAACACCCATTTCTCTCTGTCTCTCATACTCACACACACAGAGTAAATAAATGCATGAGCAAATACATAAGGAAGAAATGGAAAACTTGAACATCAGAAGGATCTGTGGTTCCTAGATTGTCTCTTAAGACATAATTAACGTGACTCCTTGGAGGGCTGCATTTTCTCCCCTGTATACTAGTTAGTTCATACATTCTCCCCTGTATACTAGTTAGTTCATACATTCTCCCCTGTATACTAGTTAGTTCATACATTCTCCCCTGTATACTAGTTAGTTCATACATTCTCCCCTGTATACTAGTTAGTTCATACATTCTCCCCTGTATACTAGTTAGTTCATACATTCTCCCCTGTATACTAGTTAGTTCATACATTCTTACTTTGCTGAGTGTGCTCCTGTATGATCACTTAACATGCCTGTGACCCTCACGGGACTTGGACTAGATAGAGGTTTACTGTATTGTTAGCTTGGTCAAGACATGGTGTGCTTCTTTCATTAAGAGGTGGATGGATGGTGTCTGTCTCTGATGTGAATGGCATTGGTCTTTCCTAACATTCGTTTGGTGTGGTTCTGAGATGGTCGCCTGGTTGCAATTGGGTAAAGAGGAGCCTATCTTCAGCAGTTACTTGATTATTCACTTATTGGAGATAGCTTGTGTAGAAAACACAGAACCGATGTTCATCCCTCCCCAGACATTTAGTACCTTTTATCAGAGCCAGTGTGTTTTCCTGTGCATGACTGCAAACTCATGGGTTAGGAATCTTCGGGTTTCAGATCTGAGTCACTTTTTTCGGTGTTTGTACCCTGAAACAAATATGGTGACTTCTTCAGACCAGTGTTGTTTTTATGCCACCTCGGCACTGGCTTACTTACCTCATTTTGCAGCACAGCCCCGGGTTATCATGTGTGTTTTCTGTTCCTAACTGATTGCTTAGGAAATGAATGATACATAGTAATCACGGTAGTCATTCCCCTCTTGGGACCAAGTTACCAGCTTTCCCAGGGTTACTATTCTGTGAAACATTTATGTCCTTGGTCCCTGTAGGCTTAGTCTTGCTTTATCCACCACCCCCCACCCCCCACCCCCCACCCCCGTGTCATATTATGCTTTATCTTGTGTAGGAGTTTAATATTGCAAGCCCATCACACTGACCTTGACTCTGTCAGTTCTGCATATGCAACTCAGGTCCTACTGCTTGCTAGGCAAGCATACTGCCACTGAGCTATACCGTGATCCCCCCCCCTTTCTCCTTCCTCCCTCCCTCCCTCCCTCCCTCCCTCCTTCTCCCTCCCTCCCTCCCTCCCTCCCTCCCTCCCTCCCTCCCTCCCTCCCTCCCTCCCTCAGGGTTTCTCTGTGTAGCATCCGCTGTCCTGGAACTCGATCTGTAGACCAGACTGGCCTCCAACTCACAGATACCTTCCTGCCTCTGCCTGAGCACTAAGATTAAAGATGTGAGCCACCACCACCTGATCTCTACCCTGGTTTTTTAATGAAACCCTTTATATTACTGTCCTGTCTGGGGTGGGGTGGAGGAGAATGCACCTGTGGGGGTCAGTTTATCTTTTTTCACATGGATGCCATGGCTCAAACTCAGGTCACCAGATTTGGTGGCAAGTGTTTTTACTTAACACATCATCTCACCACCCTCAATTTAAAAGCAAGAAAATAAGCAATAATCTGGACAGCATCCCAGAGAGTCGGCAAACTCACTAGGTATTCAAAACTGGCCAGGAGTTTTTGGTCCTGTGTCTCTGCCTCCTGAGTACTGGGGTTGCAGCCATGTACTTCCATGCCTACTTTATGTTTGCGGGATCAAACTCAGGGTCGCATGTGTGCTGGGCAAGTTCTCTACCGATTGAATTATAGCCCCTGCCCCATCTCAGAGTTTCGGGCGAACTGTCTTTCCACCAGAGCTGTGCCACTTTACATTCTTAATCAGTGATGTGCCAGTGTCCTTGTTTCTCCGTAGCCTTACCTGCAAGTTTTTGTTGTTTTTGGTTTGTTTTTCAAGACACGGTTTCTCTCTGTATAGTCCTGGCTGTCCTGCAACTCACTCTGTAGACCAGGCTGGCCTTGAACTCAAAAAGATCCTCCTGATTCTGCCTCCCAAGTGCTGGGATTAAAGGCGTGAGCCACCACCGCCCAGCTGTTTGTGTGTGCTTATGTCTTTAAATGTTTTGTAGAAACCACCCAGTTCATTTTAATTGTTAAAATGACAGGATTTATAATCACCATGGATTCAAACCTGCAAGTAGTTTTAAGATTAAGTTAATTAAGGTGGTGTCTTAATTACTGTTTTATTGCTGTAAAAAGTCACCATGACCAGAGCATCTTATAAAAGAAGCCATTTAACTGGGGGCTTGCTAACAGTTTCAGAAGTTAGTCCATTATTGGTCATGGCCGGGAGAGCAGCTGCAGGCAAACATGGTGCTGGAGAAGTACCTGAGAGGGAGGGAGGAGAGAGGGAGAGGGAGAGGGAGAGGGAGAGGGAGAGGGAGAGGGAGAGGGAGAGAGAGGAGAGGGAGAGGGAGAGGGAGAGGGAGAGGGAGAGGGAGAGAGGGAGAGAGGGAGAGAGGGAGAGAGGGAGAGGGAGAGAGGGAGAGAGGGAGAGAGGGAGAGGGAGGGAGAGAGAGAGAGAGAGAGGGAGGGAGGGAGGGAGGGAGGGAGGAGGGAGGAGAGAGAGAGAGGGAGGGAGGAGGGAGGAGAGAGAGAGAGAGAGAGAGAGAGAGAGAGAGAGAGAGAGAGAGAGAGAGAGAGAGGAAGAGGACACAGACAGACAGTCTAGGTCTGGTGGGCTTTTGAAACCTCAAAGCCCACCCTCAGTGACCCAGTGACACACTTTCTTCAACAAAGCCACACCTCCTAATCCATCCCAAACAGCTCACCAGTTGGGAACCAGGCATTCAAAGATAAGAGCCTGGGGGCCATTCTTGTTCAAACCACCACAGATGGGAAAACCCACCTGAAATGTGGGTGAGACCACTCTGTGGGTGGCAGGGTGTGGCCTGAACGGAACGAAAAAGGCATTCGCCTGTCACCGTCTCTCTGCTTCCTGCTGTGGGCACAGGTCTCCGACTGCTACCCGATTCTGCTGCCTTGCCTTTCCCGCCATGGTGGACAGTATCCTCAGACTTTGAGCCAAAATGAGTTGTTTTTCTTCTAGCAATTAGTAAATTAACCACAGTGCCACACAAACAGAACTCAGTGTGGCATTGGTAAGAGTTCTTTGACTTCTCCTTTCTCTTTTGCCATGACACCTGGACACTTGTGCTTGCTAGAGCCCTGTAGAGCCCTGCCTTGTCACTGAGCTATATACCCAGCCCTGACAGTTTCTGAAAAACTGGTTCATTTGACCAAGTTAACGAATAGAGGTGCACAATATTCTGTAGCATCCCTTTATTGGCCTTTAAAACTCCATGGAGTCTGTCGTGGTACCTCAAAGGATTAAAAGAATCCTGACACTGCTTACTTCAATGTCTCTCTTAAACCTGTCAGTCTTGCTAGACATTTTTTAGATTTGATTTATTTTATGTGTATGAGTGTTTTGCCTATGTATATGTACTGTGTGTGTTCTTAGTGCTCAACAGAAATCAGAAGAATGTGTTGGATCCCCTGGATGGTTGTGAGCTGCCATTTGGGTGCTGGGAACTGAACTCGGGTCCTGTGCAAGAACAGCCAGTGCTCTGTCTCTGACCTCCATCCCTGCTCACGCACTGAAAAAGAAGTACTTGGTTTCACTGATGTTACCATTTTGAAAACGATTTATTGCACTTGTATTTATTCTGTGTCCGTAGGGGTAGTGGCAGTCTCATGCAGTGGCAGACCTGTGGAGGTCAGGGGACATAGCTCAGAAGCCCAGTCTCATGCAGTGGCAGACCTGTGGAGGTCAGGGGACATAGCTCAGAAGCCCAGTCTCATGCAGTGGCAGACCTGTGGAGGTCAGGGGACATATCTCAGAAGCCCAGTCTCCTGCGACCTAGTGGGTCCCAAGGGCTGGATGCATGTTGTTAAACTTAGTGGCAGGTGCCTCTACCTGTTGAGCTATCTTGACAGCCTGATTTTACTTTTTTGATTGTTTTTTTTGTCTCGAGGCAGAGTCTTTCTTTCTACATAGTCTGGGCTGTCCACCATGTAGACCAGGTTGGCCTTGAATTTTCCAGGACCTGCCTGCCTCTGCCTCCAGAGTTCTGTGATTAAAGGAGTGCACCACTGTGCTTGGCTTGGCTTTACTCTTTTTAAAAGGACTTGTTTTATTTTCATGTGCACTTGTATGTGGGTACCTGTGGAGGCCAGAGAAGTTGTTGGGCTCCATTGGAACTGGAGTTAGAGGGTATTGTAAGCTACCCAATATGGGTGCCGGGAACGAACCTGGCTTCTCTACAAGAGCATCAACCACCCAGCTCTCTCTAGCTCCCGATTTTACCTTTTTAAGAACATATTCTTTTTACTTTTATAAATGATTAGAGATAACTCTTGTTATCTCCTATTGGTGACTTGCAGTTTCATTCTGTTATGGGGAGTGAACATCCTTATATGTTTATAATTCTATAAGATCTGTTCATAGTTACTTTATATCTGTGCTTTAAAGTAAGTATGTCTTGATGGTCTCATTTTGCTGAGTAATTTGTGTTATAATGACAGCCGTGGTGGTTGATGATATTCAGTTCTGAATGCTTTTACCTGTTCTGAGAGTGAAATTGAGTCTTATGCCGCAATGACAGACTTACCTACCTTTATCTTCAGTTCTGCCCATTTCCTTTCTGTATTTTTAAACTTGGTTGTTAGGTTCAAATACATCCTGGGTTGCTGTGCCTTCAAAGGTGTTCTCACTTTTCTCAGCTGTTAGTTATGCCCTCATCATCCTGTTAGCTTTCTTTGTTTTGAAGTCTGTTTTGTCAAGGCTCAAAGACAGAGCATGTTGGTGTGCACCAGATTTTCACAGCCCTCTGCTTCTTCAAGTCCTGACTATTAGAAGTATCCCCAAGACATTGCCAAATCGACTTTTAGGAACAGCGTAACTTCTAGTTGAGAACTTCTCATTGCTCTATAGGTTATGCCATTTTTTTCTGAGGCTCTTTTTTGAGATTTTCCTTTGGCTTTCAATAATTAGTTATGCGACACTCAGAGGCAGATTTGGGGATGCCTTGTTTGGGGTTCACTATATGCCTTGTGTTTTAGGGCTGTGTCTTTTTGCTAAACTCTTACCCATCACTCTTACATGTTCTTTGTCTGCAAATACTTCCTTTTTCTTTCTGGGACCCTGCCGACATGACATTGGTCTTCTGCTATTTCCACAGGGCTTTGAGCCTTTCTCCATTTTGTGCAGTGGATGGGCAATGGCAGTTTCCTGTTGCCTGCAGTCTACTGGGCGCCCATCCAGTGCATGGGTCAGTGTCTCCCATTTCTTTGATACTGTCTTGTCGTTCTTTTGGAGAATGCTCATCTTTGTAAAACATTTTTATAATAGACATCTCTAAAATCTGTCAAGTAATTTCATATCTTTGTCATTCTTGGTATTTGTATTTTCTCTAGGTGTGAATTGATTTCCCTGGCTTGATATGCTGAGTAATTTTGGATTGTATCTTGGATATTTTAACTCAGCTTGTGTCTTGTTAAGTCCTGTGGAGAAGGCTGATCATTTTGTTGTGAGATACCTTCCCCTTAGCTGGGCTCATATTGCAAGTTGGAACCAGCCTTGGTTGGTTCAGGATTCCAGTGTCTGTTGTTCTGTTCAGAGTCTGGGGGTCTGTCTGATTGTGTACCACCCGGTGGTGTCAGTCTGAAGCCCAGGCAGTGATCTAACCCACAAGTAAGTGCCTACCATCCTGGGTGCGCTCTTTAGTGTGCACTGAGCAGAGGGCTGGCCGCCTCCTGGCCTGGCTCCACAAGTTTGTCTCCCTCATCTCGTACGTACTTTGCCATGCCTTGCCTGGGCTTTCCTTTCTGCCTCTAGCCAGAAAAGCTTGAGTCTAAGTCACTCTCCTTGATCACACACTTCCAGTGTTGACTTGGAGAGTTTAAGTGACAAGACAGAGGAGGAGCACAAATATTCAAGCATCCTTGGGAACTGTATCTGCTGGGAGGTTTGGGTGACACATCCTGCTCAGCCAGGACTGCAAGGCCTCTCCTAAGCTCTGTGGCCACTCAGACTTTCCAAGTTTTGAGTTGCCCTGAGTCTAGATGGGGATGGATCAGAGGGTAAAGAACAAACGAAACACCTTCAGCCGAGTAGTGCTACTGACCTTGTCACTCGCTATTGGGGTTCACTTCCTCAGCTGTTACTTAATACGGTTCAGATTTTGTAGCTGTTTTCAGGGAGAGAAGCAGTAGAATCCATGTGTTCAGTAGTGTCTGGATGCAGAACCTGGTACAAAAGTTTACTTTCCTTGGCTGTGTGTACTTTTTATTCCTTCTAAATTTCAAAAGGGGTGTGCTGAGTCCTTTATTTCCCAAGAATACAACACTGTCTATCGGTAAGAGCTCTAAAGTTACTCTATTACAGATAACCTTTGGTCAAATTAAGGCCCAGTAGGTCTTTAACTGGTTTTGGGGATGTGAGTTAGGGATGTCCACGTGATTGATTGATCAGCATGAGAGCCATGTGTGTCACGTGTGCTGTTTGGGTGTCTGAACCCCATTGCTTGGTGCTCTCATTTTTATTGTTTCCGCCTCCCGATTTAATCATTTAATGGGAGAAGGCGATGTGGGGACTTTGGACAGTGTATCAGTTGAGAGTGGCCTGTTTGGTTCTTTATAAGTTTAGTAGCAGCATCCAGAATGGTGAGTGTGCCTTAGTACTAAAGACATTTCTACCATTTTCTTCTCTACCTTGCTGAAGGGCCTGCTTTATCTCATGCAAAATGCAGTTTTGTTGTTTAGCGTTCTGTCCTGTGGGGGCTTGAAGGGTTTAATTGTCTGTGGTCTTTACTGAATGTCAGTATGTGTACATAGGTGGCTTCTCAGGCTTCCTCTGTTTGTGGTTCCTTTCTGATAAATGGAGGTACTTAGTGTTGGTTGAAGTGAGGACATGTTATATCCTACCACATTCCATGATAACTGAGATTGAGGTTTCTGTGTTCATCTTGTTACATTGGCTCTTGGCTTAGTGTTATTTCATATCCACAACCCCTTCCTAATTGGTTATAAAGTTTCAGTTTTGTGAGATGAAAGAGTTCTGAAGATGGGAGGTAGCAGTTATAACATGTGAGTGACACTAAACTGTACACAAGTTTGTTACTGGAAGTGTTACCTCAGTATCAAAACATAGTGCAAACAAGAATTTGGACATGACCAGAACTAAAGAATAATGAAGAGTGGCAGAGCACACATAAGTAACCCCAGAGGACCATTATTGGTGCTAACAGAAGGATGGCTTGTGGCCAACTCAGAGCTCTCTTAACTGATTCTCTCTTTGCTCATATATAGGTACCCACGTGTGTTGTTCATGCTTGTGGAAGCCAGAGGACACTTCCTGGTGTCATTCTTAAGAACTGTCTAGAATTTACTTACTTATTTACTTTATTTTTAGTAAGAAGCCATGGCCTCTTACTAGCCTGAGGCTTGCCAAGCGTGGCTGGCCCAGTGAGTGTCAGTTATGTCTACCAGTCTCCACCTCCCTAACACTGGGGTTATAAACACATGCCATAACTTGAGCCCAAGTTAGTTTATAAGGATTTGGGGGTCTTGAATTTCAAAATCTCCATGTGTAGTTCTTTGAGATATTCCTGGGTGCTTGAATATTTCAGCCCTAGTGGTGACTGTGTTTGGCAGGTTTAAGGGGCGTGGCTTTGTTGGAGGAAGGATGTCACTGCATCTAGGTTTTGAGAATTCATGGACGTGAGCTATTTTGAGTTTGCTCTAACTGCCATGTCTGTGGTATGATGCTATGCTACCATCTCTACCATCATGGACCTTAACTCTCTGGAACCATATATCCAAAACAAACAAACAACAACAACAAAAAACCCTGCTTCCTTATATAAGTTGCCTTGGCTGCAGGGTTTTCTCAGCAATAGAACATTAACGAATGCAAAAGTTGGTACCCAAGCGTGGATGGTTGTTGTGAAGATCCTGCCCTTCAGAGAAGCAAGTGAATTGTGAACAGATCAATGAGCAGCACAGACTCAAGAGATTTCAAAGGGAAGCCAGGACCTTAACAGCCACTGATGCGATATTTTGACAATCTGACTATTTTCAGCCCATGTCCTGAGGCTACATTAAAAAAACAAAAACCCAGCAACAATGGACTAAATTCTTTGGCACAGGAAGTTTTGAGACAGTATAAGATTAAGTTTGTGATTTGGCATTTACTAATAACTTAAGCAGATCTATGATGAAAACGAGCAAGTGAGACAGAAAGAAATACAAAAGAAATAGTTGGAGAGGAATAGAACAGTGGCAAGCTCGGTGTTACTGCCAGGGCTTGTGCTGGAGGAGAGACTGCAGTTGGTGGGTTCTGATCTGCCCTGGAGCTATGGGAAGGGTGCCTCCAGGGAAAGACGCCCCCGCCCCCATCTAAACTTCCAGTTTAGGAAAAGAGAAAGCCTAAGGGTTTGGTTTAACATGTAAAAGCTGCTGCTAATGTGGTAAAAATGGACAAGGGTTCACCAAGCTGGCAGCCAAAGCTGACAGCAGCGTCCAGGTAGTACTCTAAGAGAGCGTAGGAGGGGAGAGGGGAGAGGGGAGAGGGGCCGGGGTGTTGTGCATTCTTCCTGCTGTGTTCAGAGCCACTGAGGCCAGGTAACCCATGGCAGGGGAGTCCCTGTGCGAAGGCCCTGAGGGGACACAGTTGGCTCTTTCTGCTTCCTGCTTGCAGTTTGAGATGTTGAGCCCTTAGCTGTGAGCCATTATGGACCCCCACCCTCTGGAGAACTGTAAAATCAAATAAACCCATCTTTCTGTGAGTTGCCTTGGTCATGATGATTTATCACAGCAATAAAAAAGTAACTAATTCACCATGTAAAAAGCCTGAGTGGGAAATGAATGAGGGAGTCAGTCTACACATGCGCTCACACAACATGGATAAGAAAAATAGCAGAATGTGCTTAAAGCTATTTAGAAAATTGTGTAAAATTTTGGCCTAATCTCAAGTCAAAATTCACTTAAAGACATATTTTAAAAAATGAAATTAAGTCACTGATCCAGATTGCACGTTTTGGGGTGGGTGGGTGTTGGTTGATTGAGCATAGTGTGCTGCACCAGCTGAGCACCTTTCCCACTGAGCTTAACACCAGGCCCTTCAGTCGCTTTAAAACACTCTAACACTGTATAGTTCAAGGGTACCCGAATTTCGTACTTACATGATGGGTGATAATCTGAAAAAGTAAAACTTTTGTTCTCCACAATCAAGCCATTTTGTGTCTGTAGGAATCAAAAACTGTCTAATAAGAACACTGCAGGCCATACACAGAATAGTCTCAAATCTGAGCCAGGATGTCCTAGGAGATGATCATCATGTTGTGTGGTGTAGTGGTGTGCACTCATTCAGTCCACTCGTTTGGGTTTTGGTGGCTGTGCCTTCAGAAACCTTTCCTGTTGACATTTTGTTGCAACCTCTATATTCAGTTCTATGACCCTAGGGACCTCCACTGTTCTAGAAGTTCAACTGCACAGTGGCTAAGAGCACTTGGTGCCTTTTTAAAGGCCCCGGGAGTTTGGTTTCCAGCACCAATGGGCTGCAGGGACTCCAATGTCCTTTTGGCTTCAGCCAACATTCGTTTCGTTCGTTTCGTTTGTTCATTCGTTCGTTGGTTCGTTTTCGTTCATTCATTCATTCATTCATTCATTCATTCATTCATTCATTCAGTTCTCCTGCAATAGAGCCTTGTTCTCCAGCAGTGGTGAAGGACTTTTAATGATTTCCAAGCAGTCTCTGGCTTTTAAAAACTACAGTGAGTTAGTAGGAGAAGAAACTTTAAACTCAGTGGAGAATCAGGGTGTGTTTGTGTTCACTGGCCCACGTGCTTGTAGAAGCAAGGGAAGGACCTCAGTACCCCGCTCTGTCACTCTGCCTTGTTCCTTTGAGACAGGGTCTCACAGACCCTCAGCCTAAGCTGGCAGCCAGCCGGATCATGCCCAGGTTTTCTGTAGGTGCCTCGGGACCTGAACTCAGGTTCTCCCATTAGAGAATGACTGCTTCTGAAACTTCTGCTAGAAAGATTTCGTTTCCGTCTCACTCAAGTGCCTATTTTATTCCGGGTGCTCCCTCTGTTCCTTTTTGTTGTTTTGAAAATGGGTCTTACTTTGCTGATGAGTCTGACCCCAGATTCCCTGCCTCAAATTTCTGAGTAGCAGGAGTACAGGTGTGGGCCACAACACCTGGACCACCTTCTCGTTTCCATAAATCTCCCAGTCATGTCTAGAGAAACATCTGATGATGAACAGGAACTTAACTGCCTTTGCCTTCAGGGGTGCCTTCCTTTTCATGATTGAATTTGCAACACACTTTACAGGCATAAATCATTGGGCTCTATTTCTTCTTAGGTTTACGTGTTTAAGATCTGTGTTCCTTCATGCCAGTACACAGAGAAGCAGGAACTTTCATGCTGGATTTTAGAAGGCTTCTTGCTGTATGTTTTTCTGAGTCTTGGTCAAAACATTCCAGTAGCAAGGTAGGAAGGTGTGGTAGTTTGGATGTAATTGACCCCCATAATTTCATAGGGAGTGGCACTAGTAGGAGATAGGACTTTGTGGAGTGGGTATGGCCTCGTTAGAGGAAGTGTGTCTCTGTGGGGGCAGGTATTGAGGTTTCCTATGCTCAGGATACTGCCCAGTAATTCAAGTCCACTTGCTGTTGCCTGCAAGATGTAGGACTCTCAGCCACTACTCCAGCATCACGGCTGCCTGCACACCATCATGCTCCCAGTCATGATGATAGTGGATCCAGCCTCTCTGAAACTGTAACTGAGCCACCCAGCCAGTCAAATGTTTTCTTTCTAAGAGTTGCTGTAGTCATGGTGTTTCATAGCGGTGGAAATCCTGACAGACAGACGTGTCCTGGCTTCATGATTGGTGCTAATAATAGTTAGCTGCAGCAGCCCCACAGCTCTTCTTAGGGATCAGGTGTACTGGACTTAAGTGTAACTTTTCTCATCTGCCTAACTTTTGGTAACTTTGTATCAGCAATGAACTTTCTGTTGTTCTGTGATTTTTGTGGGTGGGCCTGGAAATCAAGCCCCAAGGCTCTGCCCATATGAGTCAAGTACTACCTCATACGGCAAGCTATGATATACCAGCAACCCTCCCCTCCCTCTTTTAAGACAGGATCTCACTGTGTAACTCTGGCTGGCCTGAACTATGTAGACCAAGCTGGCCTCAAATTCAGAGCTCCACCTGCCTCTGCCTCCCTTCTGGGATTAAAGACACGTGTTACCTCTTCTGGTTAAGATCCCTCCCTATTATTTATTTTTCAGATTTATGTTGTTTTATATGAGTATTTTGCTTACATGTGTATATGCACAGCACATTTGTACCTGGTGCCTGTGGAAAGGCATTGTATCTCCAGGAACTGCCAAGTTGCGTGCTGGGAAGTGAACCTCTATCTTCTGCTAGCTGCCGGTGCTCTTAACCTTTCCTCCAGCCCAAGGTGTGTGTTTGTTAGTTTATGTTTAATGTGTGTGTATGTATGTATATATGGCGCGCGCGTGTGTGTGTGTGTGTGTGTGTGTGTGTGTGTGTGTGTGTGTGTGTGTGTGTGTGTAGGTCCAAAGCTGACATTGGAGTTCACCATTTCAGTTGGTCTAGTTTGTCCTGGAGAGCCTAGCCTCTCCTCTTGTGCCCTCAGATTACAGGTCCTGCTCTATACTAGGGATTTGAATTTCTGCCCTCATGCTTGTGAGTTAAGCTCCTTGCCTGCGTAGCCATCTCCCCAGACCCCAAACCTCGGTTGTTGTGATAGCTTGTGAGCACCCTTGCTTTCCCAGCTGACTTGGCTGGCACAGGGTCATCCCCATGGTGTTGGCTGATTGGCTCCAGGTGTTTATGGTTAGACCCAGGGCCAGTCAGCTGGTTTTGTGTGGATTTGACTGGGTCCTTTTGGGTTGCTGGACCAATTATCATGGACCAGGTGTTCATAAACACCAATCTGGAGGCTGGGAGGCATCAGTGGGTCGAGTCCAGCCAGAGCTGCTCTGGGTGCCCTTTTTATCAGTACCAAACCCGCCATGAAGTTTTGCACTCGTGACATAATCACCTTCCATCATGCAGGAACAGAATGTGACCACAAGAAGTCTAAGGCATCTAACCCTTCAGATTATTGAGTGTTCCTTGATGTCGGTGGTAGCTGGGGGTTTAGAATGTTTTGTTTCATGTACTAATATGAAAGAATAGTGGGTATGGTGCCTACTTTGGAGACTGGAACCGATTCCCACGTGCTGTGGCATGAAGCAACAGAGAGTCATTCTTAGGCAGTTGCTACAGCCCCAGGTAAGAACCTGACTGGGTGTCAGCAGGGTTGGGTTCTCATGGCTGCCTGTCTCCTTAGTTTGTGCTCTCTTCCTCATCCTCACAGGGCAAAGTTCCCATCTGCTTCTGCCATCAGAGCCTAAAGATTTTTTATCAGATTTCTTATCACTGATGAGAAGACCTGTGATCACATCGAGCCAGCCCACCTGGAAGAGCCATTCAATTCCCTGAACACTAGGACATTGATTACACCTACAAAGCCCTTTGCCACAGCAGAGGCATTTGCTGGTTTCGGGGAGTAGTAGGTGATTTCCATTACTCTGGGAACACAGCAGGACTGTAGTATAAAAATGTCAAACCCTGAGTTGGAAATGTATTCAGGGAAAGGCTTGGGCATGTTGTTTTTCAGGGCCTAGAGTAGACCCTATGCAGAATAAATACGTCGTGTCATGTTGCATAGAGGATGTGCATTCCCACACATGGTCAGGTACGTGAATCGTGAGCTAGGCTGAGAACAGCTGGCACCTCTTGAGCCTTGGGAGACAGCTACCTGCACAGGTGCTGAGATGGCTTTGATCTGGTGCTTGACTGGAGCCAGTGGAGAGCCTGGTGTTCTCCTAGGATTAACACCCTCCCGTCTCCCACCAGAGCACTTGAGACTAGCTCCCTTCTGTCCTCTCTCCCTCTCCCTCTCCCTCTCTCCGTGTCTGTCGTCTCTCTGTCAGTCTCAGCTGTGTGGGGGACACACCTTTAATCCCGTCTCTCTGGAGGCAGAAGTAGGTGGATCTCTGTCTACAGTAGGTGCAGCCTCGTCTACAGAGCGAGTTCGGGAAATCCAAGACAACACAGTGAGATCCTGTATTGACAAACAAACCCCCAATTTAAAAAAGGACAGTTCCTGTATAGTCCAATCTGGCTTCAGACTAGCCTCAATCCCTCTGCCTCAGTCTCCCATATGGTGGGTTACAGGAATGCAGCATTCTGTCTCTGCCCAGTGTCCTGCCTCTTTAAAATTCATTGTATTATGTATTTACTTATTTGTGTTTGTGTTTACATGCATGCATGCATGCTCCAACTGTGCCACACTGGGAATGTGGAAATTAGAAGAGCTTGAAGGAGTCTGTTCTTCTTCCATTGTGACCTTTGAACTGAGGCCATCAGTCTTGGGTGGCAGCTTTGATATCTTATCCAAGTCAACGCCTCTGGGCTGTACAAAATGAACAAACCCAACCCAGACCCAGATCCCTGCTCAGATTTTCACTGTTCTCAAGGCCTTATGTATTTTGTATATTCTCTGTATGAGTCTGGAGAGTAGATTCATGATAAATAATCCAGAGGTGGTAGGGTTTCTGTGTCAAACTTTAGCAAGCCCCAGGGTGGTGCAGTGGAGCCTGGATACTTTGGGGGCAGCCCTGTACTGACTGTGACATTTTGGGCAAAAGGACCAGGCAGTGAAGAATCCTTTTTTTGTCTGTGCAAAGGGGATTCACCAAGACAATCCCTCCTGAAGTGACACAGGTGTGTATATTCTGAGTTAATCAGCTTCTACAAGGCTGCTTGCTTTTAGTAGAAGTCCTTGAGTCCTGCTGTGAAGAGCTTTACTTCCTCAAGCCCATTTCTCTTCATTTTGGAGCTTTTAGCACAGTCTGTCTGCCAAGAATCCCTGTGTTTCCCTCCATCTTCTCAGTTCCCACTATTGTTTTGTCCCCACCTTAGCTGTTGTTTTAACAAAACCTTCATTGCTCCCCTGTCCTGCCTGAGTCGCTTGACTCCTGTATTTCTGCCCAAAGCACTGTGGTAGCACTCCTGCTTTTATACTTGTATTGTCTTCTGACCTTTGTCACATCAAGTTTTGGGGACACAGGTTGTATTTCCCCCATGCTGTTTCCAAAGACAGTACTAGTCACAGAACACAGCTTGGTCACCCCACCACCACCACCACCACCACCACCACCACACCCACACATAGGGTTTCACTGTGTAACAGCCCTAGATGTCCTGGAATTCACTTTGTAGACCAGGCTGGCTTCAAACTCAGAGATCTGCCTGCCTTTACCTCCCGGAGTGCTGAGATTAAAGGTGTTCACCACCACCACCCAGGCAGAAACTTTTTCAGCTCTACAATAGGCTATTTTTATTTATTACTTTTGTATGTGCGAGGATGTATATATGTGTGTATTTATGTTCATGTATGTTTATGAGTGCATGTGCATGTAGAGGCCAGAGGTCTGTGGGTGTCCTACCTCAGGAGCCATCTGCTGTGGTTATTGAGACGGGTCTCTCACTGGCCCGAGGCTTGCTAGTTAGGACAGGCTGATCCATGCGCCCTAGGGAGCCTCCTAACCCCTTGCACCCCAGTGCTGAGAGCACAAGCATGGCTTATTGCATGAGTGCTGTGGATCCGACTTGAGTCCTCACTTGCATGGACAGACTCCACAGCCTGGTGTCCGTCCTGTCCTGTGTCCTCCCCCACCTCCACCTTTGTTTTGTCCTTTTTAATCACTGGATTTTTGTGAATTATTCAGGGGTGGTAGAGAAAGATAAGAAAATAGAATGTAAATTTGTTGGTATAGAAATTATTTACTAAAGGTTCTTTTTAGGTAATTTTGTTTTGGTTTAGGGGAGATGGACTTGATTCATATAAGCTATATTAACCCTTTACTGTCATGGGACAAGCTATCACACATTTTTTCATCTCGTGTTGGTTATTGCTTTTAAGGTCTTGTGTATGCTGGTTTGGGTTAGTTAGTCTTTCTTCTGTCTGTGGAGGTCAGAGGGCTGCTTTTCTCGTGGTTTTCCCCTTTGGCTGAAGCTCCAGGGATTGAACTTTGCCCATCCAGCTTGTGTGTGGAGTGCTTTTACCCACTGAGCCATCGCACGACCCTGGTTAGACTTTAATAGTAGTTCATCTTGATACTAAGCTCAGTTTCTTCTTTTTAAGGAAAACTCTGACTCTACTGTTGAAATGAGTCACAAAGAGCTGAAGCATCACTGAGAGACACCCCTCCCTCTGGTGCTGCTGGAAAGCTCAGATTTAGCCTCGTTGAGGTGGACTCATGTTGAGCCCTCCCAAGACCATGTCCATCATTGCTCTGCCTTCTCCCTTCCAAGCAGATCTGTTGCCCGTTGCTCCAGACGCGCTCTGGGCACTGGAGGAGTGCACTGTGGCTGAGCATCAAGCACCACTTGAAGCAGCTCTCAGCTGAGCCAACAGTTGTGATTTGTAAAAATCTTCATTAGTTCTTTTCTCTGAAAGATGTGACTTCGTCCTGTTGGGCTTTTCTCGGCTTAACAAAACAGGGCAAGTCTTTCGTCAGTCACAGCTTTGTTTCTGTGCTGTAGGAATTTTATCTTGACTTGCTGTTTAATCCGTATTTGTTTAGAAAGAGGACCGTTGCTCAAGCTGCCCCTTTGCTACTGGAGACAGCTTTGCAGGGTATGGCAGAGTCTGTAGCCCTTGACGAGCAGGCTCAGTGTGGGAGTGTTCGCTACTGAGCTTAAGGGCCACCTCTCCCTTGCTGTATATTTTTAGAGTATTATTACAGACTTCTTAATTTTTAACTTTTAATTTCTCTGGCTTTTCTCCTCTGTTTTTTGATCATGTTGCTTCATTCTTTGAGGAATAGATTTTTTTTTTTTTTTTTTTTTTTTTGCATTTGTGGTTTTCCTTTTTTATAAATAAGTAAAAAAAAAATAATCTAAAAGACCTTGGCATGTGAATTAGATTGATGGTTCCACCTTTAGAATCTGACAGCTGTAATTCATGTGTGTGCATTCACGCTGTGTGTTTCTGTTCAAGGATGTTCGTGTTATGCCATGGCACTCTTGTGTGGGTCAGAGGACCTGTGTGTGTTGGACTTCACCCTCCACCTTGTCTGAGATTCGCTGAGGACTTGTAGACTTTCTTCTGTTTCTTCATTTCCTGTGGACACAGACTTCGTGGGTTCTAAGCATCAGAACTCCCAGGTTCTCACATATAAATGCCAAATGCTTCACAGGCATGAGCCCACCTCTCCACACTTACTCAAACATTCTTAGTGCCTAACAGCCACTTGTAATCAATGACAGTCTCATGTCACAGGGAGCATGCCTGTAACCCCAGCACCTGGGAGACTGAGAAAAATCTTTTTCCCTTATCAGTGTAGGTGTAGTGATTGAGGGTTTGTAGATTAAACTAATAATAGTTGGGTACACAAAGATGAAAATACTTGTATGCATGTGGGTGGTGAGACCCCCAGCAGAAGCAGCACTGAGAAATTGAAAAATACCGACATCTCAAAGTGGAAAGAATATGCAGAGGGTGAGGCAGGAGGGTTGCTAATTTGTAACTAGCCTGGGCTACATATTGAAGTCCATATCTGGATGACCTAGTCCCTGTCTCAATAAACAAACAAACAAACAAACAAAACCGAAAACAATAACAACAATAAAGTTCACACAAAGCAGAAGGCTTTTTAAAGACAGCATGACAGTTTTAACGCATTCAGGCATGGACCAGGGGTACCGGGGGCAAGTGGGAAGTGTTTCATTAGCTAGATCTGAAAGGGACCAGGAGAATTGAGGTGGGAGAGCTTTTACCTTTGAGCACGTGGACCACGTTTGGTTCCTAGAACCCACACTAAAAAGCACGGCATGGCTTCGCAGGTGGAGGCTCGCACTTCTAATGCTGGCACCGGGAAGGCAGAAACAGAAGGATCCCTGGGAGTCACTGGCCAGCCAGTCTAAACTGGCTGGTGGGCTCTAGGTGACTTCCTGTGTTGAGTAGCTAAAACAGGAGAAAGCTCCCACAGTGTGTCAGCCACATGGGATAATGTGTTAGGCAAAACAACAAAGTCAGTGTAACTTTGTTTCCCTTTGTTCATTGGTTTTATCATCTAAGGCAACAGTCCTTGCTGCCTTGCAGGGCACTCTGCTGCCTTATGCCCACCAGCAGGTCACACACACACTTGTCAGTTCAGTATTAGCTTTTCTAAAGCGCTGGTTTTGGTTTTGGTTTTTTTCCAAGACAGGGTTTCTCTGTGTAGCTGTGGCTGATTTAGAACTCACTGTACACCTGGCTGGCCTAGAACTCTGAGATCTGCCCATTCTGCCTCTGGAGTATTAAAGGTGTGCACCACCACCGGGCTATACTTTTAGACAGCTTTGTTTAGGAATTCTCATAACATAAAAAGCGCTGAATTTTAAGAAGTTGTTCCATGTGTGTAATT
This sequence comes from Cricetiscus sungorus, assembly GCA_030556225.1. Lineage (NCBI taxonomy): Eukaryota > Metazoa > Chordata > Mammalia > Rodentia > Cricetidae > Cricetiscus > Cricetiscus sungorus. The sequence goes on along the minus strand of JANBXA010000731.1, from coordinate 37,995,643 downwards.
CCATGTGTGTATATGTATGTATGTCAGGGCTCATATGTGTTGGTTGGTGGGTCCAGGAGTTGAACACACCAGGTTTCAGTGGTAGGGTCTTCTCCCCTCTGCGCTGTCTTGCTCATCCTCAAATCAGCTTTGAAGCACACATAATGCAGTGATGTTTAGAGTGTCTGCCAAGCTGTGGTAGAGCAAGACTGTCTAGTTTTAGAACAACGTTTCATTACCCCCAAGAGCAGCCCATACCAACAAGAACTCACTTCCTGCTGTCTCCTCTTCCTAACCCTGGACAGCCTTTCTATAAGTCTCTGTGTTCTAGACGTTTCATGAGCTGTGCATGGAATGATAACGTGTGGTATTTTGTAGCTGAGTCTTTTCATTTAGTTTTTCTTCAGGGTTCATGCATGTTACAGCATGGACTGGTGCTTCATTTCTCTTTTGAAATGAACTTTGAATTTTAGAGTAGTTGGGCATTTACAGAAAAACTGAAAAGCAAGTAGAGAAGTTTCCCATGCACACCACTCTGTTACTAACAAGGTGATTTAGTAGGGTACATTCAGCATACAGTGAACCAGTGTTGTATTTTATTTATGTATTTATTTATTTTCATTTGTTTGGCTTTCAAGATGGTGTTTCTCTGTGTAATAGTTCTGACTGTCCTAGAACTTACTCTGTAGACCATACTGGCCTCAAACTCTGAGAGATCTGCTTGCCTCTGCCTCCTGAGTTCTGAGTTGCAAGTTATTTATATGTCATAGAAAACTAAAGCCCCTGCTTGGCTCAGGTGTTCCTCATGCTTCTCAGCACCTGTCCAGGACCCTGTACCTCCTTATGCTCTCATGCTTTCTCCTCTCATTCTGGTGTCGTTTAGTTTGACTTTCATTGTTTTTGATGACCTGGGCAGTTTTTAGCAGTAGTGAATATTTTGTAGACCATCTTAGTTGGGGCTTAACTGAGGTGTCTCTCCTGGTTAGATTGAGCTTATCAATTTGAGAGAAAAAGCCATAATCATTATTCCTATCAAGTGGACGCTGCTGTCAGCACAACTCGCCTCTTGTTGGCAACCTGATTCCTGGATGAAGGTATTCTTCGCTGTAAGCCCCTTTTCTTGCTTTCCCACAGTCCCCTCGAGAGTGTCCCTGTGGGGCTGGGGAGGTGGCTCAGCAGTCAAGATTGCCTGCTTCTCCTGCAGAGTTTACTCATCCCTGTCCAGGAACCGGGGGCCCAGCTCAGCACCTTCAGAGTTAATTGTTCATGAAGATGTCTGCACTGCCTTGTTTAGTCATTGGGGCTTGAGGCTGTGCACTTTGTATCTTAGGGTATAATCTCAACCTCTCTCCCTCCCCCTGCCACCTCCCCTCTTTGACTGTTTATTCTTTTTCTTTTATGTGTGTGGGTATTTGTCCACGTGTATGTCTGTGACCCACATGTGTGCAGTGCCCCAGGAGGCCAGAAGAGGGAGCTGGAGCCCATAGAACTGAAGTTACAGATGGTTGTGAGCCACCATGTGGGTGCTGAGAATAGACCCCAAAGACTCTGGAAGGGCAGCTGGTGCTTCTCTCTGAGCCATCTCTCCAGCCCCTACGATCCGTTTCTGACCTGGACTGGTTCATCCCTCCTTAGGCAACCTGGTGGTCCCCGTTCCTGGGAGGTCGGCATAGCGCACTACAGCCCAGAACTCCTGCACTTGAGCAATCCTCCTGTCTCAGACTCCCTGGTAGCTGGGACTGTATGTGCCACCACGCCCAGCCCTATAATCACTTTAATGATGTGTGTATGATGTGCATGTGAGAGTGTGTGTGGCTGCTGAATCCAGAAGAGGGCTTCAGATTTCTAGGAGCTGGAGTTTGAAGTGATGCTGAGATGCCCATCCTGGGTGCTGGGCATCACCCTCAGTTCCTCTACCAGGACAGTTTGCTCTTAACCACTGAGCCATCCCTCCAGCCTCCGGAGGATATCTGTTTTAGGATATAATTTCTCACTACTTCATTTTGCTGTTCAAAGTGTGTCTCCCTTGACTCATCATAGTGAATACAGTAGTTGTTTTAAAGATGTTTGAAAGTGTCAACTCTTCAGGTGACATACTGGTGTACTCGAATTTGTATGTGGCTAAACATTTGGTCAGACTTGAAATAAAGTCCTTGAACTTTTCCATTTTTGCTTTTATTTAAATTATATTATTATTATTATTATTATTGTTATTTCACTGTGTCTAGAAAATGATATCCCCCCTTCTTATTGCTAATTAAAATTCTGAAAATTTTTAATTTGGAAAAGTAAGTCTGGTGATCAGAATTCACTTTACCCAGAAAGTCTAGCTTGTCAGAAGGAGGATGCTGTTGGGATTGGTGAGATGGCTCACCCGGTGAAGGTGCTTGCCGCCGAGCCTGAGGACCGGAGTTCTGTCCCTGGGATCCATAGGTAGAAGTGGGTACCAGTGCCTGCAAGTGAGTTCTCTGACCTCCACTTACATACCATGGCATGCGAAGTAATAAGATACAAATAGGGGAAGTAGCTTTTCTGGGAATCTGTTTTCAGTCTATTCACAGAGAGTGACACAGGGAGTGTCTGTAGCATGTGTTACACAGTACAGTTTTGATGAGCAGGGCAAGAGTTAAATATTTAACTCTTATTATTTATTATTGCTGATTTTAGTTTGCAACTTCAACTTCTGAAATAGGATTCAAAAATCACCTTTTCTTGAATGACTTTGGCTTGTGTATGGCTATGCCGAGTCCACATGCACCTGTTAACCCGCCTAAGCATTTTACTAAGTTTCTGCCCATCACCTGTTTGGAAGCGCTCTGGAGAACTCATTCCATACAAGATGGTGACTTTCTGAAAAATGGTACGCTGTAGCCAAGTGAGCTGTGGCTCCAGAGCTGTTCTGTGGGTCCAACCCTGTGGCTGCTCTCACAGGGAAGTGACCTTCCCTCCTTGAGTCACACGGTGCTCCAAGAAAAGGGCTTAGTGTTCATGTTGGTAAACAGCTAGATGACTAAATGTGTGTAGAGGTGAGGTGAGAGATTCTCTTGTCTTTATTCACCTCATGTGTGAACATCTGAGCAAGGGGCAGTTCTGGATAGAGCACGGGAGCAAGGACTCTTGCCCAGACATGGGCCAGTCAATGGCCTGTTGACCTGCACTCAGACTAGGCCCTGGGTTAGGTGCAGGGTAGTTACTATGCAGATTGAAGGGGTCAGTTTTCTGTGGTTGTGCTCACAAAGCAAGAGGCTTGGATTTAAGCAACATACTCTTGCAGAATTCTGGAGATTAGCAACCACAAATGCTGACCTGTGCACGTGGAGTTGCCAGCAACTGTAATATTTCTTGGCCACCCTGTACCACCCCAGGCTTGTCTTTGCAGTCATGTGCCTTTGTCCAAACTTTCCCCTTTCAAAAGGTACCAGTCAGAGTTAGAGTTACAGCTACAGATACTAGTGACACCAGTACTGATGACTCAGTAGAGTGGTGAACCAGAATGAGGTGACAGGGTCTGCATCCCAGACCTAATGGGCCCTGAAGTGTGTTCTAGCTGAAGGAGTTAGTGGGGATTCACTTGAGATTGGTGAAGGGTGAGGCTGTAATGCTTGACAGCAGGCTTGAAAGTCTGGGGATTTCTCTTCCCAGCAAGCCAGAGAGAATCTAAAGGTTTAAGCCAGAACCAGATGAGTGCCCAAGCAACAACCAGCTAGCACCCTGTGCTCTGATTTCAGATTTAGAATCTTGCAGACTTCTAGTCTGTGACAGAATGAATTTCTCTTTTAACCTTCCTGTTTTGTGGGGAACAGACCTAGGAAATTAAAATATTGTTTCATTCCTCACAACAAATATTTTGACCTTATATCTGGAGTTGTCTTGACAGAAGGCCTTTTGTTGTTGTTGTTTTTAAATGTGTGTGTGTGTGTAGTGTGTACACTACAAGATGTAAATTTCAAGTTGTAAGCATATGGTAAAGCCAAGCATGGTGGCCTAGGTCTAATCCCAGCACTTGAGAAGCTGAGGCAGGAGAATCACGAATCTCAGTTTAGTCTGAGCCAAATATGTGAGACTAAAAAACTAACAGAAAAAAAGAAACAAGAGACTGGAGAGATGACGAGCACTGGCTGCTCTTCCAGAGGACCAGGGTTTAATTCGCAGCACCCAGGCCCAGAGGTTTAAAAGGAAACATTTCTTAGGAAATGTGGGCAGGCCTGTCATGGAAAGCAAATACTGTGAGGGTGGGGTGTGGGCTCCACTGGACCTTGTCCCAAACCTGGCTGTGCCCCAGCAGTAGGCTCAGCACTCCAGTGGGGTGGGGAAGCAAGCGGCTTGCTCTTTCTACCACTCCCGGGTCACTCCTGCCTGTGGCTCGTCGGGCCCTGTTACCTGTGTGCTCAGGGGCCTGGACTGGCTGCTCCAGGTTCCCGCTCCTTATTCAAGGGATTCAACTATAGACTCACATCGTTCCAAACCGAAACAGTAGTACAAATGAAAAGAAACACACCTTCAGGAGTGACAGTAGCCACCTAATGTTTCGATCCACAAGTCTGGATTATGCAATCCTTTGCTTACTTCATGCCCCCTACCTTCTGTGTCAGGAATCTTTAGAAATACAATTGGATAGAACCTATGCACAAAGAGGGGGCATGTCCGTGCTCTGATGGTGTGTGTGGGAACCTCCTTCTGCTGTCCAGAGCATTGCGTGCAGCTGGTGCAGTGGATTCTTAAGAAAGAATGTGTGTAGTCCAAGGCAAGTGGACTCCTAGATGGCTAAACTACTCCCTGCGGATGCCTTTCTCACTGCTTCAGGGAGAGCCTTAAAAATAGAGAGACATACCTGTTTCCTGGACACTCCTTATTTCCTAAAACAATTTCTGAAAGTCAGTATAACCAGCACAGTCCGTGCTGTCTCCCTTGTTGTCCATTTCACTTTTTCCTCACTAGAAAACAACGTTCTCACAGCAGAGAACTGGGAGAGTAATAAGGATGGGAGAAGGCTCCCTCCCTCCCTCCCTCGCTCCCTCCCTCCCTCCCTCCCTCCCTCCCTCCCTCCCTCCCTCCCTCCCTCCCTCCCTCCCTCTCTTCCTCTCCCTTTTCCCTCCTCCCCCCCATTGCCTTTTGCTTTTTTGAGACAGGGTTTTTCTGTGTAGCCCTGACTGTCCTGGCACTCACTGTGTAGATAGGCCAGCCTTGAACTCACAGAAATCCACCTGCCTCTGGCTCCCAAGTGCTGGGATTAAAGGTGTGCACCACCACTGCCCAGCCAGGGTCTCAGTTTCTTAGCATGGCCAAGCATGTTGTGCTTTATGCTCTGTTTTATTTTAAAAATTGAACCATAATTCATAGACTATAAAATTCACCCTACGCTGGGCAGTGGTGGCACATGCCTTTAATCCCAGCACTTGGGAGGCAGAGGCAGGCAGATCTCTGTGTGAGTTCGAGACCAGCCTGGTTTACAGAGTGAGTGCAAGGACATAAGAGTTCACTCTGGAGTGCACAATACAGTGGATTTTTAAAACAGTGTCTACAGGGTTAGAAACGTCCCCATTCATTTCAGAATGTGTCCATTGCCTCCTAAAACAATCTGTGGCTGTTACTATTGCTTTCTTGCTTGCTAGCCAGCCTCTTCCTTGAGCTTAGAAATACTAGCCTATCTATGTCTTTGTAGATTGCCTGTACTGGATATGTAATGGAAATAGAATGATTCTGTATGTGGCCTTGAATGCCTGGCTTTATTGTTGTTTGGTTTGGTGTTTTAGACAAGGTTCCTCATATGTAGTCAGGGTAGCTGGGTGTGTGCAGTCCCCCAACACAGTCTCTGGAGTCCCATACTTAAAAATTCACCATCAGCACGCTCACATTGGCATCTCTATGCATAGTATTGTCAAGGTGCCATATTTATCATGCACTTCGCTTATGTGAATGTACCAAGTACAATCTGTCCGTTGGTCATAGCATCCATACAGCGACTGTGAGTGAGTGTTCCTGGGACATTGTGTGCGTGTGTGCAGTGGGTAGAGATATTCAGAGTTTTGAATGGTATATACCTAATGAGTAGACTGGTGAGGCATGTGGTACCTTTTCAAGGAACTAACAGACTGATTTCCAAAATGACTGTACTATTTTATATGCTTCTAGCGGTGTTTGAATGACTGGAAACTTTGGAGCGCCTGTTCTGTAAATGCTGTACACATCCCTCTTTACATACACGGCAGTCTTCATTTTCTTGAAGCGTTCTGTGAAGCTGAAGGGTCAGTGTTTGGGACTGAATTCAGGGCTTCAAACATGCGAGACAGATGCCCTTGTTTTATTTTTGTTTTGTGACAGGATCTCTCTTACTCTCTGGGTTAGCCAATTCTGTTTTAACATTTTAGAAATCTTCTGGCCTCTTTAAGTGTTTATAATGATTGTTAATTACCCTGTTTTCTGTGTGGTTTGTAATCATCTAAACATTCCACATTGCTGCCTATGAGAGTCATTTTTAGTCTCATTCCAGGAACTGACCCGACAATGAACATGTCTGTGCATAGATTTTCACTCACATTCCAGGTTTCTTTAACGTTGACTAAACAGAAATGAGGTTAATGCATCAAAGATAAAAGAATAACTTCTCTCCTTTTTGCCCAGGCTGGCTTCAAACACTGTTTTCCTGCCTCAGCCTTATGAGTCTGGAATCATAGATGTGCATCACCACTTACCACCCCCTACCCCCGTCCCCCGTCCCCCGTCCCCGTCCCCTGTGTGTGTATGTTTGAACAATCTCATTCTGTATTCCAGGCTAACCATTGAACTCATAGCAGTCGTCCTGCCTCAGCCTTCTGGAACAATAAGCATGAGCCACTGTGCCCAGCTTGAAGTTTGTTTTGTTTTGTTTTTTTCCGGAGACTTTCTATATATTGGCTCTAACGATTATTGGCGGAGATCATTTGGGCCAGTTAGTTTGCCTTGCTTTTTTATAATTGGAGCTGCTATGACTTTCCTAACTACTGGTGAATTTTAAGTTGTTCTAAATTGGGCATTTGATGATCTGGCACTGTTAACTAGTTAGATGTAACACTGAGACCTTATGTATGCTAAGTTCAATCCCAGCCTGAAGAGGAGACAGTTTTCTTTTTCCTTCACTTAGTCGAGTTTTATCACACGGTGCTCATCTGTGGGCAGCGTTCTTAGCAGCACTCACTGACTCTGGAGGGCATCCTTCATCAGTCCATGCTTGCTGCTGTGTGGTTAAAAGAGGGCTGGGGAAGGTTCGGTGCTTGCCTCCAGAGTGCCGAGACCTGAGTTTCTCCCCAGTTTGTGTAAAATGTCAGGTACTTGAAGTCCACCCCAGCTCATCCCTCTGTAATGGAGACGTCAGCCGAGTGTGGAGGAGCGTATGTGCAGGGGGCGGGGGGATGGAACTTCGGACACAAGTGTGAAAGTGAAGAGTGTGCATGTGATTGTGTAAGCAACACCCAGAAACACACCTTATAAAATTCACCACCTCGTACAATCAGGTGTTAGTGTATTGTGTGACCACCACTCATTTTAGAACCATTTCATCATCCCTGAGAGAAACCCCAAACTTTCCAGCAGTGCTCCCTATCTGCCTCCTCTTGACCCCTGACCTCCAAACCCTATTGCTTACATGTGTAAGTGGAACCCTGCAGCATTGGCAAAGACTAGGCCAGGAGCGGTGCTGTGGCCTCCTTGTCTGGTGAAGTGGGAGGTAGGGACATGGTGCTAGTGCTTGGGACCTGGGCTCGGCCAGAGGGTTACATAAAGCTCGTTCCCCCAGCGGGAGCTTAAACTCTGGCACAGGTGATGGCCAAGCAAGAATCGCACCCGCTTTCATCTGTGTGTTTATGTTCTAGTTTACATGGACTTGGAATTGAAGCAACTTAGACTAGGAGGTTAAAGAGCTTAGCCTCCCACCCCTAACAGCTTGGGGGGGGGGTGTTGTAGGTGAGTCATGTGACCAACACTCCTAAGTCTCCCTGCCAGTTTATCTAACTGCGAAATGAGATGCTGTTTGTTACTTTATGGGTGTGTGTGGCCTGAGTGATGGACGGTCTGCTTCCAGACAGCACAATTCATAACCAGAGACAGCTGGTGCACTGAAGAGAATGGTATATGCAAAACAGGATGAGTGGGTCACACAGAGACTTCCCAGTGTTTGCTAGGGATTAGTCAAGGGTGTGACTTGCTCACTCAGCATGGCTCAGCTCTGCCCAGTGGGAACATGGGAGCTCTGGATGCCCTCTCACATGACATTGAGGGTTGGGGTGGGGGAGGCGACTCCTTTTGCTTCTAATCACATGACTGAGTGCTAAAGTGCCACCTCCTTACCTGGTTAGAGGGTCTAACTATTGAAGGCTAGCTTCCAGAAGGCATGCCTTTGCTGTAATGACTGCCCACTGTGTGAGCCCGGGTGATAGGTTGCTGGGCAGCTAAAAGACATGAGTGCACACCCTCTCGACCTGGAAACTGCTGTCCTAGACGTGCTATATGACTTTTCCAAAGTGTAGGTGATACTTTAGGGAAATAATAAGTCGATAGCTTTATTTTGTTTGATTTGGGTCAGTATTTACTAGAAATGGTTCCTGGTAGCTGCAACCTTTTGTCATATAGCTAGTCTTTTCCTAGAGATGTGGGATAAAGAAACACAGGAGGATGGGGGGAGCAAGAACAAAGGTCCTGGGCCTATTCCTGGGGAAATGTTGGGTGCATCTGAAGGAAGGAACTTGTGTTGATGTGGTTCCCTTCTGCTTTGACACGAGGACTAATCGATGCCTGTGGTGAGCCTTCCCTAGTGTGTGGAGCCTTCCCTGGTTCCGCTGTCGGAAGGTTGCCGGGTGGGTAGGTGGCTTGGGGCCCCTGCCTATTGAGTTGTACTTCGTTTCTCAGCAGTGGTGGTGCTGACAGTGACCTCATGCTGTGCTTTTTCAGGAGTCTGTAGCAAGCATTCCCGTTGGGTGAACAACTGTGCACTTGGAAAGGAACCAAAGATTAGCTTTCTTTGCCCTCAGGACAAAAATAATTTGGGGGGGGTGTTGAGACAGGGATTTTCTATGCACCAGCCATGGCTGTCCTGGAACTTGCTCTGTAGACCAGGCTAGCCTCGAATTCACAGAGCTCCACTTACCTCCAAAAACCTACTTTTATGGATAGGCTTTTGACATAGTGCAGTTTGGCCCTGAACTCTGGGTGGTTCTCTGGCCTCGGCCTCCTGACCCTGAGGCTGTAGCTGTGCACCACTGCAGTAGACACACTCTTTTGTGTCTTCTTTTACTCTGTTTCAGGCTTTCTCACTTAGCTAGCAATGGCCTAAGCAAATGTAAGCCACGAGCTTGTCTCACAGCGCTAGAGGTCAGCCATCTTTGTTTGGAGTAGAGATGAAGGACTGCCTGATATGGATTGGCATGGAGGCAGCCATGCCCAGCGGTGCCCCTTCGCCATCTGAGAAGCTTGTTTCCAGTCCAGCTCTGTCTTCCTGCCAGAAGCTACATAACCCTGAAGGGTTTTCAAATAACAGCTGTGTGTTGTCCATACTTCAACATGAACATGGCTATGCATACACACACACACACACACACACACACACACACACACACACACACACACACACACACACACACACGAGCTTAGTTGAGTTTGGAATTTGTGTCCTCTGCAGTCCATCATATGACACACACAGTGCAGTAGTTTTTTTAGTGTGCCATGTCCCCTCCTCCCTCCTCCCCATCTTTAAGAAACTAGTGCCTGCCTTTGTCTGTGGAAGGTGGTATTCTAAATAGACATTCATACAGTGGAGTCAGACAGTGCCTACCTTCAGTTGTTTGGCAGAGTATTTTCAAGGTAGTTCTTTATACGAGAATACTGTATTCATTCATCAGTTGGTAGATGTTGAGGTAGTTTCTACTCTAGTCTGTTGTAAACGACCTGACTCTTTACCACCGTGTGGGTTGAGGAAAGCAATAGCCTCTGCATTGTCAGCTAACTCTTTGCTGTTTGTACTTTCATGGACAGCATGAAACAGAGGTCCTTCACACTGGGGTAGTTCTAAGTCCTGAGAGGAAGAATCTCCACAGAGGTATTGCTTTGATACACTCTTTCCCCTTCAGATGGGTTTAAACTTCACTAACCATGGAGAAATGTTTCTAATTCAGCTTGAGTGATACAAATTCATTTACATATGGATTCTGGCTTATGAGAGATTTGTGGAAATGCTAGAAATATGTAAGGGATTTGAGGGGATGGGCAAGGGGCATTCAACAAAATTGAATGAAAAGGAGCTAAGAAGAAGGGAGAACCAGGGGTTAGGTGGTAGATGTGACTGGCAATAGGAACACAACATATCTTCTGCTCAATGTAGGATGAGCCCAAATGTCAGACTTAGTAGGGGATCCTTGTGCTCTAGGAGAGTGATTGTTGACCTGAAAAACCATACTCAGATATGGCCCCATTTCATCTGTGAAGATTTTATTTACTTAATTTTTTAAAATACTTGTTTGTTGAGATAGTTTTTCTGTATAACCCTGGCTGTCCTGCAACTTGCTTTGTAGACCTGGCTGGTCTCAAACTCACAGAGATCTGCCTGCCTCTGCCTCCAGAGTGTCAGGATTAAAGGCGTGACCACCATGGCCCAGCTATTGACTTAACTTTTTTGAAACCAGGTCTTACTATGTAGTTGTATCAGGCCTGAAACACCTTACATAGACCAGACGGGCCCCAAACTCACTTGTTTCTGCCTCCCAGGTTCTGGGTTAAAGGTACATCTGTACCTGCCCAGATCGAAGGATAATTAGGCCATTGGCAATCTCCCCCATCCTATGAGTCATGATTATCCCTAGATTCACGTATAAAATTTCTGAAGCGCAGAGGACCCACTGAAATCCTCCTGCAACTTAATGTAAGCTTCTCATGCGGTACCAGGCTGTTTTGTTAATTTATTCACAACTAGACAACAAGACTGATGCTGGACCTATTTCTTTTAAGAAATACGTTTTGAAGCTGGACGGTGGTAGCGCACACCTTTAATCTCAGCATTTGGGGGTGGGGGTGGGGGTGGGCAGAGGCAGGTGGATCCCTGTGAGTTTGAAGCCAGTCCGGTCTACAAAGCTGCATGGAGAAACTCTGTCTCCAGAAGGAAAAAGAATTTACAGTTTTGTTGGCTTGGTTTGATTTTAAAGTTATATTTATTTGAGTGTGATTTATATTCCATGAAGTTTACCATTTTGAGCATAATAGATGGCAGATTTTATAGTGTACTTAGTAACCAGTAGCATCCACTTATTCTTGAGCCTAAGATGTTTAAATAAGCTAGGTAGTGGCTGCACAGGCCTTTAATCCCAGTACTTAGGAGGCAGAGGCAGGTGGATTTCTGTGCGTTTGAGACCAGCCTGGTCTACAAATCAAGTTCCAGGACGGCCAGGGCTACACAGAAATAAAAAAACCCTATCTTTAAGAAAACAAAAAACAAAAACAAAACAGTATAATTAAGTGTACAAGAAGTTATGTTTTGGATATGTTAAATCTGATATAAATAATATGCAGTAAACTTTTGATGTGCATGCACAAGTAAAATTTGAAGTTTAGGAAATGTATATGAATTTGTGTGTGTATGTTCTGTATGCATGCATGTGTATATGAATAGCATACGCCGTGTTCAGATGGAAGTCTTGACTTGCCAGCAGAGCCCTTGGAGAGTGTCAGCTTCACTGGCTTATTTATTGTTAGGTTTCACCCTCACTGTGAACAGGCTACAGGCCTTAGGTCTGTCTCTGGAGTAATAAAGTTGAGGTGGCACAAGCGAAACTGAAAGCTAATATATTTAATTACCGAGCAAATTGCTTTTAGGAAGAACTAGAATGATTAAGTAAACATATTAAATAGGTAATTATCCCTTATTGCCTGCTCCCCTCCTCCACAACCACCTCTGTACCTCAGCTTTCAGCATGTCCAAGTTACAGCTCCACAGTGAGTTGGAGGCCAGCCCGAGTTATGTGAGAGCCTGTCTCACATGAAAGGAAAACATTCTGTTAACAAGTTAGGAGTCAGCCTGCCTTGAAGACAGCATGCTCCCAGGCAAGTAGTCGGCAGAAGCATAAAAATGCACAGAAGGTGAGGTATCCTCTGAAGGAAGATTCGTGAATTACCTTTAAATGTAGCTTGCTTCTTAACAGCTTACTGCATCCTGGGCCAAAAGAGCATCTTCAGGGACTACTTACTGCCTTTCATATGTTGGCAATTAAATTAATAAGCCATTTGCTGTAAATACATAGAAACTGATTTACTTAACATTTCAAGGGGGGAAGCCCTTGGAAGCTGAGGGCAGCTGGAGTTGGCTTATGTGATAAGACGCAGCCATGGTTCTTGTTATAACGGACCTATAGCTACTGTTTCAATAGCTTCTCTGTCAGAATAGCCTATAGCTCAGGAGAGAGAGGAAAACAGCATTGTGTTTACATTTCCTGGTCTTGTCTTGATCTTGAAATGCTCACACCAGCTGACACCTTCCCTAAGTGCTTGCATGCTGATGGCTACTCCAGTTGTGCTGTTTTTCAGTTGCTGTGTGTGCCTCGTGCTGATCTTGTCTTGCTAGAACCAGTAAAAAAAAAAGAAGGTTGTTTGTTTGTTTGTTTGTTTGTTTGTTTGAAAAGGATCATTTTACAGATAAAACTCTTCAATGCAGGCTTGCATGACTTTGAATCCATGAAGGAAGGTGTATGATTTATGTGTGAGAAGTAATGTGCAACTTGCCTTCCACCTGGAGAGTGGGGTGTGCTGAGGGCATCAGGTGTCCACCAGCAGAGAGCTGAAAGCTGGGAACAGGCATGGGCAGCCATAGGCAACGGGAGGAGCCGTGTGATCCTTTTGGTTCTGTAGTGCAAAGCCCCGGGCAATTCTTTGACTGTTGTCGTCATGATCACTTGTGATTGAGAACATATATTCCTGCTCTGGTTAGTAACTTGGGAAACTAAAACATGATTTTCTTTCTCCTCCTGCTAGGTGCTGGATAGTTTACTAGTCCAGTACGGAGTGGTGGAGAGCTGTGAGCAAGGTAATGTCTTCCAAATTGCTTTTAAATTTATAAAAGGAAAGAAGCGGAAGGAAAACTAACCAAGTCTTTCTTTCTTCCCCTAGTGAACACGGACTCGGAAACTGCAGTTGTAAATGTAACCTACTCCAGTAAGGACCAAGCTAGACAGTAAGCAGTTGGGAGCGCCTTGTCTGTCTTTAACAACTGGGTTGGGTTCGGTCACTTAAATTGAAGAAGGGCTGATGGGCCGCAAAAGGAAGCTTTACTTTGTATGTTTGACTCTGCAGTGGCGCCTTTTTAAATCTGCATGACTAGTGGGAATCGAATGGATTTAAGGCTTGTTCTACCTTTAATTTACCTTTAATACCATTTGCAGAGTGATGTCTGGAGCTAAAACTGCACCCTGTTTGCAGAAAGCTTTGGGCCTGAATATTTTTCCCGACTATGTAATTTGCCTCTGTACCCTCCTCTTTGGAGCTTTAGCACTCCCTTCGCCTGCAGCTGGTAAGGGGACTCTGTTAAACCAACAGCAGTTCAGTCTTGGCATTTTCCTCCCTAAAGCCAGCCGCGGTTACTGAGCTCACTGAGAGTGAGCAGTGCACCTTGCAGCTGACGCTTCTCAAACCAACCCGTGGTGACTTTGTGGCACTGGGAGAGAAAATAAGGGACCCACAGAAACTGCCTTAGATAGCTCTGCCTGGGACATGGATGCAGGGGTGGCACAAAATACCTAGCAGCCAGCACTGGGGCTGGAAGTCTCACCTACCTCTAGATAGAGGGCAGAAACCAACGGACTTCTGTGGAAGAGTTGCAAGGGCCACTTTGGCCATCCGTAAGTCCTAAAAGAGAGATGGGAAATGATCTTTAGCAGTGAGAATTCAGGGTGAACTTGAGGGACAGCCCCTGAATGGAGGGGAGGGTTCACATGCAGGTCTTGAAAGCATACCGACACTGGGTGCTGCCTGTCTGCCTGTACTAGGAGACTTCTGGCAGCCCTGTTGTTGGCACAGTCTAGTGAGTTGGTCCTCATCTGGAGAAGGAGATTTTTTTTAAAGTGGCCCCAGAGCAAGCGTCCCAGGACTGGCTATCCCTGAAATTTAGCAGGCAGGTTGCCTCTAGACTGAGGGGGATGAACTTTGTATCAGAAGTAAACATTGTTCAGCCAGGGGGAAGCTGATCAGACACGGAGTCTGCAGGGTCGAAGACTCAGGTTCCAGACTATCTACCAGCTATCAGGAAGGACTTGAGGGGTCAGGACCAGCATTTCCGTGGGGCTGATGAAAGAACTGCAGCTGGAAGCTTGGAGATGACTGCCTAGGTTTAGGGCTGGTATTTGTCCCCCAGCCAGCCCTACTTACCCACAACGACAGGAAAATGACTTTTGGCAAGGGTCTGCTAGGAGCAAGAACAGCATTCACAACACACCTGCTCCCTGAAGGACTTACCCAGAACTATGATCTGACCAATGGAGGACCACCCATGCTGGCAGCAGCAGCATCTGTGACCTGAGCTTGTAAGGATCTGCCCAGAAGTGGAAGGCATCTGGGAGCTGGGGAGAGAGCACAGAAACACTGAACAGCAAACAAGGCTTTCCTCAGACCTGCCCTCATCACCCCCCCACCCCTACCCCGCACACACACACACACACACACACACACACACACACACACACACACACACACAGAGAGAGAGAGAGAGAGGTTGCTCCTTTGTTAGTACCCCTGTTAGTTTAGCAAGCAGGCTTTACCCTGCTCTGTTAGTACCTTTGCGCTTTTCTCTTCCATTTTCCTTCTCCTCCTTTTTCTCTATTCTTTTCTTTTTCATTTTCCTTTTGATGCCGTTTCCAAAGAAGGTTTGTAGGGCCTCAGTGTCCTGAGAGCTGGGACTTTTCCAGGTTGTCTAATTTGTTATCATTCTTTTCTTTTCTTTCTTTCTTTTTTTTTTTTAATGTGTTTTGTTTTTCAAGGTCCTGGAACTCACAGAAATCCACTTGCCTCTGCCTCCTAAGTGCTGGGATTAAAGGTGTATGTCACCAACGCCCAGCAGATGTTTATGTCACTCTTTTTATTATAACTTTAGTCAAAGTTGCCCTCTCCCTGAGTTTTTCTTTCTATTTACTTTTCCTACTACCCCCATCAGATGGAAAGAAATAATTAAGATTAGGGCAGAAATTAATGAAATGGAACTGAAAAAAAAAATTACAAAAATACAAAGATACAAAGATAACAAAGTTGATAGATCCTTAGCCAAACTAAGGTAAAAAAGAGACAACCCAAATCGACTTAATTGGAAAGGGAACATTACAACAGATGCCATTGAAATTCAGAAAACCATTAGAATTTACCTTGAACAAAAAAAATTCTGTATTCCACTGAATTGGAAGATCTAAAAGAAGTGGTTAATTTCTAGTGCTTTTGACCTAACAAAATTAAACTAAGCATGAAAATTTTAAGTAGATCTGTAATAAGCAGTAAGATTGAAATACTTAATAAGAAAGTCCCCCAACTAAAACACACTCAGGCCCAGTCGGATCCACTGCTAAGTTGTACCAGCTATTTGAGGAACACAATGCTCCTGAAAACAATCCATAAATTAGAAAATGTAGGAAAACTGTCACGGTCTTTATTACTAACTATATACCGAAACCAGATAAAGAGACAGCAGAAAGAGAAAGCTATAGGCAATTCCTCCTGATGAACATAGATGTATTTCTCAATAGAGTACTTGGAAAATGAACTAAGTGATGCATCAGAACGATATTTCACCATGATCAACTTGGCTTCATTCCAGATGTGTCAATGCTTCAACACGTGCAAGTCAATAATTCTAAACATAAATAGCCTCAAAGATAGGAGTCATTAAACAGTTCCCATACCTGCAGAAAAGGCTTTTTTGCCAGGGTCCAGCCTCAGCTCAGATTCAGGTCTTGAGACAGGGAAGGCGTGTCGCTACAGATTCTGACCACCAGGTGGATTGCACTCAAATGCCCCAATAGCTTGAGCCATTTTTATTTATACTTTAACAGTTTTTTGTTTTAGTTTTATTTGGTTTGGTTTTGAACAGTTTTTATTATTGACTTCTATTTTTTACTTTTAACAAATACATCATAGTTTAAGGAATATATCAATCATTATAAAAGCCCCTATTGTTCCCATTTTATGTTTCCCCAAATACACCTTATTCTAGACATAGGATTCACATTTTTGCAGGCTTAACTAAATATCGAGCCAGACACATCCTGCTCTCGAAGTACTTATTGCCAGTCTATAGGTACTTGGGTTTACAAAGTTAAAAAGTTAATAGACATGGGCACAATGCTTTAAGGACAACAATATTCAAACTCAGGCAATTCTTTCACGTCTGCAAGATGCACTTTTATACAGTTTTCTTTTCCACAAGAAGGTCCCATGTCTCAGTCTCTGTAAAAGGCAGGTTTTGGTAAGGCACTCTTTTTCCATCCCACCACACCATTCTTTCACCAATACAAGCTCCTGTCTATGGTAAAGATGGATGCATCTGTCCTACGTAGCATACCAGATCCTACCATTGATTCTGTATGCTTGCTGTCCAGGGTACTCACTCTCAACAGTTGCTTCTATGTGTATTCCTGGGGCTTTTCCCCTATTCTATATACGGGTGCCTTACTTTCCTTTCCAGAACTGGAATCTACAATATAATGAAAGAGAAAAGAGCTTGCAAGCCACACGAATTCAGCAAAATCCTGCACTGCCTTATGGGCCACTGGTCCTGGCCAACTGAGAGACCATCTCCACGGGCCTTGCCTTGCAGACATTCATGGGATAGGCAGTCATACGTTGATCTGAGACTATGCTACACAGCTCTCAATACTCTGGCTGTCCTGGACCTGCCTGCCAAGTGCTGGGATTAAAGGCGTGTGCCACCACTGCCGCCCAGCTCAGAAAAGGCTTTTAACAGATCTAACATGTCTTCATAAGAAAATCCCTAAAGACACTAGGACTAGAAGGAATATATCTCAGTGTAATAAAGCATATTATGACAAACCTGTAGTCACTCAGATTAAATGGAGAAAATCTCAAAGCATTTCCACAAAAACCATGACCAAGACCTCTGGCCTTTCCACTCTTGATTAAGAAGCCAAAGGGTTACTAATCAAAAAGGAAGTCCAGCCATTCTCACTGGCAGATATTGTTATTCTAAATGCTGAAGACTCCCCCAGAAAACCCTTAAAACCAATCACCACTTTGAGCAAAGTATCAGGATACAAATTAACATAATAAAAATCAGTAGCCTTCCGATACACTAATGACAGACTTAGTGAGGGAGAAATCAGGGCAGTAATCCCACCTGCAAGCCATGAATAAGTAACTCTGGAATAAACCTACACCAGGAAGCGAAAACCAGAATCTTCTACAGTGGAAAAATTAAAACATTTAAAGAAGTGGAAGATACTAGAAGATGGAAAGACTGTACATGCTGATGGACCGGGTGAGTTAATGTTGTGAAACTGGTTCTGCTACCATAAAGAATCTTCAGATTCAATGCCGTCCATGTCATAACATACGAAACCCAAAAGAACCGGATGACAAAGTAATCCTGAGCACAGAATAATGCTGGCTCGGGTGTCACTGTACCCGAGGGGCATGGGCAGGACTTTATGAGGAGGGAAACCGTGTCAGCCGTTAACAAAGGGGAACCTCAATAATTAATCAAGCGAAGAGACAGCCCACCAAAGGGCACAAAATTTTTGCTGGCCATACGCTTGACAGAGGATTAACATCTAGAACATACAACAAAACAAAAGACTGAAGAAGAAACCAGACAATCCAATCAATAAATGACCTGATAAAATGAATGGACCTCTCAAAAGTTAACCAATAAACATGAAAACAACAACAACAACAACAACAAAAGGTCAGCCTTTCTAGTAATGTAAGATAAACCTACTACATTGGAATTCCATTTCCCTCAGTCATAATAGCACTCATTAAAAATAAAATATCAAATGTTGATGAGGAAGTGGGCAGAAAGGAAGCCTTACGTACTGGAGGCAGAAATAGAGACCAGTTCAGCCACTATGGCTGTCAATGTGGAGGCTTGGGTGGCTCTACTACTCTTTGGTTATCTAGCCACGGACTCCAAGTGAGCATAACTTTGACATAATGTTTATTCCAGTGTTATATACATGTCTAGACTATGGAGCATGCCGAGATATCCAACAACAGAGGAATGCACAAGGAAGGAGTGTATATACACAGGGAAGTTTTTATAGCCATCAAGTAATGAAGATATATGGTTTATAGGAAAATGAGTGCATCTAGAGATCATCCTAAGCGAATCAAGCCAGTCTGAGAAAGATGAATGTTACCTTTCATGTAGGGTTCCTAATTTATTTATTTTTATACACACACACACACACACACACACACACACACACACACACACACATACATATATTTATTTAAATTTGAAAGAAGCTTGTTTTACATGTCAATCCCAATTTCCTTCCCCTCCTCCCCTGTGTCCCCCCACCCCCTCCCCATTCTCTTTCTGCTCCCCAGGGAGTCTTGAAAGTCTCACATCATTTGAAGCAGGGCCCAGGCCCTCCCTCGTGTGTCTAGGCTGAGAGGGTATCTCTCTGTGGGATGGGCTCCCAAAGTTCATTCATATACTAGGGATAAATACTGATCCACTACTAGAGGTCCCATAGCCTGCCCATGGTTCCTAGGTTTTAAATATAAGATGTGTATGCGTACTTGATGTGAAAGTGTAAATGTCACTGTGGAACCAAAGGGAACTAATGATTAGTAAGAAAGCATAAGGGACAGTGGCCTACAGGGCAGAATGGACTGGGGTGGGAATATCTCATGCAATGCAATACCATGTTTTAAAATAACACATTTCTGGTCTGGAGATATGACTCAGCAGTGCACTGAGAGCTGGAGTTCAAAACCCAGCACCGCCTGGTGCAGCTCCCGCCCTCTGTAACTCTGGTTGTAGGAGGAACCACACCTCAGGTGACTTCAAGCATGCAGTCACATGAAATAATAAATGCTGAAAGCTTTCAAAAAGTTAAATTAACACATTCTTAAGGTTTTTTTTTTTTTTTTTTTTTTTTTTTTTGAGTGGGAATTCATCTAGGCTTTTCCCCAAAGGCAACAGTCATGGTGTTACTAGGAAAGGAAAGAGAAGCCAAGGAGGAAGATACTTATTTATACAGCACAAGTACAGCTCTTAAATTTGACAATACTCTCTGGCTGAGGTTGTCAGAGGTGCTGACTGCCTTCCATGGATGGTGCCAGGGAACTTAGCCTCTGTGAGACCCGATTTTGGGGGGGGGGGCGCTACTCGGAACTAGCTGACTCACCAGGTTTGTACCTGAGAAAGGGGAGTGTGGATTGAGAAACGGCAGGTAAAGATACTAAAGAAAGGACAGAAACACAGAGTCCGGAGGGCAACCCAGTGAATACTGGACACCCCAAGTTTATTCAACATTATGTACCCCAGCCAAAAAGGGGAAGACTTCTTTACCAAATTACACAGAAACAGACTGTCTTCCTTAAGTCTCCAAACATTTAGTAGCCATACCTTAGACTAAATCTCTCATTATCTGGCCTTGAGGGTTAAAAATAGCTTCACCTTAGACCAAGCTTTTTTTTTTTTTTGTAAGAAAAAAAAAAAAAAGGTAAGCCATCCATGCCTAAAACCAAACGTCCTGCAGACCTTTAGTCTTATGACTTTAACTGTGGATGAGTAAGGATAGTTTTGAGCTCTTTGACCTTAAGTCAAGATGAATCAAAACCATTTTTATAAACCCTGACACACAAGGAAGACAGATACGCATGGTTTTCTTCTTTCACTGAAACAACTGCTTTAAATATTTAAATATGCCTCTGTAAATGTATTTCTCTAAATGTGAAGAATGTTATTAACTAATTCCAAATTGAGTACTTAAATCGAGCTTTCTTTTTCAGTTATGAACCATTAGAAAATCAGTTTTGTCGATATTATTTTTGTACATATGTGTGAGTGTATCCACAGGATAAACATTTATTTAAAAAGTCATTAGGGGTGTGTGTGGGGGTGTCTTGGTGATCATGGAGAGGTCAAAGGATGACTGTGTGAAGTTGGTTGTCTCTGTTCACTGATCTGTGTGTTCTGGGCATTGAACTCAGGTCTTCAGACTTGCTCAGAAAACACAGAATTGACATTTTCAGTCACGTGATCTTCCCTGAGCTTGTTTGTTCGTCTGATCCTCCACGGTCTCCCGATACAGGGCTTTGTGAAACCTTGCCACTGTACCCCGGGAAAGTGTTTGCGGCCATTTTCCTTATACTTACAGGACGAGAGGTTTTTAATACAGCCTTTCCATGACCCTGGGCATTATGTGATAGGACTGTAAAGTCAATGTTTTACACATTTCATTCTTTAACTATGTCATGTAAGAGGAGCAAGAAAACGCCTCCTCTGAGGCCATGCTGTCCAGCCTTTCACAACGTGAGCAACAGAGGGGACAAGGGGCTCTGTGAGGAGAGTGTTCCATGTTTACAGCGATCTGTAAGAGTTCCTGGTAGAGACAGCTTTCTGCTGGATGGGGAATAGAAAATAAACCCGAGTGTTTTGTGAGATTGCTGGATGCCTGTTCTGGTGGGCTTATTTCTTTGCCTCTAAAAAACAAAACAAAACAAAAACAAACCTTTAAACATTCTACCATCAGAAAGTTGGTGTGGCAGCACACACTTTTGATCCCAGCACTCAGGAGGGAGAGGTGGGCAGATCTAGCTGACTTTGAGGCTAGCCTGGTCTACAGAGCGATTTCCAGGACAGCCAAGGCTACACAGAGAAACCCTGTTTTGGGGCGGGAAGTGGGGTCTGGGAACACACACAACAACAAAACATTCTACCACCGAGCTCCATTCCTAGTCCATCCTCATCTCTAAGTGGGAATCACTTCCGCCCTAGCTCACGAGGCTGCTATAACTAATCTGTTCCTTCCAGAACACTTGCTGTAAAAGCTAGAAGGTGCTACGAGCTCAGTCATTGTGCATTCCTCCACGGGTTCATTGCTGCTGAACATGCCTGCTGCTCCTCAGTGCGCAGCTGGCCATCAGAGGGTCCCTCTGACACAGCTGTGTCTAAGACACTACCCTAGAAATTTCATGCCACCTTGTGGCTGAGAAAAGTCAATCTGGAGCACATGTTTCAGAAATTCATGTTTATTTTAAGCTTAAGTCTTGTATTACTATGTAATGTAATAAAGGTTTGGAAGTTATGAAGTAGTTTCTGTACTAGAGACACCGAAGTCTCTGGTTCTTTTCTCTCTCAGGGAACAGACATAAAACTTCTCACATGTGTTCTCTGAAGGTGTGCATGTGGAAGAGAACCTACTAGGTGTATGAAAAAAAAACCCTACTAGGTGTGTAGGCATTTGGACCTCACACACAGTTTTCTTAGATTCTCATTTCTGTTTTTATCAGAAAACACAGCCCAGACAAAGGGATGTATCCCAGTTGGTAGAGTGCTTGGGTTTGAGTCCCAGCACTGTCTAAATTGATGTGCACATACATGTAACCCCAACAGGTCATCCTTGCTACAAAGCAAGTGGGGAGCCAGTCTGCATGAAACCCTGTCTCAAACTAAAAACCCCAGAATTGTCAGAGCTTTGAGTCCTTCCTTACAGAATGCTTTGGAGCTCATGAACTTAACATTACAAGTGTTTGAAGTAACTTGGCTGAGAGCTAGGAGGAGGAAAACCCCTTTTAGACTTTAAAAATTATGTAAGTAGAATTACGGGAAAAGAAGGGCAGAAAGCTGATGCAAGAGAGTTGTTCATTCCAGGCTAGTCTGTGCTCTGTAACAAGACCCTGCCTCAATAAAAACAAAGCAAAACCTCAGAAGAAATGAAACAAATAGGCCATGCAACAAGATAAACAAATTTCATGTCAGTCAGAAATAAACAGATTTTCCACCTTTGTAGTCTTCATCATATGTATGTATGTATGTATAATAGCTTTCAAATTTAGTTTACTGTAGTCTTTTGTGGGGTTTTTCTTTCTAAGTTAGGTTTAATTATATGCATATATACATGCATGCACACGTTATGGTGTATTGTGGAAGTCAGGACACCTTCCAAGAGTCAGTTCCGGCTCTCCAAAGGTGTTGGATTATCAGCGTTGGCAGCAGGTACCTTGACTGGCTGAGTGTGCCATCTTACTGGCCCCCACCTTGTTTTTTAGACACACAGTCTCTTGCTGGGACCTGAAACTCACTGAGCCCTGGGGATCCACCTGTTTCTGCCTCCCCTGGGCTGAGCTTCCAAGTGTGTGCTACCATTCCTGGCCTTTTGTGTGGGTGCTGGGAACCCTACTTCCATGGCCAGCACTGTACTGACAAAGTGGCTTCTGAGCACTTAGTCTTGGAGCCCTTTGCATGTACATGATTGTGCTTTGTCTGTTATTAAGATGCATCTGTGCATTGATGTTTCTAGGATTTTGGTGGTTTATGCTCAATTAATTATCAGCCTCTAATTCTTGGTATGCCTCCCTGTTTCCTACAGCTGCCACTGAATGCCACAGCATGCATAAAAAGGCTTATATTCAGTGACTATGTCTGATGAGGATTTGAGAGTGGGGGGAAATTTTTTGTTTGGTTGGTTTTTTGTTTTGTTTTGCTAGTAGGGACTCTGTAGAGTACCAAGGCTATGGAGAACCTCATGTAGCAAAGCTGACCATCCTAGTTCAGGACTCACCTCTTCTAATGAACCCACAGTTCTATTGGATTAGAGATCTTATCCCCTTATTTATCTGCTTTCATCTCCCAAAGATTCCATCTCCAAATACCATGAGTTTTGTTGGAAGCCTTGAAACTGTATTGTAGTGCAAGGAGAGAAGTGCGTTCATGACCTTTGAGAGGTAGTTAAACTTGATCTTGATGTCCACGCTCAGATAGCAGTGATAAGGGAGAAGTGGGTGGTGGCATCTCTGTGGAAGAACATGTATTTAGTAGGCACAAGACACTGAAAGAACCCTTCGGTCTATCTCCAGTTTATATGTGGGGCAACAAACACCAAACCGAAAAATTGTCTCCCTGGGTAGCATGGTTACTTCTTAGTCAAGCTGGGCGAGAATGCTAGTTACGAGCCACCCACGTTATCATTCAGATCGTTGTGTGTGGTTAAGTTCAGCTTCTGGTTACCATTTCTTTCTTCTCCTTCCCGGTGGTCCTCATGCTGAACTTCCTATTCTAGAAAGGCCTTTTCTGTTACCTCAATAAACTTAATACAGTTAGTTGTTATACACCAGAAAAATTCTCAGACATATTTTTATTAAAGTTAAATGTATTTGTTATTTTCTGTGCAAATGTGCAGGTGTGTGTGTGCGCAGGTGTGCAGATGTGCATGGGCACAGGCGAGCCTATGCATGTGGGGAAGTCAGGAAAACTTCAGGGTTGATTCTGTCTTCCACTGGAATCAAACCCAGGTCTTCAGGCTTGAGCTAGTAGGTCACAAACACCTTTTACCCACTGAGCCATCTCAATGTCCCCTTTAACATCTTCTGAATGATTTAAAATAGCAACAGGTGGGCTGGAGAGATAGCTCAGGGGTTAAGAGCCACTGGCTGCTCTTCCAGAGGTTCTGCGTTCAATTCCCACAACCACATGGTGGCTCACAGCCATCTGTAGCAGGATCAGATGGACTTTCCTAGCATGCAGGTATACATGCACAACACTCACACGTAAAATATAAATAAACAAGTAAAATGGCAACAGAGCAACTGGAGTGCTGATTAGAAGCAGGATCTAAGCAATACATATGGTGGCCAAGTTCCTGAGTTCTGTGGAATGGTTACGCCAGCTCCTCTCTCCGGGGTCTTACAGGAAGAATACTGAAAATACCACACCTTTCTTTCATGCACTGGGCAGATCACCACAACCACATGACAGAGCTGAATGGCAAGCCATATGCATAGGAAGATTCCGCCATGGATTTAAAATCCATAAACGAAGGAACTTTAGCCATTGCTCTTCAGCTGGATGACTCCTGTACTCTGTCCTGGCCTCGTTCGCAGTGCTGTGGTCTGAGGGGAACTCAGCAGTGTCAGTCACACACTCGGCTGGAGTGGACTGAACTGGAACATGGTACCATGACTTTATGCTTTCTCACCTCCTTCCCTGGGAGAATTCTTCCTTCAGAGGTGCACCATTTAAAGCATTGCAGTAGAGTGTACTGTCATACTTTGTGCCAAGTTGAGAGCTGTTTCTTGGGACACGTGCGGCTTTGTTTAGGTTATTCTAGAATACACAGAAGCATCTGGCAACATATACGTCCTTCTGTGTGTCCCCATGAAGAAGGTTGTCTCTGTTTCTCTCACTTATTTGTAGTTTTCCTGGCTTCATTCCATGGTAAGAGTCTTGCAACTGCAAAAGCCAGCAGTGCCCAATTTTATAACAAAGGAAGGAGTTGTGATCCTTTCATTTAGGTGAGATTTTTGGAAAAACCTTTAATGATTTCTGACATTGAAAATGGCTTAAAATTACTTAAAATCTTTATCATTGTTGAAGCTTCAGTTTTGTGTAGTAAATGTACTAATAAAACCTCTCTATTTTCTCCCTTCAGAAATGGGCAGTATATTTTATAGCCCTTAATCTACATTTGCTTAAGAGGAGGGGAGAGGAGAACAAAGACCAGTGTGTGAGGGCTCTGTCACCAGGGCAGGGGTAGGAAGTCCTCTGGTGCTTGTGTGAAGAATGCCCTCTGACATAAAATCATGTGGCTGTATCCCAGGACACAATATATCTGGAGAAAAGTTAGTCACAGAGCATTGCACGTCACAACTACAGCTTCAGGAGCTGCTAGCCCCACCCACATGTTTGTGAAATGCCCTAGGCAGAGATGCTACACTTAGCACTATGGGAAAGGTGACAGTGCGCTGTACTTTGGAACTGCAGGTCTTGGACAAGGGTTCATTCGTGTGCTAGGGAATGTAAGACGAGATAGAAATGAGGGGAAAACACACATTCTTTGTGCGAAGACACCATGAGCCCTCGTGGCTGCTCTCCTGTGCCTTCTGCCCTGTCTTCCGGAGACCTGAGTGGTGCTAAGACTGCCTTTCATCTTCCTGTTCACATCTAAGAACCAGAAAGTAGATGTTTAAGTCAGGAAGTAGAATTAGAACCCAGAAATGGCCGCATGGATCCATGGGGGAGAGAGTGTTTCATGCTTTTATTTTCACCTGCATGAGCTTAGCTCCGAGTTCATTCACCCAGAATCTGATGAGAGTTACCCAGGAGAAGTGGGAAAGCCCCCACCCTATCTTTTGCTGTGCTTTGCAGAGTTAGGAAGGTGTGAGTTAAGAATATTTGAAGTCTTGGCTCTATATACTGCACCAAAGTATTGCTCAGCTTCCCCATCAAAAGTATGCAAGGTGGGCGGACTATACTAGGGTGGAGCTTGTTCTGTAGAAGTAAGAGAGCTGACCTGAGAGAGTGCCTGGTGTATGCTCACATGTCTTCATGTAGAGTTCTGTAAAAGGCAAACCCAGCCGTGTTCACAATTGCAAAGGTGAGGGTTACTGTAGCGGGGCCCTCTTGGGGCTTCTGGGACACTGGTATGTCCTAATCTTTGGTCTGGAGGGACTACAGATGACTACAGGCGAAGGTCCTTCTTACAGTGCAGCCTGTTCTGGGCGTGGCTCTTCAGGAAATCTTACTAGTGTTCCACCAGGATGTGCTCGCCGATTTTTTGACCCCTTTGGGCTGCTGAGTTACTTTAGAGCTGCGCGTTCCTTCTCTTGGTATATTGCCAAGCTGTTACTAACTTCTTGATTGAACTGAATCAAGAATTTGACTTGGGACAGGAGCGATGGCTCATCGGTTAAGAGGACAAGGGTTCAATTCCCAGTATGACAGCTTACTACAGTTCCACGAGATCTGGCACCTTCACACAGACATGCATTGTAGGCAAAACACCAATGCACATAAAATAAAAATAAAATTGTTTAAAAAAAAAAAAAGAATTTAACTTGATTTTTGTTTCTGTTTCTCATTGGTGGATGGAAGTTATGTGCCTTTGGAAGCCACTGGCCTTCCCTGAGTGCAGAATTCAGAGAAGAGTATAGTGGTGGTAGGATTTGTCTGGAACGGTGGCTTCCTTCAGTTTTGGGACTGATGGTTCTGAGAGGAAGAGATGGGTGGCCACTGTGTACAAAGTTACTATGTCACTGCTATCATTCCCACCCTTTGTCTCGTGTGAATTTTCAGAGCCTTAGACAAACTGAATGGATTCCAGTTAGAGAACTTCACCTTGAAGGTTGCCTACATCCCTGATGAAATGGCTGCCCAGCAAAACCCCTCACTGCAGCTTCGAGGGCGCCGCGGGCCAGGACAGCGGGGTACATCCAGGCAGACGTCTCCAGGATCAGTGTCCAAGCAGAGACCCTGCGACCTGCCTCTGCGTCTATTGGTTCCCACCCAGTTTGTTGGAGCCATTATAGGAAAGGAAGGTGCCACCATTCGGAACATCACCAAGCAAACCCAATCTAAGTGAGTATATGGGAATGGGTAGCCATGCTGTCTTCTCCTTCCCTTTGTGTTTAGTGTCGGGGTGTGAGGTGTGGGCGCTTCTGGACAGAGTGGTCCCACCCCCTTTACAGTGCTGGGGAATGTGGCAGGGGAGCCCTTGTGATCTGATCATGCATGGTTGGTTGTATAAAACCTCAAAGGAAACCCATTTTCTCACATGAATGGAAAACAAATGGTACTCGATGTCACTGTGATGGGAAAGGCCCTGGAGGACTACAGGGCAGTATACAGGTCATTCTCCCACCCCTAGCCAGCCTGCAGAGCCCCGCCTGTTTTATCTCAGCATCAGTGTGGAGATGGCATTTTATCTGAGTTCACATCAGTGGAGAGTAATTTGTCCCCGGGTGGTGTGGTGGTACGCACCTGTCTCAGGAAGGAGTGCCGGGAGTTCCTGAACACTCTTAGCTATGTAGTGAGTTTGAAGACACCTGGGACTATGAGAAACAAACAAGAACAGAAAGAGGGCCGGCAAGGATGCTCTGCGACAGCACTCACCATGCAGCATTCTTCCCGTGCACGCCGGGATGAAAGTTGCCCTAGGACTTGTCAAAAAATGTTTTAAATTAGATATTTATTAATGTGTGTGTGTGTGTGTGTGTGTGTGTGTGTGTGTGTGTGTGTGTGTGTGTGCATGTGTGCGCGTGCACGTGTGTGCTCTTAACTGCTGAGCCATCTTCCCAGCCCTCCTCTGACTTCTTTACATGTGTACTCAGACATGCACATACCCATACTCACACATATCACTCCATACATAATAATTAATAATAGGTTCATTTAAATATGCCCTGAAGTTAGAACAACTTTCCCTGCCTCCCTCCTTCTCTCCCTCCCTTTCTTGTCTTTTACACAGTATATTTATTTTCATTTGATATCATTACTAATAGAATGGCTTTTTTCTTGAGGATGTTTAATAATGTCATTTGGCAGGCTTTAAGGGATTGGAAAATCCTGATCAAACATCAGAGCTCACTTAGCTGGAGTCAGGCAGGAACTATTTTCAATTATCACCACAGTCCTGGTGTGTAGGGTCACTGCCAGGTAGACTATTGCTTGGGAGCATGATGGCTGCGTGTGAAGTTGTTAGGAGAAGAGGTTGCATGCAAACAGCGTCCTTTTGCAGTTTGACTGGATGGTTTTACTTTTTATGTTTAATAAGAATGAAGATTTTGTGAGGTTAGAGAAACTGAGCATGGTTTTTTTTTGTTGTTGGTTTTTGTTTTTGTTTTTGTTTTTCTGGAAATAGCGCCATGGGGCTGTGTGTCCCTTGTGGCTGGGTGTGTTTTGTGGCCTCCGAGGCACCCATATCCATTGAACCACCTTTCCTGCAGTGAGCAGGGAGACTAATTTCATTCAGACCCTAAAAGAATTGTATCATAGAGATGGTTGTAAGTTCACCCAGCTCTGCTGGGACACCCTGTCCTGCTCATTCCTGCTTTTGAAGCAAGACACACCGAGTGAATTCCAAATTCATAATTAGTGGGTGGGGAGAATAATCGAACCATTATCTATGACAGTGTTTCTTAAATTTTATTGTGACCCCTTTTTATCTGAGAAAATCTACACATCTTTCAGAAAATGATCTGTAAGGTTCAAGTCAAGCATAATACATCTAAAAAGACTTAAAATAGTTTTTGGTATTTATGTAATTTTGTAACTGATTTGGTAGTAATGAGAGTAGCTGCCTTTCTGGCCACATAAAGAATTAAATCTTGGCCAAGTGGTTGACACTGCAGGACACTACCAGGAGCATCTTTAGGTGTTTGGGTTTTTTGTTTTGTTTTGTTTTTTGGTATCTTTTGTTGTTGTTGTTTTGGGTCTTTTCTCTTTCCTTTTCTCTTTCCTTTTCTTTTTTCTTTTCTCTTCTCTTCTCTTCTCTTCTCTTCTCTTCTCTTCTCTTCTCTTCTCTTCTCTTCTTTTCTTTTCTTTGAGACAGGGTTTCTTTGTGGCTTTGGAGCTGTCCTGGAACTCGCTCTGTAGACCCACCCGGCTGGCTTCAAACTCACAGAGATCCGCCTGCCTCTCGAGTGCTGAGATTAAAGGTGTGTGCCTCTGACACACAGCCAGCGCGTCTTCAGGTTTTGCAGAGTGGATCACTGCTTCGGTTCTGTGCCCAGGGTTGAGCACACTGCTGCTTCACGTAAATACCTAGTATAAAAGGACATGAGTATATTTAGGCCCTGCTGTGTGTTGTAGGAAATTTTGTCTGTATCCAAAGCCAAAATTATTTAATGAATTTTTTTTTTAAATGAAACTCAAACCAGCAACTCCAACACCAATTTCTAAAATCAAATATTTCTATACATTACCATCCAAAGATATTCCAGTTTGATGTGTGTTGAGGAATGGTGGCAGGAAAATGTTAATAGTCTGTTTTTTCTCAGTTAAACTATTATGTTTCTCTGAGAACAGAAAACCTTGGGCAGACAGTTAAAATGCTGTTCTTCACATAATCCTGAATGTGCGGTGTTGAAGGCAGTGTTCTTTAGTGTAAGGGCTTCTGCAGTGCAATGTAGAGTGCCCATTTGTTTCTTCAGAACCAAGGCTGCAGTGAAATTACATGATCCATGTCCCAGTGCTTCTAGAAACACTGGATTCACTTATTCCCACTTGAGATTTGGCTTAAATGAAAATAAATAAATAAAAAGGAAAAGAAAAGGAAACATGAATGTCCCTAGACATGGTGGAGAAGGGTTATTGTAGATACTGTGGTGACCATTGTAGATATGTGGGTGAGTGCAGTCAGAGACAGGGACGTTTGGGAGAGTTTGCAGTGAACAGCGATGAGCAGGCCATGTGCGGAGAAAACAAGAGGGAACCTTTGGAACCAGGAGGCCCAAATGTACAAAGAGAGAGGGTAAGCAAAATGATTGGATTATATAGGGAAGGCAGCCCAGGCCCCTGGGCTGGAGAAGTTTAGGGTAGGGTTAGGGCATGCCACCCTTACCCTGTGACAGGTAGGGACCTAACAACCAGCATCTACTCTGGTACGTTAATTAGACACCTCAGCCGTCCCTGGTTTGAAACCTAACAGTGTTCAGTAACCTTTTCTGTTGCAAAAATGTTCACAGCCCTCATGTTGAGAAATGGGAAAGGTTGTAATCAATATAGTTTAAGAAACGGGGACATGGATCGGTTTGCCTGCCTTGCATCTGAAAGTGTGGAGCATCTCACCTTCCAGTCCTTACCTTCCGGAACTTAGTTCAAGGTTGCTCTTTGCATTAGCATCTTAGTTCTTTTGCAGGCTGCTAATGAGGTTTGTCAGATAAAGGAGCTGTGGTCTAAGCTGCACTGTTTACTTAAGGCAGACAGATGGGGGCAAAGCAGAGGGAGTGTTTGTCATATCTGATGATTCTGCTGTTGAGCTCTGCGATGGGTTTAATTAATTCTTGCTGTTGTAACTAATCATTACCAGAACCCCTGTTTCTGGAATAGTCCCAGGGGAGGGTATTGATCACCAGAGCAACAGTCCCTTCTTAGGATCAGAGTTTTATAGCCTTCAGCCCAGTAAAAGGGTGGGATACCCAAAGGAGGGGCTGCCATGTTAGTGGAGACCACATGGCTGATGGTGATTGGGTTTTACGATGGGTTGGGAAAATGGTCCCTGGGATTGGAGCTGTTATCTAGACACACTTTCATGTATTATATGTTCACAGTTCTTATTGTTTCTACATTACCTTAAGTTACAGGTTTCAATTCTGGGACAAACTCTAATAAAATGAGATGCAAGCCTTAGTTTTATTGCCTTGTTGAAGGGCTGTTCCTCATGGCAGTGAGTCCTTAAGAGACGAGGAAACTCAAAGGACCACCCAGCAGTTGTTTAGATTTCCCTAAAACACGCTCAGAGGTAGTTAATGTTCTTACAACAGCAAACTTAATTCATGGTTAATTAAAACTGTACAAATGCACAAGTTTTTAAAAGAATGAATTAGATTCTTGTCAAACCAGGGTCGTTAAGTTTTGGGCTGTTGTATCTTTATATAGGACTTATTTGCATCTATTAACTTGTAACTTTAAAAACAACACATGGTATGCTTGTATATTTTCACTTAAGATCAAGGACACTTGCTGTGTTTCCTTAATGGTGCTTGCTCCCAGAGCCCCCGGCGCCTTTCTGCAGTATCACAGGTGCATATAGGCCTTTACTTAACCATTGCATCCTAAGGAGCATGGTAACAGTTGCAGGGTCTTCATTTCTTAGTGGGGATAGTGCTACATACAATTGAGCATTGCCACACCAGTTACTTCTGACCAGAGGTGAATTAGCCGAGTGAACATTAGGCAGTTACTGGAGATGAATTTGATTGTCATAGTAGAGCGAAGGGTGCAGCTGTCATTTCATAGGCTGAGGCCATAGCTGCTTCTGGATCCACAGACAGACTGACCTCGACCTAAAATGTGTGAGTGTTGAGGGTGAGAAGTACCATTTCAGCCCACCTACTGCATTGTGGGTCAAAGATGGTGAGGAGCCTGTGAGCTGGCTCAGCAGGTGCAGATGCTGTGCAAGCCTGGAGGCCAGAGCTGATCCTGAGAGAAGGCATTCAAGGGTTGGAGCAAGTAACCAGCACTCCTGCTGGGAGGTGGGGGGTGGGGAAGCGAGCTGTGTCTCAGCAGAGCTGCAGGCCAGCTAGTCTAGAGGACAAAGCATGGCAGAAATAAGAGGTGGGATGGGAGCAGGGAGTGAACTTCTGGTCCCCAGACACCGCTGTGGCATGTCAGCATCCACAGAAATAATTTTTTTAATCAATCACCATTTTACCTTACTACTATGTAGTAATTAGTGTGTGTATAAATTACTAGCTGGTTTAAACATCAGTGACTTGTTTTTTGTGGTTGTTTTGGGTTTGTTTTGGAGTAGTTTTTTGTTTGTTTTGTTGTTGTTGTGTTGTTTTGTTTTGTTTTGTTTTGTTTTGTGGAGACAGTTTCTCTGTGTAGCCCTGGCTCTGTAGAGCAGCCTGGCCTTGAGCTCAGCGATCTCCCCCATTCTGCCTCCTGAGTGCTGGGATTAAAGGTGTGGCTGGCACTGCCAGGCTTTTTTGTTTTTGTGTTTTAAGCTAGTTGGCCACCTCTTTACTACATTCTCATCACATCTGTTGTTGACTTGAACCTTGAACCTTGTAAACTACTAGGCGAGTGAGTAAACTGTGCCGTAGGGTGACTGGTAAACATTCGGGTCTGAGTAGGGGACTGGCCTGGCTGTGGGGTCCCAGCTCGGGCTCTCTTGTCAGGCACAACTCTCTATATTTCAGGCTCTTGACAATACATGATGGCTCTGGGCATACAAAAGATGCTTGGTTGGGCTGAGATGAGAGAGCACTCCTGGGATTGGAATTTGTCTGTGGGCCGAGGCTGTAGCTCAGTGCTTGTTTAGTGTATTAGTTGTGTGTCTTGTTTCTGCAGCAAAACAACTGAGGGAGGGAGGTAAGGCCTAATGCAGGTTCTGCATTTTAATGGAAACAGCCCATTGTAGAGGTGACAGTGGCTGGAGCAGGAGGCATCTTGTCACATGGCATCCACAGTCAGGAAGCAGAGATGGGTGAGAGCTCCTGTGTTCTGCTTTCTGGGTTCCCAAATCCATGAAATGGTACCACTCCTGATGAGTGTGCCTTCAATCTGTAGACTCCCAGATACACTTGGAGATTTGGCCCCATGGTGATTCTAAACCTCATCAAGCTAACAGTCAAGATTGCTCATCATAACAAGAAGCATCCCAGGTTTGCAGGAGCAGGCATGGAGGTGAATGTCTGTGGTCTCAGCACTCTGAAGGCAGAGAGAGGCAGAGGAACCAGAGTCAAGGGCCTTTGTAGCAAATTTAGGGCAAGCCCAGATATGTGTAGTGTTCACAGCTGAGCGTGAGTTTCCTTTTAATGCAGTGAGTCCCCTTGTTCTCCCAGAAGTCCCAGGGCTTGCAGTTGGCGATTGAGGACCCCTTGTGGTGAGTGTGGAGAGTGTGCACTGACTAGGTTTTTCTGTCTGCCTCCCCTTGTGCCTGCCATCAGAATCGATGTCCACCGTAAGGAGAATACAGGGGCTGCTGAGAAGCCCATTACTATCCTCTCTACCCCTGAAGGAGCCTCCGCAGCTTGTAAGTCTATTCTGGAGATTATGCACAAGGAAGCGCAAGACACCAAACTGTGAGTATCAGGGCCTAGCCTGCCAAGAGGGCTCTATGCTTGCTTGCAGATTCTCTGACATGTTCTTGGGGATTAATGCTATCCTGACGAGCTAGTGTTTGCTGCTGTTGATGTGGTGTGAAACACTAAGTCTTTTACTGAAATACTCACTTTCGTTCATACTTGCATATGGAGCACCAAGCAGTAATGGGGAGAAGTGCGGTTAGAAAAAGGCAGCCCCATGACGGAGGGCCAAGAAGTTATTTGTGATTTACCCTGTACCGGCAGGCCTGGAGCATTCTCTGTCTGCTCTGCTCCCAGCCCCTCCATGCACAATAGAGCATGGAGTGTGAAAGCCCCTCATTCTGTGCTAAGGCAACTGGAGATTGATTTGGGTGCTGCAGATTGGAACTCCTAGTCTCTGTTGTCAGAAAGTTAGGTTGGCTTCTGTGCCAATTGATAACTGAACAAGGAGCGAGGCTCGAGGAGGAACCCTGGGACCACATCGCCTGTATTTGCTTTGTAAAGACGTATGTATGTTTTAGTGATAGGTGTTTTATATGGGTACAATAGTTTTTTAGTATAGAGAAAATAAAGGGAAAGCCCGATATCATGGAGCCCCCAGTGACATTTGAAAAGCATGATATATAACTTAGAAATTTCTGAAAGGGGGCTAGTAAAGTAGCTCAGAGGTACAGTGTCTGCTGTGTAAGCTTGAGGTCCCTAGACCCATGTCAGAGCTGAGTGTGCTGGTGGTATTTGTGTGTCTCTAGTGTTGAGGACATAGTGTTGAGGTCCTGGGGTGTTGGCTGGCCAGCCAGTCTAGCAAATCTTCAAGGTCCAGGCTCCGTGAGAGACCCTGTCTCAGAAGGCAGGTGGAGAATGGCACATCAACTTCTAGCCAACATGTATGCACTCATGGGTGAGTGTAGCTACATGTGTGTGTATACACTCACATACCACGTAAGCAAGAGAGAAAGAAAGAAATCAAAGCACGGAATACAGATCGAAAGCCCCACTTGTGCTGCTCCAATTCCCCACGTGTTTCAGGGTTGTCCTTGGATGGCACTGCTTGGATCCGTGTAGATATTCCCTGATGTGATGTGAGGAAAAACTTTCTTAAAGATGAAGTCTGATGTAACTACCTGCTGCTGTTTACCCCACCACCCTGCATGAGTCGCTGGGATGTGGGTTAATTGCCAGCTCCCTTTAAGCTGAAAACAGCATAACATTTCTTGTCCAGTACTTACAGAGTAAGTGTTTAATGAAAGAACACTGTTTTTTATCCGAAAGTAGTTTACTTTTGCTGACTTGATAACCATTTTTCTACTTACAGCACAGAGGAGATCCCCCTGAAGATATTAGCTCACAATAACTTTGTAGGCCGTCTTATTGGTAAAGAAGGAAGAAACCTTAAAAAAATCGAGCAAGACACAGACACTAAAATCACAATATCTCCGTAAGTGCTGTCTTGTTTGTGGATTAGGGGGCTTTCAGATCCTGTTTTTAAGCTGTGTGTTTGTACATGTTCTCCCCCTTACATCTTTCTGCTCTCCTGTTGGACCGAGAGCCTGCCCTGTTCTAACCATCTTGAAGTCTGTGTTCTCACAGAGGTGACGAGGAGAGCTTAACACTTGACATGGCATTCATAGTTCTCAGCCAAAGTCTTCATGCTATTCTTTGACATTTATTTCCCAAGCCAGAATGTAGAACTATTCTTCCCTTTGCTGTGTTATAAACGTGTCCATTGTTTGACAGCTTAAGACAATAGCCAACATGTATTGCATAGCTTGTTGTATGGGTTGGGGACCACAGGCAGCTCAGGACAGCAGAAGCAGGCCTGTCCAAAGGGCTGGGCTGGAAGGGCCTCACCATGGAGGACTGCCTTCTCTCAGGGGGAGTGAGCCAAGAAAGAGGGGGCTGGGAGCGGTAATGTCTTTCATGATGGGATCTCAGAATTCACACGTTAGCTGAACAAGTCAGCCCTGTTCCATGTATATAGGGACTGCAGATTTCTTTGCAAGGGGCATAATTGTAGAGATGGGCTATGACACCTGGGGTACACACTTGCTGTGATAATAAGGAAGAGGTTTCATTTTTGTGGGATGACAATCCTTGGTTTCCATCATCAGACCCCAGAAATGGCTGATGAGCTGAAAATGAATGACAAAAATAGAGTACAAAACACTTGACAGGGATGTGTGCTTATGCTCACATATATGCTTACATAGTCCATGGAAATGTAGACTCCATTCTAGAACCCACTTCTTCACTGTGTGATTTACATTTTATATACATATGAAGAAAAAGGATGATACCCACCCATCTGGCTCAAGGTTAGTCCCCATCATGTCCCTGCCCTCTGTCGTATGAGTCTAGCTACACAGCCCTCATCCTGAGGTAAATGTTGCTTTCCTCTAAGGCTGCTGAGGGCTGTAAGCATAGGTGCACCCAGATGGAATTAATTTCTCGTGGCTTTGAAGCTTCAGCAGGGCCTGGGCTAAGAAAGGAGTTTCCTAAAGTTGTTGTCTGCTTAGGGTGTAAGTAGGGTCAGCATGAGCCATTTAAAAAATGGAGCTGACCAGGCGATGGTGGCACACGCCTTTAATCCCAGCCTGGGGAGGGGCAGAGGCAGGTGGATCTCTGTGAGTTCAAGGCCAGTCTGAGTTCCAGGATAGCCAGGGCTACATAGAGAAACCCTGTCTTGAAAAACCAAAAATAGTTAAATAACTAATTAATTAAAAATAAAAAAAAATGTAGTTAAGATGGCTTGATTTAGGTTACTGCTTTCAGGCCTCTTTAATATAAATTCTGAAAATATTGTAGAAAACTAAGTTCCATCATGCAAGTGCTGATTTGCTTTTGGGAAGGGATTTCCCTTGCTTACTGCAGAAAATGAATCTGCACAAGATAGCTGGTTCTGCTTAGAATTGGCCAATACAGATGGGGAGCGTCCTGACAACACTGTATGTACATTCTTCAGATCACTCTCCTCAGTTTGCTGTCAGAGGGTGAGATGAGGTGGTCAAGAAATAAGTCTTGGGGGCTGGAGAGATGGCTCAGTGGTTAAGAGTGCTGGCTGGTCTTTTAGTGGGCCCAGGTCCAGTTCCCAGCACCCACATGGCAGCTCACAACTGTCTGTGACTCCAGTTCCAGGGGATCTGACACCCTCATGCTAATGCACATCAAATAAACAAACAAACAAACAAACAAATAAGACAGGGGGTGGGGTGGGGAGAGAGTGATCGAGCTGTGTTTTCAAGCATGGACATAGTGAAGTCGTGTGCCCAGTCATTGTCATTGAAGGAGCAGGAGGGAAGGTGTTGGGGATCTTGGACTTGGGTCTTGGGCTTGATCTGTCACATTCTTACGATGCGGGCTCTGTCATTTGGTTTCAGTTACCATTAGGGGCTCGCCCATTTTCTCCTGCCATTCTTGTTTTCTCCTCTTTCACCCACAGGTTGCAGGAGCTGACGCTGTACAACCCGGAGCGCACCATTACAGTTAAAGGCAATGTTGAGACGTGTGCCAAGGCTGAGGAGGAGATAATGAAGAAGATCAGGGAGTCTTATGAAAATGACATTGCATCCATGAATGTTAGTCCTGATGGAGAGTTCAAACATGGCTTTTGCTGCATTGATCTCTCACTTTATCGTGGGAAATAGTTTGAATGAGTTGTCTGCACCATCCCAAGTACCCTGGGTAACACAGAAGCCTGGGCATTGGGCTTCGCTGTCTCTGTGATTTCTAACAAATTACATAACTTTTGAACCTTTGGCTTCTTGATGCAGGAGGAATGGTTAATACTTGCTTACCAAAGGTTATTTAGTACCTCCTTTCTTTCCTGTGTTAATTTGAGGGGCTCAATTGCAGGAAGGATGTGAGGGTTGGAGGACAGTGAGTTTGATTCCTTGCTGCCTGTTTGTGAGCAGCAGTTTTCTCTGTATCAGATAGCTGATGTTTCCCATTTCACATGCTTCTTAGGATTACAAGTGCCATGTATGTAAAAGTTACTATTCGATAAACAGGCTTAGGAGCCAGGCAGTGTGAAGCAAGCCCAGCAACTTGGAAGGCAGAAGTGGGTGGATTGCAAAATCAAGGCCACCCTGAACAATTTAGAAGGTTCATGTCTTAAACATACAGGTTCAGGGCTATGCTAGAGTGCTTGCCTAGCATGCCTTAGCTGCTCCTCTGCAGGACCATAAGACAAAGCAGAAACCCAGGTTTGAATTTTACTGTGTTGGCCACATAAACTGAGAATTTGAGAATTTTCTGTGGCAAATATAGTGAAGGCTACAAAAGCAAATTCCTGCCACTGTTTATTGAGTGGGATGGTGCTGACAACGGAACGCTTCAGAAGTCCATCTTTTAAAAGGTGCTCCTTATATATGAGGTTATGGTTTAGCAGACTTCAGTTGGGCCTGTCATAAAATAGTAACCTGAGAAAGGAATGTGAAGAACCTAGAATGCTGGTCATTTTTCCCACATAGTGACCTGCTATCTTTATGTGATTGCTGTTTGTCTAAGCGTTGATAACTGGCTGAGTTATCCACCCCCATAGGCCTTGTTAACAATATCAGATACACTCCAGTTCAGTCCTAGTCTCCACCTTTTTCAATTTTTATAAAATTAGGGCTGGAGAGATGACACTGTGTTTAGGAGCACTTGGCTGCTCTTCCAGAGGACCAGGGTTTGATTCCCAGCACCCACAGAGCAGTTCATAAACATCCTTAATTCCAATTCCAGGGGATCTAGCACCCTCTTCTGGCCTCTGTGAGCACTGCATGCACATGGTGCACAGATACACAAGCAACCAAAACACACACACATATATTTAAGGGGAGGGGAGGATCAAATGGAAACAGTGTTTCTTCGTGGCTCCTGTATCCACCCCAAAGGTGTGCTTGGCTGTGTGCTGGCAGTGTGAAGAGGAGGAGACCTGGGTTTTGAAGGATTCAGCTAGAGGGCGAGGAATGAAGATCTTTACATGGCTTGTTCTGTATACCCGTTTTGATTTCTGAAAGCACATCTCACATACTTAGCTTTCAGCTAATGTAAGACTTCCAGGGTGTGTTTATGCAAAGTCCACAGTATACAGAGCGTTCTTCTGTCACAAGTGCTTTGAGCTGATGTCCTTTGAGGCTCCTCAGATGAGGATCGAGGCTGGGCAAACCAATTCTCAATATATGGATGTTGTGAGGTGTGAACAGTACCTATAGTTCTGTGGGAACATCTAGTGTGTGTGTGTGTGTGTGTGTGTGTGTGTGTGTGTGTGCGTTCTTTATAGACAAGAGGTCACAATCTGAATACTGTCATCTATAAATGCTCGCTCCCTCCATACTTCTGATTGAAAATTAAGAGACCTTTTTACCATTGCAGCTTCAAGCACATTTGATTCCTGGATTAAATCTGAATGCCTTGGGTCTGTTCCCACCCACTTCAGGGATGCCACCTCCCACCTCAGGGCCCCCTTCAACCATGACTCCTCCCTACCCACAATTTGAGGTAAGTTCTCTGGCCCTTGCCGTGAGACTTTATGCCACAGTACTGCTACAGTCAAAGCTAAGTGGTATGTTGGTGCAGAACCGCATGGTGTTGGTGCAGAACCGTAACCGCATGCTGTGATCTGTCAGCTAAGTGGAGCTTGTGTGTGCTTTTGTAGCACTTATCTAAAGAAACTTTTAATTTGACTCCAAAATAGCAAGTATGACTTGTTTTGAAGTTTTGGGGGTTGGAAGAATTGTGCAAATGTGCCATTTTTGGTGGGTTTGTTTTGTTATTTTATCTTTTGGTTCAGTACTGGTTTTCTTAGAACAGGAGTTCTCAACTATCCTGATGCTGCACCCTTTGACACAGTTCCTCATGCTGTGTTTGGAAGGACTACAGTCAGCACAAGACACCCAGACCAAGTTCTCAGCAACGAGGAGATTTGCCCCCGGGGAGGGGGGGGGCAAACAGCAGGGGTAAGAGACAAAGATGGGAGAGAAAAGAAGCCAGGGGAAAGAGACATTTCCCCAAGGGACAAAGGACTGCCTGTGGCTAGAGAGGAGACAGATCTGGCCCATAGGCAAAGACAGTTTATGAGGGAAAAGCCAACCTTGTGTTAGGATGAGTTGGTTAGTTTTGATTGGGCAGCCAAAAGGGGCTTTTGATTGCTGCACTTCAATACTGTGATAGCTGGAAGTGGCTAGCGTTAGGAATGTAATCAAACAGTTTTGCAAGGTAGAGGGGTGGGGGGGGGGAGCGCAAGGCCTGCCAGAGCCCTGTTTGCCTTGTCTGGGCCTGCTAGGACCTTCAATGGTTACCCCCAACTGTAAAGTTATTTTTGTTGCGACTTCCTAACTGTAGTTTTGCTACTGATATGAATAATAAAGTAAATATCTGTGTTTTCCAATGATCTTAGCTGACCCCTGAGAAACTGTCATTCTACCTCTAAAGGGGCTTCGAACTGCAGGTTGCGAACCACTGTTTTAGCGTTTTGAAATGAAGAGGTTTTAGGAGAAGTCCTTGCTGGACACAGTGCAGCACTCCTGCTGAGGCAGGAGGAGTGGGAGGTTGAGGTCAATCTGGATTCCACAGCAAGACCTTGTCTCACAAACAAAATCTTTTTATATTTTTGAGAAAGGGTTTCTCTGTATTGCTTTGGACCCTGTCCTGGAACTCACTCTGTAGACCAGGCTGGCCTCGAACTCACAGAGATCCTCCTGCCTCTGCCTCCTGAGTGTTGGGGTTAATGGTGTGCGCCACCAACGCCTGGCTCTTTCATCTTTACTACCTAGACATTAACTGCAATAGATAGTATGTACAGGCTGCATTTGTTTACTGTTGGGCATTTCATTTTCCTGGTCAATGAACCAAGATAGCTCTCTTCATATTTCTACTGTGTTCAGGTACAGAACATGGAGCAGCTTGTATTTTGGAGATCCACAACAAATGGATTTATTTATTGAGACAGGGAATTTTAAATTTTATTTTATGTGCATATGTATTTTGATGACATGCATGTCTGTGCACATGTGTACCTGGTAACCATGGATGTCAGAAGAGGGGTGTTGGATCCTCCAGAACTGTAAGTTTGAGTGGTTGGGAGCTGCCATGTGGATACTAGGAATTGAACCCAGGTCCTCAGGAAGAACAAATGCTCTTAACCACTGAGTCTTCTCTCCAGCCCTGAGACAGGGATTTATTTGTTTAGACAGAATCTTGCCATGTAGCCCAGGCTGACCTCATACTCATTCTCCTGCCCTACTTCTCCAGTGTTGTGAATCATCAGTCTTTTCTTAAGTCTTACTTTGATATCTGGTTTTTGAGAGTAGCTTTGCAACCCAGAAGACATCCATCCAGCAAAGTAGAACAGCATTCAGTTTTTAGTCATTAATATCCAACATTCTAGGGCATCCATGATTAATTTATTTCTCCATTTGTTTGATTTTCTTAATACATGAAATATGTGTATGGTAACTCCCATATACACTCAAAGATGTTTAGATGTTACAGGTCAAGAATTTAATTCTGTTACTACCCTGATTAAATACACAAGTAAGTTGACATTGGCATTCTTCAGGCAACACCAATTACTAGACTGTCAGTGCTCTACCAGTTCAGAAATGAGAATTTCCTTTCTGCCCTTGATCCTATCAGGCTGATAAGTATTGTGAGCTGTCTCCCTCTGGTGTATGTTTCTGCTTTTACATAAGTAAGTGGTGGGGAGTAAGCCAGGAAACATTGTTTCTCTCCATGACCTCTGCCCTGCCTCAGTTCTGCCTCTAATCTGTATCTTTCTGTGCAACTGTCCTAGCATATATAGTTGTTTGGACCTGGAAATTATATAACAAATCTGAGAAAAGCTTTCACAATGGTAACTAAATAAACCCTAGAGTGGTGGCTTGCACTATATCCTCAGCTGCTTGGCAGGCTGAAGAAGGGAGAATCACCCTGGGCAAACTGGAGAGTCTGTGTCTCCGGAAAATGGACATGAAATGGCTACCACAAGTCTGAGTAGTCCCATTACCAATTATCTGAAGCCTTCAGCTCATGTAAAGGTACTGTTTGAAGTGGATGGCAGGTTTGTGCTCAGAGAATAGTCTTGTGGAAAGAAGCTTAGCGTCACTCCACGTCTAGTCTGGTTCTGCTGTGAATTTGTGCCACGGAAGGTCAGGCTCTGCAGTGTCCTGGGTCTGTTTTCACAGTGAAAAACCTGAATGTGGGTGCAGGGCAGCATGACACAAGACAACAGGACTCTTGTAATTCCCACCTCCAGTGGCTGGGGCAACAGGGGTATTGCTGGGAGTTCTAGGTCCGCTTGGGCTACTTGGGACCAAGCCTGGGGACAGAGTAAGACCTTAGCTTGAAAGCAAATGTGGATGTTGGAGACTTGAGTTGGGTGAATGATCTCTGAAGATTTCCAGTCAAACATTTCCTTTGTCTGCAGAATTGAGTAATGTGTATATTGATGATAGGGTGAAGGGCCTAAAATAGGAATTCAAGAGTGCATTTAAAGAAGTAATTGTGCTGGATGGAGTTTTGTTTTTGTCAACTTGACACAAACCAAGGTCTTTTGGGAAGAAAACCCAATTGAGAAAATATGCCTCTATCCTATTCACCAGTGGGCAAGTCTGTGGGATTCTCTTGACTAATGATTGATGTGGGAGGGCCCTGCCCACTGTGAATGGTGCCCTCCACCCCCTAAGTGGTTCTGAGTTATATAAAAAAGCAAGCTGACTGTGGGGTCTCCCTCCTCTTATGGTCTGTGGGTGCCACCAGGCCACTAGGAAGACTTTGTATGGCCTATGAATATGGTGGAAACAACTTTCCAGGAGACAGCTTCAGTGAGACAGCTCAACTTCATTCCAGAGTGAGGGGAGATACAAAGGATGGGGGGACAGTGGCTGGGGTATCACCTACTTTGCATTTGGTGGCACTCTCCTATCACAAGGCTGGAGCACAATGTCTAGTTATACACCCTATTGTATAACCAGAGCACGGCACCTAATTTCCAAATGCGGTGGCAGCAGAGAGAGCATTTGCAGGGAACTGTGTCAGAGGTAAGTCAGACATCCAGGCTCAGGGACAGTCTCCAGATAAGGTCAGGCAGCAAGTAGAAAGAGTAGGAAGAGTAGGAAGCCCCGCCAGGGGAAGGGTGCCCTCCATCTTGCTTTGAGCTCAAAGAGCTGTCCAGACATGGTGGTCTGCAACCTTAGTCCTGCTGAGCAAGTCATTGGGAGCAAGACCATAAACCATGTTCCTTCATGGCTGCCACAGTTCTTGCCTCTAGGTTCTTGCCTTGAGTTCCTGTCCTGAATTCCTTTCCTGATACACTGTGATCAGGATGTGTAAGCCAAATATGCTTTTCCTCTTTGTGCTTTTTGGTTATGGTATCTATTACCACAATAGAAAGAAAGCTAGGACTGGGCGGTGGTGTCACATGTCTTTAATCTCAGCACTCAGGAGACAGAGGCAGAAGGATCTCTATGAGTTCAAGACCAGCCTGGTCTACAGAGTGAGTTCCACGACAGCCAAAACTACACAGAGAAACCTGTCTCAAACAACAACAAAAAAAAAAAAAAAAAAAAAAAAAAGAAAGAAAGAAAGCTAGGACAGTTGTTTAAATTCTGATGTACCCAATAGTTTATTACAGGTAGACACATTTGTGCTAGATTCAAGTTTATAGCTATCCCTTCCTGACATTCACTCAAAGTGCACCAATTATGCAAAGTAAGTGTGTCATATAAGGCCTTATCTGATGGACATTGTTATTCACCTCCCCAAGCCAGCTTTCTCTTTGGGCAGGTCCTGTGTTCTATTGCTCAGGGTTCTCTTTGTAAATTAAAGTATGTCTTTGACTGTGGTGGTGGTGGTGTTTTGTTGGTGGTGGTGGTTCTGTCTCTGTAGAGCAACCTCATACGTTACAGATGGTAAACTGATAGAATATTATCATCTGTCTTTTACATTAAAGTTAATTGCTAGCTGATTACAGAGGCTGGAGAGATGGGTCAGCAGTAAAGAGCACTGGCTGCTCTCCCAGGGGATCCAAGCTTGCTTTCCAGCGCTCACATGGTGGTGACACCTTCTTCTGATTCCATAGGTACCGGGTACTCATACAGTGTACATACATGCATCTAGGAAAACACTCATCTACATAAAATTTAAAAAAAACTTTAAATCTTCTGAGATTTACATAAAAGATCATAACTGACTTGTAGACACAGCCAGTTTTCAGATTTAATATTGTGGTTTTAAAGCATACATCTGGGTTAACAGACAAATGTTGTAGGCGTTTGTGATAATATTAACAGTCTTCATTCTGAAGCCCTTTTTAAGTATCTAGAGCAAAAGCTCACCAGTGTCCTGCAAAGAACACACACAGCTGAGATGTCTCTGTTCCCCATGGGAACAAGTGCTTCCTTTGCCTGTCCTAAGCCACGTTAAATTTAAAGGTGGTTTACACAATTAGTTTTAAGAATGGGAGAGGCTGAAGATGCTTGGCTAAATGTGATACTCTGCTAAATGTGAGCCAAGTAGGCGTGCAGATGACCACAGAAATGAAGACCTTTGCTTCTACTGAAATGAGGGATGGGGTTACAGCTCAGAGGTTGGGTACCCAGAAACTGCTCAAGTAGGGTAGGTATTGCTGTGGTATTAGAACTGAGGCCATAACAAAACAAAGGTTGGCTTCAAGGACAGGTAGAGGAGGCACACGTTCCCAGGGCACCAAATGTGGGCATTTCAGTTGCTCACGCACTGTGCAGGATGCTGGTAAGCTTTTCCTCTTCATACATTGATGAGATGGAGTCCTTGATGTGTGTGGACATTTCTAGCTATACTAAAATGTTAAGGATGAAAGAATAAAGGATGCTCTGTGGTCTGTCAGGTCTGCTTGCTGAGACGTTTCTGTAGCACGATCCACTTGAACTTCACCTTTCTGTTGGTACCGGTCCCCTAGGACTGTCAAGAATTAGCCATTGACCTGAGAAGAGAAGCAAAAAGGAGGCACATTACTTCCTTTCTTTTTTCTCCAAGGGGGGGGGTGCTTTGTGGGTTACAAATATGTGCTCAAAATTATGTTTTCAAGCTTGACATGGTGGCACTTGCCTTTAATCCCTGCACTTGGGCATCAGGGCCAGGCAGATCTCTTGAGTTCAAGGCCAGTCTACTCTATATAGAGTTCCGAGACAGCCAGAGCTACATACAGACCCCATCTTTTAAAAAACAAAACAGAGTTTAAAACATGTAGTTTACTTATTCTTAAAAAATATCCTTTTGCCAATGGAATGAGATAATTAGATGAGAGATAACACTAACACAAGGCCACAACACTCAGACTCTACGAAGGAAGTGTAGCTTAGTTTTTGCTTTGACTATTCTCATTGGAGATGTCTTTGAGAAACATGGGTTTTAGGGAGCTGGAAAGATGGTTCAGTGGTTAAGGATACTGGCTGCTCTACCAGAGGATCCAGGTTCAATTCCCAGATCATGACTGCCTGTAACCCCAGTTCCCGGAAACCTGACACCCTTCTGGCTTCCACAATCACCAGGTATGCATACGGTCCCCAAATATACATGTAGGCAAAACACACATATGCCTAAAATAAAATAATCAAAAAAGGAATAAACATTTGTTTTTATCAGTCCTGCTAAAGTCAACGGGAAATTTGAAGTGGATCTCGGGGTGAAGGTTGCCCTCCCGTTTTGTGTCCCTTCACTTTTGCAATCTTCTTTCTGCCCTGGCCGTGGTCTCCCCTGCCCCTGCCCTTTCTCACTCATTCAGTGCAATTTGCTGTGGAGTTCAGCATTAATGTCTGCCTGCCTGAGGGGAAGCTAGCTTTCCTGTGGTTACATTGTAATTACCCCAGGCTGGCTGGCTGCAACCCCAGGGAAGGACCCTGCACGGCTTCCTGTTGAAGGCTCCTCAGGGGGCACCGGAGGCAGCTGCCCTGGGTGGTAACAGGTGGGGACCTGTGTGCCACTTTCATGAATCCAGTCTCGTGGGAGAGGGCAGAGCTTGTTTTGTGAATGTGGACAGGAGCTTGCTTGCTGCTCACTCATTGTCAAGAGCTGTTCCACAAGAATGTTTACTAAGCAGGAGAGGAGACATAATTGCTGATGGAAAAAG
This sequence comes from Cricetiscus sungorus, assembly GCA_030556225.1. NCBI lineage: Eukaryota > Metazoa > Chordata > Mammalia > Rodentia > Cricetidae > Cricetiscus > Cricetiscus sungorus. The sequence continues at coordinate 37,950,870 of JANBXA010000731.1, read as the reverse complement.
TATTTTCTTTTCACACCAGTGCGTGTGAGAAAAGTTTTGAGGAGAGCATAAACACTCCCGCGGATGTGTTCCTCTTTCTACCCTGTTCTGTGTTTTATTTTAGGGAATAGTTTAGAAAACAAAAAAAAATGCCCTTACCCTTTTACCTTTAGGGCATCTGTCATTCAAACTCTAGGCATCAGTCAACCCAAAAAATGTCTGTGGGGTGCTGCCATGTGTCTGTTCTCACTCTTGTGAATCTATTTTGGTATGCTGTGTAGATCAAGATCATGTTTGCCTGTATATTCTGGGGCTATAGGGGCAGCTTAAATGTTTCCCTTTCACAAGAGCTCAAGTGTAGACGGTTCAAGGCTGGTGGTGAGCCTACTGTACTTTAAGACTATTACTCCATCTGTTTTATACCATTGTTCTCCAGCCCAAGGTAATTACTTACTCAGACTCTAGCCATTGGTTTTCAGTATAGCCAAAAATGGTGATAGTATCTCTAAGGGCAGTGTCTGAAGCATAAGTTGAGCATTTAGCCCTTGACTGGCCTATATTAGCTGGAAAATAACACCCAGTCTTGTCTAGCTGCAAGGGAGGCTGGGAAACATTCTTTCTAAGGGGCTGCAGTGTATCCATTAAACATGGATAGGAAAATAGATGTTGGAGCAGCCATTCATGGCAGTCTAGGTGGACGCAGCCTTTTTACATCTTAAAGGAAACTCGGGAGCCTGGAGGAGGAAAGCCTGCCTGTGAGTTTTTTTCAGAGAGAAAGAGAGACATAAGTCTAGGGAAGAAGTTTCCTATTGCAGTCTCTATGCCTGTGGGTTGTTTTTATTGACGCACAGAGCATAGACAGGTGTTCTGAGAAACATCTCAGAACTGTGTCAGTGGAAACCACTTAAAATAAACTTCTCTTTCCTATAGCTGTCTGAGAAATCCAAATTACTGATGTGCTAATCCCCCAGCTGTTGATTTGAGTTAACCCACAATTGACCACTGCCTAAAATATTTATTAAGGACAGAGAGTTCTTTTATACAGCGTTTTTATTATGTTATTGCTCTAGTTTATTAATTACTCTCTAGCTTATCAGGAAGGTGTCTATAGGAAAATCATAGTACATGTAGGGTTTTGAAGGATTAGTGGCCTTAGGTACCCACTGGGCATCTTGAAGGCAGGAAGTAGTGTATGTAACTGTGCTCCCTAGTATTTATGTCTGGCTGGTAGACACTGCTTTGGGAAACATATTTAAGTTTTTGAAATTATTTTATTATTTCATGGGTGTTTGACCTGCATACCTCATGTGTACAGTGCCTGAGAAGGCCAGAAAAAGACATTGCAGCCCCTGAAACTGTAGTTACAGAGGATTATGAGACAACATGTGGGTGCTGGGACTTGAACCCAGGTCTTCTGGAAAAGCAGCCCATGCTCTCACCTGCAAAGCCATCTCTCCAATCCTGGAAATGTGATTTTTAAGGGCAATTTACCAGTTTGTTGCAGTGCTGATCCTGAACTTCTGATCCCCAGCTTCTTCCTCTGAAGGGCTGGGGTCATAGGTGTACAGCACCATGCTTAGTTTTATGTTGTAAGGGAATGGGACTCAGGGCTGTGCTCACGCAAAGTATGCATTGTACCCAACACTCAGTAGTCTCCTATCTTTTGTTTTTACCCTGTTGAAGAATATGCTGGTGTGGGTTTGTGTTGTCATTTTTAAAAACAGGTTGATCCCAGGGTTCTCGGGTATTTGCTCTGGGAATGGTTATATTCTGCCACATTTGGGTGGCCACACTTGTGATGAGAAGCTTTCTGTCCTGGCTAGGGAGCAGCTCAGTGGTAGAGTTCTTTATTGTCCAAAGCTCTGAGTTTGATACCCAGCCCCAAAGGGGGAGGGGGATGTTGGTATTAGCAACTGTCTCAGAGAATTCCAATTACTTACTAAAATCATCTTAATCTTTGATATCCTGTGGGGTAAAGAGTAAATCAATGCTTTTATTGTGCACATTGCTCACTAAGGAGTTTGAATGTGTGTGTACATACATACATGTTTCTGTGGGCGTGCATGTGTGTTTATGGGGTGCACATGCATCAGTGTCCATGTGAGGACAGATATTGATATTGTGCATCTTCCTCTATTGCTTACTCCCTTATCTTTGTGTGTCTCTGTGTGTGTCTGTGTGTTTGTGTTTATTTGTATGGTGTGTGTCCATATGTGCATCACATGTACATGTACCACAGCTCAAGTGTGGAAGTCACTTGAATGTCAGTCTAGACACCCACTTTTTCTGAGCCAGCTGCCTGTCTGAGACAGTCATGTTTGCACAGCTAGCACTTTGAGCCACAGAGCTCTCACTGCGCCTGGAGCTTACCTGTATAGACACATGCTGCTGTGCCTGGTTTTTCCATAAGTGCTGGGGAACCAAACTCAGGTTTTTAACTTTACTGAGTAAACCATCTCCCCAGCCCCAAGAAGTTTTTGGGGTATAACACCTCCACTGCCGCCATACTGTCTGTGGATAAACTTCTTGCCTCTTTCCATTCCAGAACTCTGCCCACTCACTCACCCCTCACTCACTGATCCCCCATCCAGTCATCTCCCTCTCATTCATTCCCCCACTCCCTCCCTCCCACTCTCACCCCTCACTCACACCCCATTCATTCATCCCCCACTCATTCACGCCCACTCACATCCCCCATTCATTCATCCCCCACTCACTGATCCCCCTGTCATTCATTCCCCCACTCCCTCCCTCCCCACTCACTCATCCCCAAACTCACCCCCACTCACCCTTCCAAAGTATTCTCTCTCCTAGAACCTGTAAAGTTGATTTTTCCAAACAGCCAAGCACTGCATCTTCCAGCAGATTTCAGAAAGTCTCTAGTTCCTGCCTGGCAGCTGGCTGACTCCATACTTAATTGGCAAGCCCCTGGTTTATAAATGACAAGAAATGCTCCTTTCAGAAGTGCCTGAACAGTGGGGAAGGAAGAATTGGCAGCCAGTGAGCCAGGCAAGCGCTGGAGCTGACGAAGTGTACACAGCCTTAGCCGGCCGTGTTGGCTGCTTGCAGTTGGGTTGGCAGGAATAAACCTGTGGGTTCTGTCTTTACACTTCTGGTAGCTTCTTTACACGCTTGTCTGAAGGTTCCAAGATGGCAGTGTGACCTTGAAGTGGCTGGCTCTCTGGTGTGATGGGGAGAAAGGTGAGCCAGTTCTTTGTAGGTGAGCAGAGGCAGAGCCTCCAAGGAACAGACTGGGTTGCTGTCCTGATCTCAGTTCAGGTCCTTAAGTCTTTGTCCTTAAGATTTTCATCATGGGTGCAGTAAACATTTCTAAGAAAATAAATCACTGTACTATATGAAGCCTAGGTTTACTTCCTTTAAAAAAAAAAAATTCAGTGTTTTGTTCAGGTCATAGAGTTGAGTAAACTTGGTTTTAGTTCCAGACCCAAATCTACTTAAAAACAACCCCTCCCTCCCCCAAGTACCTATCTTACACGCCAAAGGAAAACCCTGGCATCCTGCCAGGTTCCTGGAGGCTGATCTCTTGGCTGCCAGGCACGTCTCCATGCCTTTGTGATGCCTGAGATTTTGTTCCCTGCAAAGTAAATACACTTAACCTCACTGTTTGCTGTTGCTTGTATCTTCTCGATAGCGGGTGATTAGGAATTATTCGCTGGCAGACTTGGCCAGTTATGCAAGCTTTCGGCCTCACAGCTTTGTTCTCGTTATTTCAAGACACAGCAGAGTGCTTGCCAAGAGTCCGAAGGAAGCTTTGCCATAGGCATCTGGCAGCGGTCCACTGGGAAGCAGCTTGTGTCCTGTGACTAGCCTTCACCCTCAAAGAGTGTCCAGGAAAGGGTCTCCTATGCGTTCAGGACTGTGAACGTAAACTCAAGGAGTGTGTCAGAAGGCAGGGTGATGCTGAGAAAGACTTTTTTAAATCTCAGAGGTTAATTAAATCTGGGTAGAAGAGGCTTTCCCCTCCTATTCAAAATGGAATCCTATGCTTATCTGGTTCAGATCCTGAGAACATGGCTTCTTGTGCTGAATTCCATATGAGAACACGCTGTACCAGACGGTCAAGTGGACAGACATTTCCATGAGCTGCCTGTGTCTTCAGAGGAAAATTCCTTTGTGAAATAATTTATGGCCAGCAAGATGGCTGGTGGGAATGGAAGGGGAGCCAGGGGAGCTGGGTGATGTTCAGAAACAACCTCATCCAGCTTCACACAGCCAATGAGTCACTGAAGACGCTGTCCCCAACAGGGAGCATGCTGACCATTGATCTGGGGCACCATCTCCTGTACGGAAAGCATAGTTGCTTCAAGTTTGACTTGTTCTGTAGGGCACGTCCCCAGGCTGCTGCTTTCATCAGATCCCAGGACATTCAGACCAGCAGGCGCCTCACATGCCACACTTTGCTGCTGCTGTGTTGTATCAGTCATTTTAGCCATTTCCTGCAAAGAATTCCTTTTCCATCTCATTATCAGGGAAGGACATTTAAGATAGCCTTTCCACTGTTGCTCAGAATGTTAGTTGGTATCATCCTTGTAGGTCTCTAGACATTTCTCTAGAGTCAGTTTTCTCTTCAAACCTTTGATGGTTCCCTGTATTGTGGATCTCTCTTTTTTGCTCTCCTCTATTCGTCCCCTGACTCAATCTTCCTGGTCCCACATGTTCTCCTCTTCTCCCCTTCTCTTTCCCCAACTCCCTCTCCACTCACTGCCTCCCCACTCCCAATATGCTCAGGAGCTCTTGTTCCTTTCCCCTTCTGTGAGGGAGGGACCGTTTATGAATCTCTTAGATTCCTCCTTGTATCCTAGTTTCTCTGGCAGTGTGGATTATAGGCTGGTGATCCTTTGCTTTATATCTAAACTCCATATATGAGTGAGTACATACCATGTTCCTCTTTTTGTGACTGGGTTACCTCACTCAGGATGGTTTCTTCCAGTTCCATCCATTGGCCTTCGAATTTCAATATTTCATTGGTTTTTTCTCTGCAGAGTAGAATCCAATTGCAGAGAGGGAGGAGTGATAAGAAAAGGGGTCAAGACGAGGCTACAGAAACCCACAGAGACAGCTGACCTGAACAAGGGGGGGGGCTCATGGGAAACCAGCATTGGACCTACTCAGACCCCCTGAACGTGGGTCTCAATTAGAAGGCCTGGGCAGTATATTGGACCTCTGACAGTGAAACCAGGATGCACAAAAGGACTTTGGGAGCACATTCCCCATGGAGGGATACTCCCTTAACCTAGAGACAGGAGGGAGGGCCTAGACCCTAATTCCAAATGACTTGACAGATTTTGATGATCCCTCCTGAAAGGCATCACCCTCCCTGTGGAGTGGATGAGGAATGGGATGGGAGAGGGGTTGGGGGGCATGGGAGAGAGGGAAAGAGAACTAGGATCCATATGTAAAACATTAAAATATATTTTAAATTTTAAAAAGACCAGAAAAATTTTAAATTTAAAAAGAGAAAAAAAAAAAAAGAATTCCTTTTCCAATGCTGAGGTTGAGGAAGACAATTCTGTAAGATCTTCTTACCAAGTCATCTGTGTTTAAATTTCTTTTTGCAAATAACTTCCTCTACCTCTAGAGATGTAACCCTATTAACATTTTCTAGAAAACTCAAATGTATACTCTGCTTTAGATGGTGACGTAACTTTTCCTCACACTGTATTGTTCCTTCCGAATTTGTTGTTGTTGTTGGTGTGTGTGTGTGTGTGTGTGTGTGTGTGTGTTGCCTGCATATTGTCTGTAACCTCATGTGTACAGAGGTCACACAAAGAGGGTGGATCTCTTGGAACTGGAGTCACAGATGGCTCGTAGCCATGTGTGTGCTGGGAATTGAACCTGGGTCCTCTGGAAGAGTGGTCAGTACTCTTAACAGCTTGAGCTATGGCTCTAGCCCCATATATATAAACAATTCTTAAGTGCAACAAGCTCCACACAATATTTTGTCCTGATTATGGGTAGCAAAGCTGTTAGGCAGGGAAATGGGATGTTTAAACAGGAACAGAAATGTGTCACATAAGCTCAGCCACAAGCAGCAGTTTCCTGAAGCCTGGTCTTCCTCCTGCATTTTACCTTCTTGGACTCTTCTGACATCTTCATGGCTCAACGTGGTACCTGTGGCCTTTTCCCCAAAACCCTTTTGATGACTCCCTTAGTTAGGTTTCTGTTGCTATGGAGAGATACCATGACCATAGCAATTCTTACAGAAGAAAGCATTTAGTGGGGGCTACTTTACAGGTTCAGAGCTTTAGTCCATTATTGTCATGGAGGGAAGCATGGTGGCTGCAGGCAGACATGGTGGTGGAGAGGTGGCTGAAGAGAAAGTGCCACTGGGCCTGAGTTGGGCATCTGAAACCTCAGAACCTACCCCCACTGACACACTCCCTCCAGCAAGGCCACACATCTCCTAAGAGTGCCACTCCCTGTGAGCCTTTAGGGGCCATTCATTCAAACCCCCACAGTGGCTCAAATCTCCTGGAACGCACTTCCTGTTGTAAAGGGTAAATGGAGTAACACATGGGCAGGGATGCTGCTGCTTTAGAACTCTCATCCCACCACTGGCACTGCACCTTGGAATGGCCTTGTGAGAACTTGAGCCACTGAGCTGTCTCTGAGTGACCATGCCCTTCAGCCCTACTGTAATGACTGAGAAAAGATCCTGGAGAGGGAGGGCAGAAGGACCGGGGTAAGGCAGAGGGAAGGAAGTGCACAGATAACCCATGTCTGCATTACCGCTCAGAATTTAGCTTTCAGAATGGTTTCTGATCGTACATAGGATGCCAAGGAGGGCATGGACATGCTTGAGAGGAAGTGTCTTACTTACAGTGATTTTTGACTTTATAGTTTTACTTTAAATGGTTTCCCTCTTAGTGCTGTGTTGTTATGTATGGTAAGCGTGGGATGATGATGGTATTTTGTATGGTTTGTACATATGTAGGAATTTTCCCCTTAGATTTGTTTACCCTCTGTGTTTCAGGAATAAAAGCCTGCTGAGTGGTGATGGTGATACATACCCTTAATCCCAGCACTTGGGAGACAGAGGCAGGTAGATTGCTGTGAGTTTGAGGCCAGCCTGGTCTACAGAGCTACTTCCTGGACAGCTAGGACTGATATATAGAGAAACCTTGTCTTGGAAAACAAAACCAAACAAAGAAATAAAAGCCTGGGGTTAGGGATTTAGCTCAGTGGAAGAGTGCCTGCCTAGCCAGCATAAGCCTTAGGCTTGGTCCTTGGTTCTAGCAAGAAAGGAAGGCAGGCAGGTGGGCTGGCTGACCTGCCTAAGATCTGGCATTTGTATCCTTTGCTGCTGTCTACTTTGTGATGTGTAGTCCAAGACACCTTGGATGTAGGCTCTATGATTTAAATATATAATAAAAAGAGGCAAAACATCTATAATTCAGGGATACTTTGAAGTTTAGGAGGATGTTTAATGGCAGTCAATCCTTTGCACTTTCACTCCTATACTCCTGGGGTGAGAGTGTGCTCATCACAAAGGTGGGAGTGTCAACACTTTCTTTGGTAGCCAATGAGCACTCATGCCCTGGCTTTCTTCTCTTATAGCAGTCGGAAACGGAGACTGTGCACCTGTTTATTCCCGCCCTGTCGGTTGGTGCCATCATCGGCAAGCAGGGCCAGCACATCAAACAGCTCTCTCGGTTTGCAGGAGCTTCGATTAAGGTACTGTTCTGCATCTGTGGCTCTCCTGATTATACAAGGAAGTGACAGGCTTTCTGACATCCAGACAGGCTGGATTCGGGTTAGATAACCGCATGGCAGGAACCTTGTAGCAGTTGTTTAAATGTGGTTAGGTAACCTCTCTCCAGAAATATCAGTCTGTGAAGAAGCAAAGCTGCACAACATCCGGGCACCTCTGAGGTCTTGACTTAATACTTCCTCTGGCTCATCACCACTTCAATGCTCTTAAAAGCCATGTCTGCCATCTGGCCATTGAGGACAGGTGGGCATAGTAAAGTCTTTCTTATAAGGGAGTAGCCTGTTGGTTGCTATGGGATTTTTCTTTTTCTTTTTTCTTTTTTTCTTTTTCTTTTTTCTTTTCTTTTTTGCCTATATTACATTCTCAGAACTTGCCAGACAAAGCTGAAGGGGTAGCAGGGAAATGGAGTTTTTGTGTTGTCACTAAGCATTTATTGTAGCTGTGGACCGCTGATTCCTATCATAAGAGATCACTGTGTGTTCTGCAGGCTCTGGAGTTTGATGTGCTGAAGCAATTTTATATTAGACACAGGGAGCTTGTGCGCATGTGTTCTTGGAGGCCACAGGCTAATGTCTGTGTCTCCTCTGTCACACCTGCTTTATTTTCTGAGTAGGTGACACTGACCAGCTTACTGACTCAGTGGGCTACTTGGCCAGTGAGTTTCAGGAATCCTCCTGTCTCTGCTCTTTCCAGCTCAGGGCTGTTTTTATGGGTGCCCAGGATCCAAACATTCTATCAACTAAGCCATGTGCCCCAACCTTGGGTTGTTGCTTTAAAGCAGAGGTTACCAGGCTTATATGCTCACAGCTTTCTCCAGAAAAGTCTGTGAGAGTCTTTATTTTATGTTTTTAAAAGCTCCTTTTAAAAAAAGATTTAATATACTTAAATACAACATATAGATTCCTCTTCCAGGTATCTGTCCATGAGAAATGAAACAGCATACCCTCCCCCAAAGAAAATGTCATTTTTAATGGTACCCACCCCATATGCCCTTCATGCAGATAAAGATCCTCTGAGCAGTGAGTCACATATTAGAAGCCACTGACAAATGTCAGAAAGGAAGTCCCCACGCTGTGCGGGTCCATTTACATGATAATTCTGGAAAAGGCAGAGCTATAGGGACATGGGGGTGTACAGCAGACTGCTCGAGGGGACTCAGGGAGAGTGGTGACTGCTCTGAGATTTCCTTGTGGTGATAGGTAACCTGGACATACAAGTGTCAACCCATCAAACCGGACAACAGAAGATAAACTGTTATGTGTAAATTAAATAAAAATTCAAAACACAGAAACAGCCCTTACATACAGAACAGACAGCCAAATCCAGGAAAGGAAATCCAGCTAAAATCAGTAAGTGGTATAGGAACAGCCTTGCTAGTTTTAGAGCTTGTGCTAATCAATATTTGACAGGCTGATGGCTCATAGTTAGAGCACATTCTGCTGTTGTGGAGGACCTCAGTCCAGTGTCCAGCACCCACAGTGGCCTTTAGCTTAAGCTTCAGGATCTGACACCCTCTTCTGTGGGCACCTGTACTGAGGTACGCCCCATCCACTGACACATGCTCACTCACAAGGGGGAGGGGTGGAAGGGAGGGAAGGGGAGGGAGAGAGAAAACTTAGACTGTGGGAATTCTGCATTGACAATTTAATGAGTTCTTCTACCTGGGCTGGAAAAAATGTGTTTTCAGAAAGCCTGAAACATATTATCTGCAAGATTGGCTGCCTCTTTCACTGTGTGGTATAGGATTAAATATGGTTACCTTTACCTCCATGTGAATGTCATTACACAGACACTGCGCTGGATTGGTTTGTTGTATGTGGGCACATATACGAGACCTCAGCTGTCTTTCTCCATTGCTGCCTTATTTTTTGCCTTGGGACAGGGTCTCTCACAGAACTGGAAGCTTGCTGTTTTGGATAAGCTGGCCAGGCAGTGTGTCTGGTGATTCCCCACCTGTCTCTACCTTCTAATATGGGGTTATAGGCACATGGAACTATACCTGAATTTTAATGTGAGTGCTGGGGATTCAAATTCTAGTCCTTATGGTTTTACTCAGCCACCTCCTCAACGCAGAGACAGATATTTGGTACCACCAAATCATAACCATTTGTGTTCACTTATTTGACATGTAAGTTACTCCTAGTTTATCGTGAATACACAATAAGTAAAATGACAATTGTATTTCTTTAACAGAAGCTTATACAAAGAGCTTTGGTTAGTCAAAGGACATGAAGCCTTTCCCATGCTTTAAGAGATAGTAACCAGCTGGGTGGCGGTGTCACACGCCTTTAATCCCAGCACTTAGGAGGCAGGGGCAGGAGGATCTCTTAGTTTGAGGTCAGCCTGATCTACAGAGCAAGTACCAGGAAAGCCACAACTACACAGAGAAACCCTGTCTTGAAAAAACGATAAAAAAAAAATGAGTTGGGGGGTAGATAGATAGATAGATAGATAGATAGATAGATAGATAGATAGATAGATAGATAGAGATAAGATAGATAAAAATAAAGAGTGAGGGGTGGATAGGTAGGTAGGTAGATAGATAGATAGATAGATAGATAGATAGATAGATAGATAGATTGATTCAACGTGTGAGTACTCCTAGTTTTTACCCACTGTCATTGAGTGTACTTAAAAAAACAACAAAACCCAGATGGAATGGTAATGGAGCCTTTACAGTATTTCCTGTGGACAGTCCCTAGCTTGGGCTAAATGCAGGAAACTATTTGCTTGTTTTTCAGATGTAAAAACAAGTCAGTTACGCATAAAGTGGGTCTAGGTATCAGTTTGGCTTTAGGTGACAGAAATGCTAGCTTTATTTTTGAAGGGAGTAGAAAGCAAGACTTGATTAGTTACTAAAGTCTAGAAGACTACATCAAGTAATTGGCAGTGATAATCTTCAGCTGTAGAATTGGGCTGACTTGTATTTTTTTTTTTTTTTTTTCGTTCTTATACAGTTAAACAATGTAACAACTAGGTTTTATTTGCATAGCAAATGTGTAGCAACTGTCAGGGTCCCTCAGTTGACCCCAGAGTTTATCGATAAAGCTATCTGGCTGCCTAGTTTGATCTAGGGAACCCACCTTTAAACTCTCAGTGCTGGAATTACAGCACCCCAGTCCTTACCTCTGCACAGCCATGAGCCATCGCCTTATCCCAAATTTCATTAGAATTAACTTCCCCAGCGGGGTCACAAAACCCTTCCTCGTGGCTCTGGGCATGCTGGCCCCTCTTCCTACATGTTTTTCATTGTCTCCCCAGCCTGCACTTTTGTGATTTCATACACTCCATGAAGTCTGAGTTTACCTGTGTCCTACTCAATTAACATTAGTTAACTACCTGTGTCCTTCTAGTGAGTTGACTACTTGGGAACAATTTATTAAGTCTCAGCAACAAAAATATACAAATAGTTTAAGCAGTCCAGTTGCGCGCACCCCTTTCCACCCCCATTTAAAAGTCTGAGAAGTGCAGCTGCTTAGCAGCATTGCCATTTCCTCTGAAAGCTTAAGGAGATGCAATGGGTGTAGTGGCCTCACAACTTAGGAGTCCAGAGCTCTTCACATGTTACCACACTTCATGTACCAGTAGAGTTGCTGCTGGGAGCCAGGTAGTAGACACACCCGGCTCTCTCGGCTGTTAACTGTACAGTTATGGGTTGGGTCCGTTAATGCCCTCAGCCTTCAGTGTTCCCATGTGGTACAGGTCAGCTCAGTGATGGTGCATGCAGTCTTACATTAGAGGCAGGTAGTGTGCTATGTCTAAGTGGCCCATATTAATCACGGCCTCTTCATAATTCCTTTCCAGAAGGCATTTAATTCCACAGCTCAGTCAGTCATGTGCAGTTGTCAAGCTGGTTGGCCTAAGGTTTGTCAGTGACACCAGAAAATATCCTAACTGGCTGCTGATGGGTCTGTTACAGATTGCTCCAGCTGAAGCACCAGATGCTAAAGTGAGGATGGTGATTATCACTGGACCACCAGAAGCTCAGTTCAAGGTATGTGCTATGGAGGTCACAAGTAACCACAGGGAACAAGATGCTGCTGCCTACCTAGCCCCTGCATCAGTGGAAGTTCTACAGATCGGAGTGGAGCCATCCAGTGTAGCATTGGTTTACTGTCACCATTTAGATGGTGGGAACTTAACACTCAACATTCACAACTGCCTGTTAATGAGCCTTGTGACCCTGATTCTGTCTTAGAGGTGCTCTAACCTTTACTGTAGCCCCTTTTCTCTTAGCCTTCACCAGCACTGTCCTAGGATTTTAGTTAGGAAGGCTGGAGTTATAATGGCATGTGGCCTGTCTTGAACTACTGCATGTTTTTTGGACCTGGGGTCCTTTGGAGCTGAAAAATCTTCATGTGTTCTAAGGTGATGGAGACAACTCAACAGCTAGGCCCTCCTCATTCCAAATCCTAGTTTGGCCATTTATCATATGTGTGACCTTAGACAAGTTGTCATTCTCCCCAGTTCCTCTTCTATAGAATGGACAGAAGCACCACTATCCTAGCTATAAGGTATAAGCAACATATACAATGCTCAGAATAGTGCCTGAAGCGATAGCGGGCCCGTGCTGTGCCTGGTGATGGCCAGCACTGAGCCAGCCAGTGAAGCCACTACAGTCTCAGCTGCCTTCATTCTAGTGAGTGACTAGCGTGGGGCATCTTAACTTAAGCAACTGTGAATTCTATTCATTAATCCAACACCTACAGTCTTTTTTTTTTTTTAAGTTACATGTATTTATTTATGGGGGGAGCATATACATCATGATATGCTGAGTTCAGAGGACAATTTGTGAGTCAGACTTCTCCCACCATGTAGGTCCTGGGGGTTGAACTCGGATTGTTGGGCTCAGTGGCAAGTACTTTACCTGCTGAGCCACTCGCCAGCCCAACACCTGTATCTTGGTCCTGCGCACACTAGCAGCATCACTCTGAGCACTACTCAGGCTCCTCTGTCTGTGCACACACTGTTACACTGCCTACAGCTCACCTCATCATCTCTAGTTAGGAGGAAAGGACTAACCCAGAGCCTTGCTATGCAGGAGCTCTGCCCTGACTATATCCCAAATCCTCTTTTCTGTTTTGTTTAAGCCATCCATTAAAGAATTGAGTCCATGACAATCTAAAGCTGCTTTCACATCATTTGCAGAGAGAATAGAACACACAAATGTTTTGATATGTTGAATGGCCACTGACTAGGCACCAAGGTAAAGTTTACCCCTCCCAGCAGCCTCATAGTCCAAATTGGAAAGGTTAAAAACTGGGCTATGAGTATGAAACTTCCTAGCATGTGAGAAACTATAGGCTTGATGAAGTTGTTAGCTATCATGTGAGTGCTGGGAATCAAACCTGTGTTATCTGGAAAAATACCCAGTTTTCTTAACTGCTCAGCTATCTCCAGCGCTCCCCACTCCTTCCTCCCCCTCCCCCCCCCAGTCTGGTCCCACCACCTTGCCAGCCCCAAATAACACACAGATGCTGTATTTGATATTTGATATAATGCTGTTGGCCAGTTACTAGTTTCTTATCGGCTAGCTCTGTCTTAATATTAACCCATTTCTATCAATCTAAGTATTTCCACGTGGTCTCATCTTACTGGAGAGAGGGCCCAGACCTCTGTTCTCTCAGGTCTCTACATGCTGACTCCTACGTACTACTTCCTCGAATCCTCCTTGTCTCCTAGTCTCACCTATCTTGCTTTCCAATTGGCCAACAGTGCTTTATTCATTAACCAATAAGAGAAACATATTTACAGAATAACACCTCCCATCATCCCCCCTCGCTTTATTCATTAACCAATAAGAGAAACATATTTACAGAATAACACCTCCCATCATCCCCCCCCTCAAAAAACTAATGGAATGGAGAGTGGGGGTAAATTTTGTCTTTTCTCCAGACTCCTCAAATGAGCTTAGCATCTGCACCCATGAACATACAGCTATTTGGGCTTTTATGGTTTGTCTAAGCAGCTTGTCAGATTAGTTTAACCCAATCTAGACATCTTTCTCTCTTGAAGTGTATGAAAATAAGTTAATGGTTGCACAGGAAGTTCCTTACATACAGTATGTAGTTGTACACAGTACACAGGGCAAGTGAGTGGAGTACCATAAGTGTCCATAAGTTGATTTCTGCAGGTTTTTAGGGGGAGGGAGGAAAAAGGAGACAGGATCTCACTCTGTAGCCCAGGTTGGCCTCAGATCACAGCCGTGCTCCCCCTCAACCTACCAAGTGCTGGAACTACACACATCGTGCCAGCATTTCACCTCCATCGAGCTGGAGTCAGGTGCCTGAATAAGAGAATAGTTTAAATAGAGAGTCTTCATGTTGGCTGGTGTCTGTTCCATTTAGACATGGCCTTGGCTCCTTGGAACCTGGTGTCCCTGACTATGTAGTTCTTTCCTAGTTTCTTTTGCTCAAGAAAAATGCAATCTGTTTCTTATTGTCAGGAGAGGCTTGAGTGGGAATGGTCATTTCCCATAAAGTCAATTGGTTCTTGTAATTACCTTAATTTGCAACAGAATATGGCTTATTCTTTGTAGTTGGTGTGCGGAATGGGTCTCACAGTGACATCATTACAAATGCATCATTGTACTCTGCTCCCTGGTTTGTCCTCAGTAACTCATTTACCTTGCCTATGAACAGTTACTGTCAACCCTTTCTGGAGCTCCTGGCCACTGTACATTATGTAGCTGTCATCCATAGCTGTACCACTGCTATGGATATATATCCCAGGTTGATTTAGGCTGCCTTTAAAGTTACCCAACCTTTTGTTTTCAATTATGAATGACAGATAGGCTATTTTGTCATCTGTAGGCTCAGGGAAGAATTTACGGGAAAATTAAAGAAGAAAACTTCGTTAGTCCTAAAGAAGAGGTAAAGCTTGAAGCTCACATCAGAGTGCCATCTTTTGCTGCTGGCAGAGTCATTGGGAAAGGAGGCAAAACGGCAAGTATCCCAGCAGGGGCTGCGCCATGCTGCAAGGAGACTCTACACGGACAGAGCCCCCTCCTCCCCCCAAGCTTTGGCTAGTTTATAAGTGGTGGGTCCATCCTGCTAGTGTTTGGAAAGGTTCCCTTGTGCCTCTAAGCTGCTAGTGAGACTTCTGCATTTTCAGACCAGGGACTTACTTGCAAGGGATGTCCAGCATTCTCCAACACATATAATATTCTATAAACCCTAAAGGGACAGGAACTAAAATTGTGCAAATATCAAACTGAAATAAGTAGCTTGCAGACTTTCTCAACTAAGTCATTTCCAAATTTATGACTTTGAAGTAACATAGAACACACCCTGAGCAGAACTGTATTTCTCTGGCCAAGCCTTAGTTCTAGTCATGTAAAAATGGGAACTGTAGCTTAGTGAGAAGTTAGTGGATGAGATGAGCTGTGTGCCTGGCATATAGTTGTTGCTCAGAAACAGGCTTTAAATGCGTAGTAATAGGATTTTCTCTATTCCAGGTGAATGAACTCCAGAATTTATCAAGTGCTGAAGTTGTCGTCCCCCGTGACCAGACACCTGATGAGAATAACCAAGTTGTTGTCAAAATAACTGGCCACTTCTATGCTTGCCAGGCAAGTGGCTTCTAAAGTGCCAAGTTCTTAAGCTGTCAAAAGGCCTCCCATTCCACATACATATGTGAACCTCTTGGGTGCTTAGGGTTCAAAGTGTTGGGTGGGGTGTTGAAGTATGCTGTCCTGCTATCACCCAGGCAGCCTTGAACTCAGAGGTCCCCATACCTCAGCTTTGTCCTCCGTGCACACTGTCCCTGGCTGATGCATCTGATTTTTGTTGTTGTTGTTGTTGTTTTATTTTTAAGGATTTATTATGTATACAACTTTTTGCCTGCATCCATGCAAGCCCTATAAGGGTACTGCTCTCTTTACAGATGGTTGTGAGCCAACATGTGGTTACTGAGAATTGAACTCAGAACCTCTGGAAGAGCAGTCAGTGCTCTTAACCTCTGAGCCATCTCTCCAGTCCCAGTGCATCTGGTTTTCCTTTCAGCCAGCACACTAAATATATCAGCTTGATGCTCTGAGCTAGAGTAACTTTGAACTATGTGGATTCTACGAAGTCTGTCCTTTTGTAGGTTGCCCAGAGGAAAATTCAGGAAATCCTGTCTCAGGTGAAGCAGCACCAGCAGCAGAAGGCTCTGCAGAGTGGACCCCCTCAGTCAAGGAGGAAGTAAGGGCTCAGGAGACAGCCACCACAGAGGCAGATGCCAAACCAAAGACAGATTTGCTTAACCAACAGACGGGTGCTGACCCATCCAGAATCACATGCACGGGCATTTTCCTAGCCGGTTGTTTCTGAGGACCAGGCGACTTGAACTGTCTCTGTGAGAATGTATACTTTATGCTCTCTGAAATGTATGACACCCAGCTTTAAAAAAAAAAAAAAAAAAAAAAAAAGTGGGGGTAGGGAATGAAAAGAACTGTGCACTTCCCTTGTGATATCAGAGTATAACATGTGCTCATTTTTAACGTCCTCTAATGCCAGAAATTGGCATAATGGTACATTCACTAAATTCATCAAATAAATTAGAAAAAATAGATTGTTCTTAAGTCCAATTGTTGAAATTGGATCAGAGTAGAATTTCCACAGGAACGTGCCGTTAAGCCTTTAGCGTAGAGCTGTTGTTTCCTGTTTCTCTAACACTAACATGGATAACCTAAGGGAAGTGCCCACCGCTGCGGGCGGGGTATTAAACGTGCATTTTTCCTCAACTACCTCAGGTATTCAGTAATACAGTTAAAAGCAAAATTATTCCTTTTTTGAAAATTTTATATACTTTATAAAGAAACTCCAACCGTTTTTTAAAAAAAAAAAATAAAATTTAACAGTTATCAGCTGATAGGCAAATAATTGAAAAAGAATTTTAGTCTGGCTGGTGACAGTAAAGTTGGAAAATTAACTTTGCATTTTTTGAGCCTTTTGACAGTAGTTGGAAAAGTCCAATAAAGTTGGAAGATTTGAAGCAGTGCCTCTTGTTGGAGAGCAGTGATGCCATGCACTCTGTCTACAGTTGGCAAGGCTGATGGCACTAACGGCAGAGTGGTGGTGGGCTTTGGAATGGCTAGTCTGAAAAAGAGCTTCACAAGACTTGGATTTGTTTTAGCTATGTGTGTGGACGCATAAATGCTTTGTCACTACCTAAAGGAAACACATCAGTGAAGAAATGCAGAATTTAAATGAAATCAGCTTGAGTTTGTCAGGATGCTCAGCTTGCTACCATGAGTGAGATCACACACCGAGAGCTGCTTTGTGGTGTGTGCCAGGTGGTGTGACGGTGAAGGCAACAAAAAAGCTTTGTCTCCCTGTGCCAGTCACTGCATGAGCCTAACTAAGCTATTTGGAAGACTTTTTTTTTTATGGAGTGGAAGTAAGTTCACTGAAAATACTATCTGGAATGTAGCAGGGTTTCTGTGTACCCTGCTCACCTGACAGTAAGTACAGACAGGGAAGGCAGCAAACGGTTTTGGAAAAATGACTGGAAACACCGGAATGTTGAAAGGAAAAACCCTTTGCCCCTTCCCTCACTTAGTGGCAAAGCCCTGTATGGGTACTTGTGGGTGGTCCTCAAGGCCATGCTGCTCTCTGAACTGTTTTTGTTACTTTGTTCATAATTTGGTTACAGTCCTATCACCCTGGCCTTGAGGGCATTATGTAACCCTTCAAAAAGTCATTTTGCCTCATTTGTATTTCAAGATTAACTGAACATCAGCAAGCATATCATTTAGACATTATAAAAATGATTTGAAATGTTTTTCTAAAAATTTTCATAAAACCAGTTTATTTTGTAGTTTTAACCAGAAAGTGCCCCCTTTTACAACCGAATTCATCTAGCATTCATATTTTTTTCATATGATGGATTTAAATGGATTTAAAAAAAAAAAAAAGTAGCCTGTTCTCCTGCTTGGATTTCAGGGGCGATGTGTTTAAGGCCAGAATACTTCAATATTTGGTTTTTACAGGTTTCTTTTTTAAAAACTGACAGGTGCTACATTTATATCTGCTGGTTTCAGCTCTGCCATGTTTCACATCTAGCCTTTTAGAGTGGCGAATCATGTTTCATTTTCACTTCAGCATTGGTAGTGTGGAGTACCTGGTACAAAGAGTGATGCTATAATTGAGTTTTGTATTCACCATTACGGATCATTTCTCATCTATAATGTGCCCCAAATGCAGCTTCATTTTCCAGGTACCTTGATGCAGAATAAAGTTTTCATCATAAGCCACAGCTTCTTGTACTATGTTTTTCAATTGTGTGGTCTTGGATCTGTTTCTATGACATACATCTGACACTAGGCAGTGTCTACCTACTGATAGGTTGTTTTTTCAGCCCTTCCTGGTACATTACAGTGAACCTTGATTATTCTACTTAATATGAACTAATAACTTCAGATTTGCATGGCTACAAATGTACTAATCTGAACAGAGAGCTTGAGTTAATCTTGGAGATCAGTGCTAGGATTCTTACCCTGATGGGATCTCAAGAGTAAAGCAGTGTGCTGGAAGCTGGGATTGAATTACTGGTTCTTGGCCTGTGAGCTAGTTTATCTACAGTCTCTGCACAGACAGCTGTCATCAGCATGAGTGTCCAAGAGCTAGACAACTTGGAGTGACCAAACAGACGGGGCTAGGACCTGCACTTGCAGATGGCTCAGACACATCTAAGGGATGAAAGGCATTGCTTTGTTTATTGTCATTTGAACTCCACTGGAGTCAGGGATGCAGGGTCATCTTCTAATCCAAGAATGAAGTCTTCAGGTAATGTCTCAGCTGCTATCTGAGCTAACTGGTCATCAAAAGAACGTAGAGTCCATAATTTCTCTAATTCGTAGGTTTGCCTGGTTTCTGGAAGCATCAAATGGATCACCATATTGCCTATCAAGAACAGATAAAAATTATAATGAAGAAAATTCATTTGCTTATTTTTAATCAATGCATCTGTCCCCCACCTTAGGCTTCTGGGCAGATGGTATACCCCTTCCTACAAAGCAATGCTGTACCTTTGTTAGCACAGAAATGAAGTCAGCATGTAGCATCAGTGACTGTTGTTAACCTTAACCAAGGGAATGCAAGTTGGACTGCCAGATTCCTGCGGTCATATCATCAACAGCTGACTCCCAGGTTTTATTTTTCTGCATATTTTGTGAGAAAGAAGGTTTCATAGACAATATAGCTCATCTTCAGAACAACAATGCTCGTAGCAATGCTTCAGTGTCTATAAACATCTTTGATTGTCCTAACTGGAGAGAGATTAGTGGATACTGCTTATAAGCATCCAGATCTGCAGTAGTCAAGATGTTCTCCAAGGCCACAGCAAAAACATCTGACCAAAATATGAATGCGACAAAGCTGAGAAGCCCTGTTTTACAGCCTTGCTGTCTCACAGCACAGCAAATGGGTCTTCTTCCTCCATAAAGAGTCTTGGTGTACATGTTATCTGGCCACACAAAGTTTATGATATTGGTTACTGCCATTGCTGCAAGAAATACCCTGCTTTCAGAATGGTCTTCATGAAATTGGAAAGGCAGTTTGTTAGCCTGTGAACTGGCTAGTTTCATGTCAACTTGACACAAACTATGATCAGAGAACTTCAATTGAGAAAATCCCTCAAGAAGATTGGACTACAACATAAGCAGGCAAGCCAGTAGGGCATTTAATCAGTCATCTCTTGACTGGAGGTTCTATAAAAACGCAGGCTGGGTAAGCCACAAGTAAGCAGCACTCCTCCATGGCTTTTTCATAGCTCCTGCCTCTAGGTTCCTTCTTGTCCTAATAATGGCTTTTTTCAGTGATCAACTGTTACATGGAAGTGTGAGTGAGACAAATCCTTTTCTCCCCAAGTTGCTTTTGGTCATGGTGTTTTCACCACAGCCATAGTGACTTTGACAGCTTGCAAGTAGGCTAAAATATCAGATGCCTGCTTCCTGGCCCCAAGTAAGCAGGCAGCTATAGTAGTATATGCTACCCTTAGTAGTATGTATGTGGCTAGGAGGTGTTTTGAAATTGGCATATTAATACAACTGTTAATCATCTGTGTGGCCCCTTACATATACAGCATGTAGTATGCCTCCTACCAAGAGGTTATTATTGCAGAGTACTTGGATTGGGCAAAGCTTTCATATGTGAATGACAACACCTGAGCTATAATTTAATCAAACGTGTTACTTGAAACATTTCAAAAATCTTAATATGCACACACACCAGCTATCTTTTTGTAGCTGAAAACAAAGTTTACCTGTAAACTGCACAACAGTAACTTACCAAAGTCCACACACAGCCAGTCATCGGTGTCCTTCCCTTCGATCTTGACAAATGGATCACTTCTACATTTCAGGTGTTTATACTGGAAAAAAGCAGGTCAGACATTTAGGAGAGTCTCTGTGAAGTTTCTTGGACTGGATTTGGTAACTAGTTATTCATTTCTCACAGCTATCACAGGCAGTTATGATTGCCACATGGTTCATAATTTAGAGAAAATAATTTTATCCCTAACTACTCCTCAGCTATATTTCTCTGGACTGCAGCTCAACAGCCAAATGTATACTGTAAAGAAAAAGGAAATGAAAATGTATGCCACCTGGACACATGACAAGGATGCCCACTTCAGTTGGAAGGTCTAGCCAGAATAGTTAAAAGAAAGAAGAGGCATCCAAATTGGAAAAAAATTTTTTCAAAAAGAATAAAAAGGTGGCTCATGCCTTTAATCCCAGCACAGGAGGCAGAGGCACTGGCAGGAGGATCTCTGTGAATATGAGGCCAGCCTGGTTTACAGAGCTAGTTCCAGGACATGTAGGGCTGTTACACAGAGAAACTGTCTCCAAAAACAAAGGGAATAAGTGTGGCAGTCGAGAGAAAGAGGCTTGTCCAATGCAAACCACAGAGCACTACTAAAAAGGTAAATAAATGGACAGATGCCCACGTCCATAGATTGATAAGATGCTATACTAGTTACTTTCTGTTGCTATGGTAAACACCATGACCAAGCTTCTGGTTCCTCAGAAAGCCATTAGAGTTGGGGAGAATGGCAGCAGGTGGCTGGGGTGACACTGAAAGATGACATCTTTAACCACAAACACAAAGCGGAGGGTGAACTAGAAGTGGGGTGGGGCTGTGAACTCTCCAAGCCTGCCTGCCCCCAATGACATACTTTGTCCAGCACAGCTGTACCTCCCATACTTCTCAAAGCATTAAAATACCTAGGCATAAAACTTGAAATTAAAGCTCTCAAAAGAAAAGGAACAATTGCTCCTGAGAATTAAATCCTTCTGGAGCTTAGGGGTATAGTTTAGTGTTTGCATGATACGCTCAAGACCCTGGTTTCAACTGACACTACAATACATCCAATGACTATTCCACAAGGTCAAATGACCACCCACAGAATGGCAGGACTGCAGCTCACATACATATTTGACAAGGAATTTATATGCAGAAAACAGAACTCTTTAACAACAAAACTGTTTTTGTTTTGTTTTTTTTTTAAACAAGGCTAAGCTTCAACTCCAGTGTAGCCAGGGTCCCCTGATAAACTGGAACTTTGGTTCCAGTGATATCCAAGGTCCATGTGCAGCATCCTGAGCATATTGCTATGTTCGCAGAGGTAACTTTGGGCCTTAGGCTCTAACTACAGACCCCAGGTAGTGGACAGACTTCCTTGGGTTTGAAGTTTGGGATCCTTTCTTTAGCAGTTCAGACTCCACCTGGCTGCCTTAGTACGTGATGTGCAGTCCCACCCCTGGTCCTCCTGGCACTTAACCAACACAGGATCGCCTAAGCAACTCAATTTGGCAATCAAAACCAAGTTTCACCAATCCACACAGTTGAAGTTCAGGCATTTATTCCTCTAGCACAATGATTTTCAACCTTCCTAATGCTGCAATCTTTTAATAAAATTCATGCTGTAGTGACCCCAACTATAAAATTATTTTCCTTACCATTTCATAATTTTGCTACGGTTATGAATCATACATAACTGTTTTCCAATGGTCTTAGGTGACTGCAGTGAAAGACATTTGACCCTAAAGGATCACAACCCACAAGTTGAGAAGTGCTCCTCTAGGAGAGTTTCAAAAAAACAAAATATCCAACAGGCTCAGAAGGGGAGTCAGAACAAATCCACTTAACAGACATAAAACATGATGCCACCACCTATACCAACCCACTGACTCCTCAGAGAAGCTAGAGACAGCTGAAATGCTTGAGAAAGAATTCAGAGGGTTTTTGTTTGTTTGTTTTTAAAGACTTAATGATCACTGGGTGTTGGCGGTGCACACTTTTAATCCCAGTGCTCGAGTGGCAGAGGCAGGTGGATCTCTGTATGTTCAGCCTGGTCTACAAAGCTAGTTCCAGGACAGGGACAGGCTCAAAAAAAAAAAAAAAAAAAAAAAAAAAAATTAATGATCACATATAAAATCCACAGATTAGGAAATCTATCCAAAGCTTTCACGAGGCAGTCTCCAAAGTGATTATAACAGTTACTAAATTGAAGGTGAAAGTCTAAAATGTGTAGGCAAAATTCAGCAGAATGCCAGCACTCAGGAGGCAGAAGCAGATGGACCTCTTTGAGTTCCAGGCCAGCCCAATGTTTTACAGTTGAGGCCTTGCCTCAAAAAAGTAAATAGATAAATAAAAAGCAAACCAACCCCTTATTTGTAAATGACACAATTCTTTACATGAAAGACCCAAGAGTCTACTAGAAAACTCTTGAGCCTAATGAAAAGTTCAAGCTGCAGAATACAAAGTGTGTATCTTTAATTACCTTCATTATATATCAACAATGTACTTTTAAAGGAAGCAATTGTACATATATATATATGTGTATGTATATACATACATACATACATACATACATACATACATACACACATCTTTAGTTACCATTATATTGGTAACTAAATTGGGAAAAACACTTGCTGCCATTCCAAGGACTAGCGGTTCAATTCTCAGCACCCATGTGACAGCTCACTCCTGTTCCAGGGACTATGATTCCCACATACAGACATACTTGCAGACAAAACACACTATATATAGGTGTGTGTGTGTGTGTGTGTGTGTGTGTGTGTGATAGAGTTTGGGAAGAGAGGATTTTTTTAATTTTTTAAAAACAAAAAAAATAGTAACTTAAAGTCAGATGCCTTTAATCCCAGCACTTGGAGACAGAAGCAGGCACATCTGAGTTCAAGGCCAGCCTGATCTACAGAGGGAGTTCTAAGACAGGGCTACACAGAGAAACCCTGTCTTAAAATTTAAACAAAACAAAACATCAAGAACAATTATTTAGGAATGTATCAAGCCAAAGAAGAGAAAGAGCTCTACAACAGAAACTTGAGGACCCTGAAGAAAACCACAGAAGACACTCAGAACGAAAGAGTGAAAACAAATAGCCAAAACAATCCTAAGGAGTAGGAACAATGCTGACCTCAAATTATACCACAGTTATACTGATAGAAAGATAGACAAGAGAGCTGGCCCTGTACTCGAGAGCATGTATTGGTTGTGAAGGGACCTGGTTCAGTTCCCAGCACCCTCACAACCACCAGTAACTCCAGTTCCAGGGGACCAAACATCTGACCTGCAAGTGAGCCAGCTACACAAGTGGCGCACAGGCACACATGCAAGCAAGCATAAAACTTTAAAAGTCTAAGAAAATTATAAATTTAAAAGATGTATAGACCAATGAGATAGTAGAGGACCCAGACGTAAAACTGTGCTGTGCTTACTTAATTTTAAAGAACAGAATACTCTGTAGACACTGGAGTAAGAATTTCTGGATGGAGTATCAATGGCATAGGAACAGACTGGGGTCATGAAGATAAAAGACTTTGAGTCTGGTTAATTTCACTATGTGATGTTTATTATTTTTATTTTAAAAGAGTTAAAAACAGAATGACCATATGATCCAAATATTACACCTCTAGGTGCACACCCAAAATAATTAAAACCAAGAACATGACTAGGCAGTTCTATGCTCATATTTAAAGTAGCAGTCACAACAGCTGAAAACTGGACACAACCTAAGTATCCATCATTGGGTGAATGGATAACTAGAGCTACACAGAGAAACCCTGTATCAAAAAAAAAAAAACCAAAAAAAAAAACTTCCTCTCTTCCCAAACTCTATCACAATGCAACTGGTTGCTTTCAAACCCATTTTTATCTTATGAGCCATTGAGCCGTCTCTAGGCATCCTCAGATATTTTTAATTGCCTTTTTTGTTTGACCAATTTTTAACAAGAGTGGTCTGTTCCACTGTAGAATGGAGCAACAATCTGCCAGAAGCTGCAGTATATATACTTTTTCTTCCCATTCTGAATCACAATGAACTGGAAAAATGAACCCTCTTCCTTTCACACCATGAATTCACAGGGCAAGGGTTACCTATATTTCACTTTTACCTTCCAAATACCGCATAGTGTTTGGAGAACATCCCAGCAGATGGGCCTGCGCTATGGTAGCTAAACAAGGTAAGAGTAAGCAAGCTAGAAAGCAGAGTTCCTCTTTTAAACAAAACACCTCTCTAAGTTGCTTTTGAGCATGGCTGTTACCATAGCAGCAACAACAAAAAAAAAAAACCTAGGACAAGGAGCATTGCCTAGAACTTTGTGGAAATTATGGAAATTTATGTGGCTGTCCACAGTGGCAGAAATCAGAGCCACATGTGGAAACTGTCTAAAATGTGGCTCGTTTAACTGAAGAGCCACAGTTAAGAGCACTTGCTGCTCTGCTCTAGCAGAGGACCTGTTTGGTGGCCACATCTGGTGACTCATGTGCATATACACACAGAGGCATACACATCCATTTAATTTAAAGTGGTTTTTGTTTGTTTTTAGAGACAGGATTCTCTGTGTAATCCTGGCTGTCCTGGATCTCACTCTGTAGGCATGGCTGGCCTTGAGCTCAAGAGATCTGCCTGCCTCTGCCTCCCAAGTACTGGGATTAAAGATGTGGGGTCACCACATCTGTAGAACTTAAAATGATTTTAAGGGCTGGAGAGTTGGCTCAGAGATTGACAGTACTCAATATGAGCACCTGCATGGCAGCTCACAACTTCCAGTTCGACAGGGTCACACGCTTCCCTGACTTCTGTGGGCATGGGCATACACATAAAATAAAAATGTTAAATCTTTTAAATAAATTTTAAAAATCTTTCAATGGCCACTTGTGGCTAGAGGCTATCATACTGGTGCTATTCTAGAACACTCTTGACGTGTACTGTATTCTGGCTTGTTTCAGGGTATTTTTCCTACCACAAAAGAGAAGAATTAGAAATACCTGGATTCAACAGAGCTAAATACTTGTTCCCAAGCCATTCACTGTGCAAAACCATAAAATGACTTGGAAATTCCAAGATCTGGGTTTTCTCTGTAGCCTCTCATTGTGGCTTACCCCACCCTAATGTACTAAAGGTATTCTCTAGGTAAAGGTTCAAAACAAAAGATAACATCCTACCATCTTCACAATGTAGTAGGCCATAGCGTGTAAGTGACGGGTGGAAGTCCCACTACCAACTACAAAGTAGTCTGTGTATCTCATTTCTGTAGGAACCTTGATTACACAAATGTCTCTTGCATTTTCTTGCCTTAGAAGTGTAACCAGCATATCGATGTCAAACTTGGCGCCACTGTGATCTGAAATGTAGAAGTACTTGTGTCAGATGGCCAAGGAAAAAAACAGACAGGTATCCAGAGAAGCAGACTGACACAGAAGTCTCCTCGAGGCTGGCACTGCTCCTCCAAGAGTGTATTTATATCCAAAATGCTTTGGTGAACACCAGGCAGGAGGATCCCAAGTTCAAGGCTAGCCTGAGCAAGACAATGTCTAAAAAATTAAAAACCTAAACTAAAAAGCCCAAGAATGTGGCTCAGTGGAGGGATGCTTGCCTAGCACATGCAAGGCCCTGGGTCCAATTCCCAATACCAGCTGCACTTGAAACCAACCAGCCAACCAATCAAAAATCAGCTCAAAACTGAACCAAGGCAGGGGTTTCTTAAAGCACAGCTCAGCTTTCTAGGCAGAATCACACCAACACTGAATACATTTGATACTACCAAAGCAAATGTAATAAATGTATCAAAGCAGTAACAAAGAATGTGGTCTGTGCCCTGGTACTGAAATGAACAACACATAGCAAATGCATAGACGGTACACATAAAGCAGTAGCACGACTTGTGGAGGTGACAATATCATGGGGCATGCAGTTTTGAATCACACCTACAAAGGCTACTGAACTGTAATTGTGAGGTGGGCGGGCTCTCCAGCTTTATCTGGTCCATAGCCTTCAAAGGGCATAAAGAAACATGGCTACCGGACTAGCGCTGCTGAGGCCAACTAGACAAAAATCTGAGAGGGCCTCATTTTGAAACATGTTTTTCTTATTAAGTAATCCAACATGTTAGCCTTATTAAGTAAGGTTAACAACTGTTAATTTGTTTTTTGGTTTTTTTCTTTCTTTTTGTTAGCGATTTAGACACTGTTCTAAAAACAAATACTAGAGTGTATAAATTTGTAATAGTTTAAATTCAAAGCAGACTCCAAAGGACCTGGAAGGTAATTCCATCAAAGGCTCACCCTCTCATATCCTATCATCTCTCAGATAGTATGGCCTTCTCTCATGATTCTAAAACCGCTGGCAGTAACTGACGGATCTTAATTGGACCCCAACTCATCTTAAATTTTACACTGGCCGGAGCTCTAGGCTGCTCAGAATCCTCACGCCCCAACACACTCAGAAATCCATTTCCTAGGAACCTGGGTAGACCTTGGGGCGAGGTGAGGACCCTGGGGCTGAGATTCCAAGGGCCCGGTGTGACCAGCCACATGGCTGGGGTTTTCAAGATTGACACGTCTACTCGCCTCCAGGTTTCTTCGCTATGCAACAGGAGAGTGGGGGACCAGCCACCTCTCAGGTCCCTTCTAGCGCTGCGAAAGTTCTGCGACTCACGCCGAAGCGCACAGGGAAGCCCGGGCCGCCTGGCTCAGGCCCGCGTACCTGCGGCTCCGGGTTGCGGGCGAGCGTCGCCATCGGTCCGCTCCTCTGGCTGAGGCCCATGGTGCAGGCCGCTCGCCGGGCTCGGGGTCAGACCGGTCGCGGGCCCCGCCGAAAGCCATCGCTCTGCCAGCCGAGGAAGCCGAGGAACCGAAGACACCGCGGGGCCCGCTCGCGGCGCGACCACCCTGCACAGCAGCGGCCACAGACGCCGCACAGGCGACCAGCGGACACTCATGGCTGTCGCCGCGACTTCTCAAGGGGCAGGGCCCGCAGAGCGGCTCCGGGATTCTACGTCATGGCGTGGGCGGAGCCATGACCGGAAAAAACCAAAACAAAACAAAAAAACAGAGACTAGGACGCTTTGGCTCTGGAGTAGCTGCTTAGGAGCGGTGGTGGCGCGGGCCTTGCAGTTCTAGGCCAAGATGGTCTAAAGAGCTAGTTCCAGGACAGCCAAGACTACACAGAGAAACTGTCTCCAAAAAGCAAACAAAAACAAAACAAAAAAGTGAGTCCAGATACTCTTCATGGGGCTGAAGAGATGAGATGGTTCAGCGGTTAAAAGCACCGACTGTTCTTCCAGAGGACCTGGGTTCAATTCCCAGAACCCACATGGTTCACAACCATCTGTAACTCCAGTTCCATGACATCAAACGCCCTCCTCAGACCTTGAAGTGCACAGACATATATGCAGCAAGACGCCTGAACACATTAAATTAAGTTTAAAAAAAGCCAATAACTCTTTCAAACACAAAAAAGTTGTAACAGGGGAATCCAATATGGTTAATTGCTCCCAGAAGAAGATATTTTATTAAATTAATTTTGTTAAATAAAATGTCAGTGCCAGGTTTGGGATACTATCCTCAATACCTTATTGATCAGGGAGGCTCCAGACCCCCCCCCACCTCCACCCCCGCCAGACTATTGCAATTGTTTTTCAAGATTTGCAGAAACCAAGCTGGAACTAATGTGGAAACTTCTTCCCTGCTGGCCAGCTTTCATAGTGTCAGGAGGTGGTGTGCAGGTCACTGGGGGAGAAAAGGGATCACACTTACCAGGCAAGATGTGCCCACTGGTGCAGTAGGGAGGGGCATGATTTTATGGGATTCGCCAACCACTTGCTGATTGGATTTGAGTCCCGCCTTATGGGAGGGAATTCATGTAAACCTGGCCAAAATAAAAACATGTCTGGGGAGGTTGCAGGCCCTAGGAGTAAACCTACTACTAATGTTTTGCTAAGTGGACATGTTGTCAAACTGCCTTTTAAGTATTTATGCTTTTATTAATGGATTAACGCTGTTCTCAGTGACTTCTTTTTGCAGTGGGTGGCAGTTAATACAGAGCCTTATAACTAGTCAAAGCACTGAGACTCTGTGAATGTTGAGTGCTTAGCTCTAAATGGGACATCCCCATCAAACCCTCCCCTAAGGTTCAGGGACCATCATGGTGCAGGGGATGGAAAGCCATAAGAACTGGGGATTGGGAAGGTGTGGCGTGAAAGGCTATCCTATGGACATGGCTCACAGCAACTATGGTTACAACATAGAGGGGAAGGGGGTCATGAGGCCTCACCCCTAGCTAAGGAGCTGTTGGCAACTGGTGGCTGTTGGGGGAAGGAAGAGGAGTTACTTTCTTGCTAGATGTACCAACTGGTAGGTCACTCATGCTCTGCTGCATGGCTGCACTCCCATGTGCATCAAGGTCACACTGATTGAACTGTACTTAAAGGGCGTGGATGTGGGAGGGGTGTTGGGGGAAGGGGAAGAGAGTTGGGAGTAGCTATGTTCAAGATACATTGTGTGCATATGTAAAGTTGCCTATCGGTCACTTTGTGATATTCTTTAAAAATATCCACATTCTTTTGAAAGTGTGAAATCCTATGAGAAAACCTACTATCCCCGGAAAGACGGGGGAGTGAAGGCCGTATTTAGGAAATGCTCTTGGGTCAGCCCCTCACAGCCCTGGCATGGAGTTTCCACCTCACCCAGACAGCAGAGCAGGGGCCACCTCTGTGACCAGGACAAACTGAAAACAAAAGGCAAATTTCTGAGAAAAAAGCTTCCTGAGTGGCCCCAATGCCCAGAACTCTGCCAAACACATATTTGGTAGCCCCAAGGTCACTGATAACTACTTAATTCTTTTTGTTGGTCTTATTCATTTGTTTGTTTTGGTTTTTCAAGACGGGAGTTTCTCTTCATAGTCCTGGTTGTCCTTGAACTCTGGAATTCACTCTGTAGACCAGGCTGTAATTCTTTTTTGTTGTGTTTCCAGACAGGGTTTCTCTATTGTGGCTTTGGGCTATCTTGGAACTCAAGCTGTAGATTAGGCTGGCCTAAACACATAGAGATTCGCCTGCCTCTGCCTTCCCAGTACTGGAATTAAAGGCTTAAGCCACCATTGGTAGGCTGTTTTGTTTTGTTTGTTTGTTGTTTGGTTTTGTTTTATCTTAGAAACATCAAGCATTAATGTTGGGAAATGTTTTATCAAATTCAAAAACTTGCCAGGAGTGGCGGGCAGTATATGCCTTTAGTCCCACATTGGGAAACAGAGGTAGATGGATCTCTGTGAGTTCCAGGCCAGCCTGGTCTATTTAGTAAGTACAAGGCCAACCAAGATTACATAGTAAAACCCTGTCCCAAAATAAATAAGGAAATGTAGAAAGTAGTAAAGTTCCTGTGTGCACTGCCGTGGTTATACACTCTGAATGAGTCAAGCTGCAACCTGAGAAAGTGGACTATGCCACCTCTGCCCTTGGCAACATCTGGAACAGATAATTGCATTGTAATAAAGACTCAAAACACGAGCTGGAGAGATTGCTCAGCTTCTCTTCCAGAGGTCCTGAGTTCAATTCCCAGTAACCACATGGCAGCTCACAGCTTCTTATTAACTCCAGTTCCAGGTGTCTGATGCCCTTATACAGGCAAAACACCAGTGCACATTAAAAAACAAATAAATAAATCATTAAAAAGAAACTCTAGGGCCATACAATCCTTTAGCTGGGCATTGGTGGCTCACACCTTTAATTCCAGCACTCGGGAAGCAGAGATAGGCAGATCTCTGAGTTTGAGGCCAGCCTGGTCTACAGAGCAAGTTCCAGGACAGGCTCCAAAACAACACAGAGAAACCCTGGCTTGAAAAACCAAAAACAAAACAAAAAAGACTCAAGACACATTTCAGGAGGCTTTGGGTCCCTTTTATGGAATTTTTTTTTTTTTTTTTTACCATGAATTTGTGTTGTTTTCTTCTTCTGTAACTTACCTAGCCACTGATGTAGAGTTCCCATTCTCAGTTCTAATGGAAGTTTCCCCACAAAAGAACTTTTACTGTCTTGTAATATTGCTCATATGACACATGAGTTCCTGCCTTTCCCACACTCTTCAGAACGTCAATCTGGAAATCTCTGAGCTTGTATCTCCAGCAGCTTCTAAGAAGACAGATAAAGTGCATTTACAGAGCTCCGGAGTTGAAGACGACCGACATGCTGAAGCCATGCAGTGAACTGACTGTTGTCTAATAAATAATCTTCAGGCACACAACATGTTCATACACCATGATATGATGGCCCAGCATTCAGGAAGCAGAGGTGGATCTCTGTGAGTTCAAGGCCAGCCTGGTCTACAGAGCAAATTCCAGGACAGCCAGGGCTACACAGAGAAACCCTGTCTCAAAAAGCAAAATATATATAAAGACTAAAAAAATTCTGGTCACTGAGAGAGGACCTCAGAAAATGTCCCTTTCCTTTGGAATCGGATCAGCTATGATCAGACTTAAACTTTGTTTCCAGATACCAGTTTCTTTTATAAGGTGAGGTTAGATAGTCTAATGACCCTGTCTTTGAAATGCTTTGATGGAAGGAGGTTGAAGCCCAAAGTAGCTTCCTTGAAGGAGTTGGGGATTATTAATTAACCAGGGTCCGTGACTATGAGGCCTTTCTAAATATGGACCTTAATTACACTTCTGGTGCACCCTGTTTCCTGTATGACCTATTAGCAGCAAGGTCAACTTCCCCCAATTGTGTTTCCTGGCGTTTGGTAAAAAGGTGGGAAACTGCATTTCCAGCACATTCTCTGCTGCTAGCCCCCACTATGAGGGCAAGGAATCCAGCTTGAAGTGATGCAGTGAATGTTAGCTTCTTGGGGGATACAGAGCAGTGCCTTGAAGTCACCCCAGCACTTCTCACAGGAGATCTCACAGGGGAAGTCACCTCTTCCATTATGTGTCTGTAGCCTATACTGGTATATGACACAGGCAGTCCCTAAGGCCCTGCTTTAAAAAAAAAGAAAAAAGAAAAAAGGGGGGTATAGCAACATATCTTAGTGGATAAAGACTCTTGCCATCAAGCCTGAGAATCAGAGTTTGATTCCCAAACCCCATAAGATAGAGGTAATGTGCCTGGCGGTGATGGCACAGGCCTTTAATCCCAACACTCAGAGGCAGGCAGATCTCTGAGTTCGAGGCTAGACTGGTCTACAAAGGAAGTTCCAGGACAGACTCCAAAGCTACACAGAGAAATCCTGTCTCAAAAAAAAGAAAAGAAAAAGAAAAGAAAAAAATTATTTTGTTACCTACCTTGTACAAGTCCTACTTGAAAGTGGGGGTGTGGTAGTTACCTTTCTTTTTGCTGTTACCAAATCCCCAACAAAAAGCAACCTAAGAAAGACAGGGTTTATTTGTGCTTATAGTTCAAGGGGCCACAGTCCATCCTAGTGGAAGGGGAAGGCACAGTGGCCACTCTATGTTCATAGCCATGAGACAGAAGCAAGTCCCGGTGCTCGGTGTTCTGTATCCCTCTTACTCAGTCTGGACCACAGGCGTGCCCTTCCTATCCAGTTAAACCTTCCTGGAAACACCTCAGAGGCATACCCAGAAGTGTGTTTCCATGGTGACTCTAAACATAGTCAGGTTGACAAGGAAGAGTCACAGGCACAGGGGACAAATTCTTTTAAACGGAAGATAATGGGGGAGCAGATAGCTCAGTGGTGTTGGCTTTCCAGTGCCCTCAGGACTGCTCACAACTCTCTATGACTGCAGTCCTAGAGGATCTGACGCATCCTTTTGGACCCTCCTGGCACCACCCACACATATGGTGCACAGATACAAGCAGGCAAAGCACCCATACATATAAAATAAGAAAATAAACTTTAAAAAAATAAGAGACAAATGACTGGGGACATAGCTCAGAGGCAGAGCACTCCCCTTGAACGTCCAAGCTCTTGAGTTCCATACCCAGCACCATAAGAGAGAGATGAGTAAAGGACTCACTATATTGCAAATGTAGGGTTCTGAACCCTAAGGGATGCAGAGTCTCGGTGTCCACCTACTCAAATGGTTTATGTTGGAGCTCAAGGCATGTCCGGTGAGCTCCAGGAATGTCTGGTGTGCCTTGAGGACAGGGAGTGGACATGGAGACCTGAGATAGAATGAATATCAGGAAGCGCAGAGCTGGAGGGTTGAAGCCCCCAGAACCTCTCACACAGAAGTTCTCACTTGGGAAAGCATCTCTCCTACCATTTCTTCATCACTTCTTTATTAAGCCAAGGTGCAAGCTCTGGTCCCCACGCTTGCCTCGGGCAGCAGGTTTCCTGAGTTTTCAGGGCCTTTGTCTGCTCGAGTTCAGGTTTCTACACACCCACATTGTCTCTGGATTGCTGGGTCCTGACCAGCAGCCAAGCTATTGCTTTCCTCCTTAGGCTGCAGGGGCTGGCTAAAGACCTGTTTGCCTCAGGTACCCTGTCTTTGGATAGCGACTGTCTCTTCTCACACTAATAGAGGCAGGGGCAGTTTCCATATTCTACATCGCTCTGAGTATGTGATTCATACTTCCCACCCCCCACCCTCGACACTGCCACCCAGTGTCAAGCAACAAGCTCTCATTCGTGTGCCAGGCACTGGGTAGGGCAGAGGAGGGAAGGTGAATGAAGTCCAGCTCTTGTTCAGGGAGCTCCCAAGCTGAGAGACCAGGCTGGAGCATGCACACACACACACACACACACACACACACACACACACACACACACACACACACACACACACACACACACACACCCCACCCTGTGTCAGAGAGGAGAGTCTGAGCTGCTGCCTGCCCTTAAGAGGCCACCACAGGGAGGAAACACCAACAGGGCTGGGAACCCAGTCAGAAGAAAAGTGAGGGCTGTCATCCACCTCCAGGGGTCTGGCTCACCCTGTGCTTTGCTGGATGGCCACCTTAAAGGGAGGTAAGATGAGGGACCAATGGGGACATACCAGGCCAGCTGCATACACTGGAGGGGAACTGCCCCCTTGAGCAGTCTGGACTGTAGAGATAGGGTTTACATACCTGATCTAGAAAGCATTTTGTTCCTAGAACCAAAATGCAGTAACGTTCAAGAATGATGCAGGGGACAGAGTGGGCTCAGTGGGTAAGAGCATTTGCTGCTCTTGCTGAGGATCCAGGGTTAATTCCTAGCAGTCAGCAGCTGGTGGCTCGAAACCTTTTTATTTATTGTTTTTTTGCTGTTGTTGTTGGTTTGTTTGTTTGTTTGTTTTTGACACAGGATTTCTCTGTGTAGCTCTGGCTATCCTGGAATTGCTCTGTAGACCAGGCTGGCCTCACAAACCAAACTGGTCTTGACCTTGCAGAGATCCACCTGCTTCTACCTCCTGAATGCTGGGATTTAAGGTGTGGGCCACCATCTCCTGGCCTCACAACCATTTGTAACTCCAATTCCAGGGAATCCTAGTCTCTCTTCTGGCCTCCTTGGGCACCCTGCACTCATGTGGTACACATACATACATACATACATACATACATACATACATACATACATACAAAACATTCTATTATTTCTTTTCATTTGTTTGTTTGTTTTTCTAGACAGGGTTTCTCTGTAGGTTTGGACACTTTCCTGGAACTCTCTTTGAAGACCAGGCTGGCCTTGAACTCACAGAGATCTGCCTGCCTCTGTCTCCTGAGTGCTGGGATTAAGAGTGTGCCACCACCGACCGGCTAATTATTTCGTTTTCTATTGCTGTGATAAAACACTGTGACCAAAAGCAAGCTGGGGAAGAGGGGGTTTATTTCATCTTACAGCTTGTAGTCCACCATTGAGAAGTCAGGGCAGGAATTATTTCATGAGTTATTTCATCTTACAGCTTGTAGTCCACCACTAAGAGAAGTCAGAGCAGGAATTATTTCATGAGTGATAGCACGCTAGTATACCCCCACGGGCAACCTCATAAACAAAGCCTTCCTCGTGACACAGGCGCTCACTCCCCTTAAGCACTGCCCCTTGCCTACAGTCCCCACAGGAACCCTTCTCATCCCATATGGGAGCTGGCTGGGCTGCTGGCACAGATACCAGTGACCCCCTGGACCTGAGGCGGTCAAGATGACCTTGGTTTTTATAAATCTACAGCTTTGGATCACACCTAAGCAAAGGTTTGACACTAGACACTCATCCACACAAGTCCAGCAGTTCAGCAGTTCTATTCCCCTGCCCCCTTGTTGCTTTTCAGACTCAAAAGCAGTGAAGAAAGTCTGAAGGGTGAAGTTACTGAATTTAGGAGCCCTGGCCTGACTCATTCAGCTTGAAATGGGGGAGATTTCCTGAGATCCTAGGTGGCTCGAGTTCCCTGAGGCCTAAGTAGCTTCTCGGGCATTGTGTGACAGTGGCTAAGCTCTAACTAATATCCCACTATTGTCAACTCTCCATGTGTAACCCTAGTCTGCTCCTGTCTCCCAAGTCCCGAACTTACGTTACAATTACATATTCCCACTTGAGCATTTGACAGCCTCTCCAGTATAAGGTGCAATAGCAAGCTACATATCTGTAGCTCTCACTGTACTTACCCAAGCAAGTCCCGCTGCCCCTTCAAAATGACGCCTGGACTGGAACAAGATACAGTGTGGACGGAACGTTACACAAATAAAATTGCACCAGATCTCATTACAGATGGCTGTGAGCCACCATGTGGTTGCTGGGAACTGAACTCAGGACCTCTGGAAGAACAGTCAGTGCTCTTAACCTCTGGGCCATCTCTCCAGCCCCAAGAATATGCAGGCTATTTTTGTAGCTTCTGGACAACAGAGTTTCCTAAACAATAAAAGCTCAAGTGAAAAGAAAACCACCAACTTCAGTAAATAAAATATGTCTTACTTAGTCTGGAGGCTGAAGCAGGAATATAGTGAGCTTGAGGCAACAAGGACACAGGAGGTCACCTTGACCTGCTCAGGTCCAGGGACTCACTGGTGTCTGTGCCCACTCCCTGGTGACCAAGTGTTTGGTGTATGGGGGCCATTCTTACTCAAGCCACCATACACTGCTGCATTCAAATCTTGGTCCTGTTCGAAACATGTTGCACAGCCAGGACTCTCTCCTCTCCTGGGACCTGAGCGCTGCCTGTTGAGTGGCTTCTCTTACTGCTCTGCAGGGTCACTGCTGCCAGAACCATCCTCCAGGACAGCTACCTCCTTCTCGTCAGGCCTTTTCTGTCCCCTTACACTGCCACAGCCTGGGAAATTCTTCTTACACATATTTTCATTGGTTCTCTCTCTAGCTATGTCCAGTGTGCAATTAAGCCCTTTTGAAACACTAAAACAAACTATGCAAAAAGTAATTAACACACAAAATCTGAGTACTAACTGGATGTTATGGCAGAAAAAAAATGACTGCTAATTATTTTATATGTGATGAGATCACTGTATTGTGTATTTTTTAAATGTCTTTTTTTTTTTTTTTAGAAAAATATACTGAAATATTTTGGAGTAAAATGGTATAACTTCTGGGGTTTTCTTCAGAAATTAAATCAATTAGGGCCATCACTCTCCATGCAAGCCTGGTGACCTAGCGTTGATTCCTGGAACTAAATGAAAGGATAGAACAATTCCATTATGTGGCCTGTTGCTGGCTGTTTTTGCTTGTTTGCTTGTTTATTTTTTTTCTCTCTCTCTTAGCTCTTTGCTCTTCTGGGGGCCCCACCACCCAGCTCCCAAATTAGTACACACAGAGACTTATTCTTTCGTGTTCTTTCCTTAGCTTGGCTTGTTTCTAGCCAGCTTTTCTTCCATTATTCCATCCATCTTTTGCCTCTGGGTTTTTATCTTTCTCTAGTTCTATATACCTTTCTTTACTTCTTCCTCCATGGCTGGCTGTGTATGTGGGTGGCTGGGTGGCTGGCCCCAAAGTCTTCCTCCTTTCTCACTCCTTGGTCCCTTTTCTCTCTTTTTCTCCTCCTATTTATTCTCTCTGCTGCCAGACCCATTTGTCCTTTCTCCTTCCTTGCTATTGACTTTATTGGGCCAATCAGGTGTTTTAGACAGACACAGCAACACAGCTTCACAGACTCAAACAAATACAACATAAAAGAATGCAACACATCTTTGCATCATTAAACAAATGTCCCACAGCATAAACAAATGATATACGCCTTTAAATAATATTCTACAACAATTGCCTCTGGCCTCCACACATGTACCACATTGAATATGTATCCTTATTCACACACACACACACTGATAATAAATTTAATACACTAAATTAATGACTGAACTGAAGAGGTCAATTAGATAAGGTTTACCATGAATTGAATAATTATTTGAAGCTACATTGTGAGTTTTGGGTTTTGTTGTTTTGCATTTGAAATCTTCCAGCCTATAACTACAGATAACACAAATTAAAATAAAACCAAAGCAGCAAGCACCAAAAACTGATTACTGTTTCTGACTTTTAGTATCTTGGTTTTGGTCCATTGAGACAACGCTGGCTCTCTTGTATTGCTTTAGCAGTCTGTCAGCCTCTTTCAGCTTTCTTTCCCAAATGAATGACACAGGCTCAATTTTATTTTCAAATTCTAATGCTTGCTATATTGCCCAGGCTGGCCCTGAACTCCTGGGCTCTGGTGACCCTCCTGCCTCCGCTCCTCAAGCTGAGTCTATACCACCATGCCAGATGAGGCACATTTACTCTATGCTCAGTTCTGCAGTAGGTGCCAGTCTGTTTCTCCTGGCTCTTTCACAAAGGATTATGTGTACATATGTTCAGTGAGTTGCTTTTAATTGTGATTCCATGTTCTTGAGGTTTTATCTGTGGCTTGGCATTCCTGCAGGAAAGTTCACGTGGCTTCTGCCAGGCAGCCAGAAGCATTCAGAACCACTTTAAACATGATGTTTCACTTTTACTTTTGTGTTAACTTGAGGTTTAAAAAAGATTTATTTGTATTTACATGTCTGTATAAATGTCTGCCACGTGCATGGGTCCCCTCAGAGTTGGGCCTCAGCTGCCCTGGAGCTGGAGTTGTGAGCTGCCTGGCATGGGAACTGAACTTCGGACCCCTAGAGGGAAGTCAGTGCTCTTGACACCCAACCACCTCTCTAGACCCTGCAAATTATTCTTCTGAGCTCACATGCACAAGGACCCTGGTTAGGACCTCTGTTCTCTTCAGCCTCCAGCCCAGCACACGACCTGCCACACCCCTTTCCAAGTAGGTCTCTGTTCGGCCTCTGTGTGGATTGTTTCACTCCTGGTTGCTAAGCATCCTGGCTTTATGTAAGAGCAACGTGCAGGGCAGTGGAAGGGTGGAGGACGTCTCATGTCTCCCCTCCTGCCCAGGATTCTTTATTTACTGATCTTTAACCCAAAGACTGGCTTTTTTTTTTTTTTTTTAATGTGTGTGTTTGTTTTGCGTGAGTGTACATCTGTGCACCATGTGTGACCATAGGGGCCAGAAGAGGGCATTGCAACCCCTGGGACTTGAGTTATAGACAGTTGTGAGCTGCCATGTGGGTGCTTGTGATATTTTGCTTATGCTATCACAAATAAAGCTTGCCTGAAGATCAGAGTGCAGAGAGCTAGCCACACTAGTTAGCCATAGAGGCCAGGCAGTGATGACACACACCTTTAATCCCAAGAATCGGGACACAGAAGAAGATAGATCTCTGTGAGTTCAAGGCCACCCTGGGCTACAGAAATGGATCTAGTTTAAAAGAAAAACAGCTCGCACAAAGGTGATCCCAGCACTTGAGATCACACACTTTTAATCCCAGCGCTAGGGAGGTGGAGACAGGAGTGATATGGATGGGCAGAGAGAGGAATATAATGTGGGAGGAGACAGGAACTCAGTGCAGCCTGAGGATGCAGTCTGAGGCTTCACAGAAAGGGCAGCGTGAGGATTTGTAGAGATGGATGCAGTATGAGGATTCAGTCTGAGATGCAGTCTGAGGACAGGATCTCTCCTTTGGTCTGAGCATTAGTAGAGGTAAGGACTCTAGTGGCTGGCCTCTCTGCTTCTCTGATCCTTAGGCTTTTACCACCGATAGCTGACTCTGAGTTTTATTATTAGAACCAATTATAATTCATGCTACAGGTGCTGGGAATTGAACCCAGTTCCTCTGGAAGAGCAGCCAGTCCTCTTAACCAATGTGCAGCCCCAAAGACTAAGCCTTGATGCCCACACTTTATGCCCCCAGATTGTCTATTTGCCCCTCCTCAGAAAACTGCTGGTTCTCTCCTGTTGAGTAGAGTTGCCTTTTGTGGGTGGGGGCTTCCTGTCAACTCGATCATGTGTTAAAAGGCGGTGTGGCTCCCTTTCCATCCTCTTGACAGGATTCTTAGTGCTGTTTCTTCCTGAAGGCCTGGTATGATAACCCCACACAACAACTCATCGTCCATGAACTCTAGCTTTCCTCCACAGCACAGCTTGTAAGCACTCAGACTCGTGTAACAGAACTGAAGAAAATGCTATCTTGGGGGCTGGAGTGGTGACTGCTCTCAAGGAAGAACCCTGATTGGGTCCCAGCACCCACGTCAGGCAGATGACTGCCCATAACTCCAGCTCTAGCAGGATCTGATGCTCATCAACAGCTCCCTCTCTTTCCTGGAAAGTGGAATTTATTTCTTGCAAACATTCAAAGCAAGAACTCAGCCACTCAAGTTGTGATGCTTGTGCGGCTCACATCTGTGCAGCTGTGACAACAGCAGGATTGCACTGAGAGTGTAAGAGGCATTTTGATTAGTAGAGTGAGTACTAGAACCATGCAAGTGCCAAAGAGCCTGTCTTAGTTACTGTCCTACTGCTGTGAGGAGACACCATGGCCATGGCAACGCTTATAAAAGAAAGCATTTAATGGGGGCCTTGCTTACAGTTTCAGAGGTTAGTCCATGGTTGCTGGGGCAGGAAGCATGGCATCATGGAGGCATGGGGCTGAGAGTTTACAACTGATCCACAGCAGGCAGTTAGAAAGAGTGATATTGGACCTTCAGGGAAATTCCTGGAGTTGATCTGAACACAATAGCCCTGCCCATCCCCGAGGGACCACCCGTAATTTCCACCTGCCTGGTCTCTGACCCCCACCACTGGTCTTCTACTGGAGTTCTGGACCCCTCCCAGAGACCCACCTATCTCTGCAGGACCACTCTGAGTTCCTGTGGGCTAGATCTTTGACCCCCATCTCAGGGCCTCTGCCAAAGAGGCCTCAGCTGTCTTCTGCAGGAGCCTGATCTTTGACACCCATCGCCAGGCCCCTGCCTGTAGAGAGACCTCCTAGAGAGCTTGGACCACCCAAAGCTACAGACATCGAACCTCTGACCCACCTAAGCCCATAGAGAGAGGGAGAGACCCCACCAACACCTACTGGAAGAAGCTATAGGAAGATGGCAATACAAGAAAACACCTAACATCAGAAAGACAAGCATAACACCACCAGAATCTAGGGAATCTACACCAACTAGACCAGAACACAACAAAGCAGATGAAGCAGAAGAGAACAACTTAAAAATTATCATCATAAAAATGATAGAGGCCCTCAAAGAAGATGTGAGAAAATCCCTTAAAGAAATGGAAGAAAAAACAAACAAAAATTGGAAGAAATGAAAAAATTGGAAATGAACAAATTTCTTAAAGAAACTACAGAAAGCCAAGAAAAAACAATTAAACAGATGAAGGAAGCAGTTCAAGACTTGAAAACTGAAATAGAGACAATAAAGAAAACACAAACCGAAGGAATGCTGGAAATAGAAAAACAGGGCAAATGATCGGGAACTACCGATGCAAGCATAACCAACAGAATTCAAGAGATGGAAGAGAGAATTCAGGCAAGGAAGATAAACTAGAGGAAATAAATTCATTGACCAAAGAAAATCGTAAATCCAATGAATCCTTAACACAAAACATCCAGGAAATGTGGGACACTGTGAAAAGGCCAAACCTAAGAATAAGAGGCATAGAGGAAGGTGAGGAAACCCAGCTCAAAGGGGCCGAAAACATATTCAACAAAATCATTGAGGAAAACTTTTCCAATCTGAAGAAGGACATGCCTATGAAAGTACAAGAAGCATACCGACCACCAAATAGACTGGACCAAAGAAAAAAGACCCTTCGACATATAATAACCAAAACCTAACATACAGAATAGAGAAAGAATATTAAGAGCAGCGAAGGAAAAAGGGCAGGTAACACATAAAGGCAGACCTATCAAAATTATGCCTGACTTCTCCATGGAAACACTCAAGGCCAGAAAGTCCTGGATAGATGTTCTACAAGTACTAAGAGTCCACAGATGCCAGCCCAGGCTGCTATACCCAGCAAAACTCTCAATCACTATAGATGGAGAAAACAAGACATTTAATGACAAAGCCAGATTTTCACAATATGTATCTACAAATCCAGCTCTACAGAAAGTTTTGGAAGGAAAACTCCAACCCAAGGAAGTTAACTATGCTCACAAAGACGTAGGCAACAGATAATCCCACTTCACCAGAAACCAAGGGTAAAGCAGGACAAATATTTTCACAATACCACTGCCAGCAACAAATCTCAAACAAACAAGCATTAGCAATCAATGGTCCTTACTCTCCCTCAACATTAATGGTCTTAACACACCTATAAAAAGACACAGGCTAACAGAATGGATATGAAGATAGAATCCATCCTTCTGTTGCATACAAGAAGCTAAGCTTCAAAGATAGACATTACCTCAGGGTAAAGGGCTAGGAAAAGATCTTCCAATTAAATGAACCCAAGAAGCAAGCAGGTGTGGCTATCCTAATAACTAACAAGTTAGACTTCAAACCAAAATTAATCAAAAGAGATGAAGACAGTCATTTTGTATTCATTGCAGGAGAAATCCATCAACACAGAGTCTCAATTCTGAACATCTATGCCCCAAATACAAAGGCACCTACATTCATAAAAGAAACCCTACAACAACTCAAACCTCATATAAAACCTCACACACTTATAGTGGGAGACTTCAACACACCACTCTCACCACTAGACAGGACCACCAATCAGAAACTCAACAAAGAAACAAAAGAACTAACAGAAGTTATGTCTCAACTGGGTTTAACAGACATCTATAGAACATTCCATCCAAACACAAAAGAATATACCTTCTTCTCTGCTCCACATGGAACCTTCTCTAAAATTGACTATATATTAGGTGGCGTAACAAACCTCAACAGATACAAAAGAATTGGAATAGTCCCCTGTATCTTATCAGACCACCATGCTTTAAAATTGGAATTCAACAACAACACAAATCGCAGAAACCCTACAAACTCATGGAAACTGAACAATGTGCAATTGCACCACACCTGGGTCAAAGAAGAAATAAAGAAAGTAATGACTTCCTAAAATTCAACAAGAATGAGGACACGACATACTCGAACTTGTGGGACACCTTGAAAGCAGTGTTACGAGGGAAGTTCATTGCACTAAGTGCTTATATGAAGAAAACAGAGCATAGTCACATTAGAGAATTAACAGCACAACTGAAAGCCTTTGGAAAAAAAGAAGCAAACTCACCCTGGAGGAGTAGACGCCAGGAAATAATCAATTTGAGGGCTGAAATCAATAAAATAGAAACCAGGAAAACAATACAAAAAAATCAATGCAGCAAAAAGTTGGTTTTTTAAGAAAATCAACAAGATAGACAAACCCTTATCAAAACTAACAAAAAAGCAGAAAGACAACATGCAAATTAACAAAATCAGAAACCAAAAGGGGGACATAATAACGGACACAGAGGAAATCCAGATAACTTTCAGGTCATACTTTGAAAACCTGTACTCCACAAAATTTGAAAATTCAAAGGAAATGGACAAATTTCTAGATAACTATCATTTACCAAAATTAAATCAAGAACAGACAAACAACTTAAATAGATCTATAACCCCCAATGAAATAGAAGCAGTTATCGAAAGCCTTCCAACCAAAAAAAGCCCAGGGCCAGATGGCTTCAGTGCAGAATTCTACCAGAAATTCAAGGAAGAGCTAATTCTGATACTCCTCAAATTGTTCCACACAATAGAAACAGAAGGCTCATTACCAAACTCTTTCTACGAGGCCACAATCACCTTGGGTATGCAAGCCTCACAAAGATACAACTAAGAAAGAAAACTCCAGACCAATATCCCTGATGAACATTGATGCAAAAATACTCAATAAAATACTGGCAAACTGAATCCAAGAATATATCAGAGAAATCATCCACCATGACCAAGTAGGCTTCATCCCTGGGTTTCAGGGATGACTTAACATACGAAAATCTATCAATGTGATCCACCATATAAACAAACTGAAAAAGAAAAACCATATGATCATCTCCCTAGATGCTGAAAAAGCCTTTGACAAAATTCAACACCCTTTCATGATAAAGGTCTTGGAGAGAGCAGGGATAACAGGAACATATCTAAACATAATAAGAACAATATACAGTAAACCAACAGCCAACATCAAACTGAATGGAGAGAAGCTTACGGCAATTCCTCTAAAATCAGGAACAAGACAAGGCTGTTCTCTCTCTCAATATCTCTTCAATATTGTACTTGAAGTTCTAGCTAAAGCTATAAGACAACAAAAGGAGATCAAGGGAATGCAAATTGGAAAGGAAGAAGTCAAACTGTCTCTTTTTGCAGATGATATGATAGTTTACATAAGAACCCAATAAACTCTACCAGGGAACTCTTACACCTGATAAACACCTTCAGCAAACTAGCAGGATACAAGATAAACTCAAAAAAAAAAATCAGTAGCCTTACTTTATTCAGATGACAAAGAAGCTGAGAAAAAAATCAGAGAAACATCACTCTTTATAATAGCCACAAACAACAAAAAGTATCTTGGAGTAACACTTACCAAACATGTGAAAGACCTATACAATAAGAACTTTGTGGCTTTAAAGAAAGACATTAAAGAAGATACCAGAAATGGAAAGATCTCCCATGCTCTTGGATAAGAAGGATATAGAAAAAATGGCAATCTTGCCAAAAGCAATCTACAGATTCAATGCAATCCCCATTAAAATCCCAGCACAATTCTTCACTGACCTTGAAAGGATAATAATCAACTTTATATGGAAAAACAAAAAACCCAGGATAGCCAAAACAACCCTGTACAATAAAAGAACTTCAGGAGGCATCACCATCCCTGACTTTAAGCACTACTACAGAGCTATTGTTCTGAAAACAGCCTGGAATTGGCACAAAAATAGACAGGTAGACCAATGGAATCGGATTGAAAATCCTGATATTAATCCACACACCTACGAACACCTGATTTTCGACAAAACAGCTAAAAGAATACAATGGGGGGAGGAAAGCATCTTCAACAAATGGTGCTGGTACAACTGGATAATGGTGTGTAGAAGACTGCAGATAGACCCATGTCTATCACCATGCACAAAACTCAAGTCCAAATTGATCAAAGACCTCAACATAAATCCAGCCACAATGAACCTCTTAGAAGAGAAAGTAGGAGGTACCCTTAAACAAATTGGTATAGGAGACCACTTCCTGAACATAACTCCAATAGCACAGACACTGAGATCAACAATTAATAAATGGGACCTCCTCAAACAGAGAAGCTTCTGTAAGGCAAAGGACACAGTTGACAAGACCAAATGGCAGCCCACAGACTGGGAAAAGATTTTCACTAATCCTACATCTGAAAAAGGGCTGTTATCCAAAATATACAAAGAACTCAAGAAACTAGTCAACAAAACACCAAATATTCCTATTTAAAAATGGGGTATAGAATTGAAGAAAGAATTCTCAATAGAGGAAATCAAAAAGGCTGAAAGACACTTAAGAAAGTGCTCAACATCCTTAGCCATCAGGGAAATGCAAATCAAAACAACTTTGAGATACCATTTTACTCCTGCCAGAATGGCTAAAATTAGAAACACCAATGACAACTTATGCTGGAGAGGATGTGGAAAAAGGGGAACATTCCTCCACTGCTGGTGGCAGTGCAAACTTGTACAGCCATTTTGGAGATCAGTATGGCAGTTCCTCAGGAAAATGGGAATTAGTTTACCACAGGACCCAGCAATTCCCCTCTTAGATATATACCCAAATGATCCACATCCATGCAACAGACATGTGCTCAACTATGTTCATAGCAGCATTATTTGTAATAGCAAGAACATGGAAGCAACCTAGATGCCCCTCAACTGAAGAATAGATAAAGAAGATGTGGCACATCTACACAATGGAATACTACTCTGCAAAAAAAAAAATGGAATCTTGAAATTCTCTGGCAAGTGGATGGAACTTGAAGAAACCATCCTGAATGAGGTAACCCAGTCACAAAAAGAAGAACATGGTATGTACTCGCTCATATATGGATTTTAGACCTAGAGCAAAGGATCACCAGCCTATAATTCACACTACCAGAGGAACTAGGATACAAGGGGTATTCTAAGAGATTCATATACGGTCCCTCACAAAAGGGGGAAGGGACAAGTTCTCCAGAGCACAGGGAGAGTGGGGTGGGCAGTGAGTGGAGAGAAAACTAGGAGAAAGAGAAGGGGAGGAGAAGAAAGCATGTGCAACTAGGAAGATTGAGTCAGGGTAGAAATAGAAAACAGAAAAGAGAGAGAGAGAACATAAG
The DNA here is from genome assembly GCA_030556225.1 of Cricetiscus sungorus. NCBI lineage: Eukaryota > Metazoa > Chordata > Mammalia > Rodentia > Cricetidae > Cricetiscus > Cricetiscus sungorus. The sequence goes on along the minus strand of JANBXA010000731.1, from coordinate 37,906,298 downwards.
ATAGGGAGCCATTATAGGTTTGAAGAGAAAACTGAAACTAAAGAAAGGTCTAGAGACCTACAAGACTGACTCCAACTAACAATTTGAGCAACCACGGAAAGGCTACCATAAATGCCCTTCCCTGATAGTGAGATCATCAACTAAATTATCCACCATCATGGAGTCCTCATCTAGTACCTGTTGGAAACAGAAGCAAACACCCATAACTAAACACTGAGTCAAACTAGAATTCAGATGCAGAGAGAGAGAGGACAAGACCAGGTTGCAGAAACTCACAAAGACAGCTGACCTGAACAAGGAGGAGCTAATGGGCCCCCAGACTGATAGCTGGGAATCCAGCATGGGAGTGACTCAGAACCCCTGAATATGGGTCTCAGCTAGAAGGACTGAGCAGTCTGGGGGACCTCAGACAGTGGAACCAGGATGTATTCCTGGTGCACAAAAGGATCTTGCGGACACATCCCCCATGGAGGGATACTCCCTTAACCTAGAGACAGGAGAGAAGTCCTAGTCTCTACTTCAAATGACTTGACAAACTTACATGACTCCATCTGGATAGCATAGCCCTACATGTAGAATGGGGGTGGGGGGATGGGAGGGGAGGGTGGGCAAGGTGCATGTGAGGGGGGAAAGAGGGTAAGACGGAGGGAGAGAAGGAGGGAGGGAGGGAGAGAGGGAGGGAGGAAGAGGAAACTGGAATCGACATGTAAAAATTTTAAATTATATAATTTAAAAAAAAAGTGAGATTGGGCCTGGCATGGACCCTTCTGCCCCAATGACACACCTCCTCCAATAAGGCCACACCTCCTATTCTTTTCCAAACGGTTCCACCAACTAGGGACCAAGCATTTAGTTCTATGAGCCTATGAGGCTCATTCTCACTCAAACCACCACAGGGCCCATGGGAGAGCTCTCAGGCAGTTTTCATTCTAGAATCTTGAGAATAAAGGGATGACCACTGATGTGTAAAAAGGTGAAGTGAAGGTCACTGAGTCTGGCCAGGCCCCGGGTCAGTGAAGTTGCAGAGACATCATGCCTGGTGACATATTATGCTGGCCCAGTGACACCCTATGCTGGCCCAGTGACATACTCTGCTGGTCTGGATCTAAGCACCACAAACTCAGTCCTTGTGTCCCTTGGTCATCTCTTTGTTCTGCCCTAGACCCGAAGCCACCCTAGCTTTTAATAAAAGATGATTAAGTGATCAAAATCAGTCTTCAAGGGGTGACCCTGGACATGGACCTTTGGAATAAGTACCCTGAAATGGTACCTAATTCCAGCAGCATTAAGCACTCTTCAACATCAATAATAACAACAAAAACCTTCAAAGGATTGTCCTCCCCTCCCCCAACAAGGGTCCACCAAAAGGAGGTCACCTTCACCCTCGGGATGACTGTCCACTCATCTGTTCTTTGTCTGTCACTTGAGCCTAGGAGTTTTGTGCGCTGTGTGTAGGATGAGTACTCTGCCAGCATTGCCCTCCAAACTTTTACATCACAGAAATTCAACCCCAGGAAATTAATATTGCCGAATGATTCATAGGTACTCAGAATGTAGACATTTATAAAGGTCCTAGGAATAATAAATTCCTGGAATAATTTGTTACCTGTACACTCATTTTCCTTGGGACGTTTCAATTCTCAGCCAACATCCATCAAAGCAGCCCACTGTCTCTTAGGCTGTTTTCTCCATTTTGCAGATAATGCCATTGGAAGTTAAATGACTTCTCATCAGCATCACTTGGACAATATAAATCGACAGTGTACACTATTCCAGACCTCTTTCCTGCTATTTGCTAGATTAAAAATTAGATGAAGCTAGATAAAAGTATGGACCTGTGTGGCCTTGGTGACTGTTAGGAATTTGCTGTTCTCTGCTGCCCCCTGTTGATTAGAGAAAGGGAGAGCAGGTTCCAAACCCAACCTTGCTCGTGTCCTGGAACCAGCAGTGTAAGGTGACTGAGGTGACTTTTAGAAATCCAAGTCATGGGGCCCAGCTCCACAAGACCGCCTTAGAAGCCAAGGGGCTGCAGCTCGGTGGCAGTCTGTCCGTTCTGCTGCAGCCTGAAATCGCTGTTCTGCTTTAGATACTAATATCTGGCTCTTTAGTTGAATGAATGAATGAATAAATGAATGCCTCTCCACACTGCTTCTTTCCTCAGGGTCAACATGTAGTATCTAACAGGAGACATACCAAGAGTGCCTTTATCTTCATATTTCTTTTATTGGTGGGAGTCAGTCCAGGGCCACCTGTATGCTGTGCAACTGCCCCACAATTCCCCGTCTATCTCCCCTGTTCTGTCTGCATTCATTCTTGGGATGGCTGTGGAGTGGTCCTGTGAAGTAAGCTGAGAGGGACAGCATACCCTGTAAGCTGAGGCAGAGGTGGGAAAGGCTCCTAAAGTATCATGGCACCGGTTATTTGGCTTGAAGTGTCAGGGTTGGGTTCAGATTCAAGGCTTTTGTTTGGGTGTCCGTGCCCAGGACATCTGCTCTGCTCAGGGCCCCTCTGTTGTGGGGCTGTCCTGCATGTTTCAGGGTGTTCTGCAGCATCTCTGGGCTCTCCCCACTAGATGCCAGTAGCACTCCACCCTAGTTGTGACAATGACAAACCGCTCCAAACATGGCCAAGCATCCCCTGCCCTACAGCCATCACATAAATATCTGACCAGCAATTTTTGCATTCCTTGGAGGCAATTTCCAAACAAAAGCTTCTTTTTGCTTCTAGGCCATCAGGGGTCAAAAGTACCAGATCGAATGTTGGTCCCCTGAAATACCTAAAAGTGAACAGTTATAATAGAATGTAGTATTTGGGTGTGTAGCCAGATTTATCCAGTTGCTCCCTGAACTCTTGTTCATGGCCATTTCCCACCCCTGTGAAGGTCAAGTTGGTCCAATCTGGACTCTGATCACACTTGGTTGCTGTTAAGTCTCTGTTGGTGTAGAACAGTAGTGGGTCCACCACGAATGTGGCCCACCACGTGCTTTGAAGTAAGTTTTTGCTGGAAGGTATCTGTGCTTGTTTAGTAATGTACCATCTCTGGTTCTCGTGCTACTGAGAACTTGGAGAAAGAAACTACAAACCCAGAAAGGCAAACTTCACAGAAAAAGCCCACTGACTTGTAAACTAGCCCTTTTCCTTATTGATAATATGACATTGACCACTCAGAATCAAAGACAAAGGCCTCTTATTTATTTAAAAAAAAACCCTCCCTTATTTAATTAAATTTCTTTGTTCTGTGCTGGAAGTAGAATCAAGGGCCTTTGTGTAGGCCAGGGTAACACTGCTGCTGCACGGTATCCCTGCCCCAAACCCTCTCTCCCTGTACATGCTGATTATAAATACTTATACACTAAGATTTTAAATTAAAACTTCATCACACACACACACACACACACACACACACACACACACACACACACACACGTTTTTGAGACAGGGTTCCAAGTAGTTCTAGCTGACTTCAAACTCTCTATGCAGGTGAGGTTGACCTTGAACTCCTGGTTTTCCTGTACTTCTCAAGTGTTGGGATTAAAGGCGTTGAGTCATGATACCCAGCTCTTAAAATAGAAAATTATTGGGGCTGGAGACATAAGTCAGTGGTTAAGAGCACCCATGTTCAGATCCTGGCACCCACATGGTGGCTCACAGCCATCCTTAACTCCAATCCCATATCACCCTCCTCTGACTCCCATGGACACCAGACACACATGTACATGTAGACGCATGAATGCAAACACTCACACATGTAAACTAAATCTTAAAAAAATATAAGATTATTATTGCTTTCTGGGTGGCATTAAAGGATTTTTCTGTGCTAAAATCATAAATGTAATTGAAAAGCAAATAATACATTAGAAATAATACCACCAAGGGTTCATCTCAATCCACAGTTTATTTTTTCAGGAAGGAGAAAAAAGAATGTCATGTCTAGCATATGGCACAGGATTTTACTTACAAATAGAGGTGAGATCCTTGATTATTTCCTGTATGATTTTTTTCCATATAGAAACTGGTAGGAAAAGAAGGCCTACCTTGGAAACCATAGCATATGATTTCATATATGCATTGCACCCCCGCATGCACCCCCACAAGCATCCCCGCATGCACCAAGAGCCAGGATGTACACAAAAAAATGCACAAACTCTGAGTGCAAGACAAGCATTATGGTTGTATACAGAAAGCACTAAATAAATGTTCCTGGATAAATGAGTAGATGAGTATGTCATTCAACTAGACAGGAAAAGTTTTCACCCTGGTAAAATAACCACACCAGCTTACTAGACTGTCTTTTTAATGAGTATAACAGTTAGCACACACATACACTATGCAAAAAGCTTGTATTATCTTTCTGCCAGGAGCTCAGGCACATCCAGTTAGATGGAGCCTGGTCTTCAGGTCAGGACTAGCTGGCTTCATGCACATGTGCAAAGCTGGGAAGCATGTAGTCTCCTCTCCCAGTTAACCTTCAGGAGCAGTGACTTTCCTCACTCTTCAGACACAGTGCGTTATCCTACTAACTGCAAAGACCACGACACAAATGGGAGGAAACACTAAGTCATTTCATCCCTTCTCTAAAATGCCATTTAACTAACCTCCTAAACCATGATACGTATTTTACAATCATCCTTCAGAAACTAGTTACCAGTCACATAAACACACTGGAGCCAGCTCCTGGCCGGACATAAGGCGGAAGACTTAGGACATTCCCGGCTTGCTCTGCAGTAGTGGGTCCTTCTCCCGGTTTCCCCGGAAGAACGGGGCTTTTGCATGGCTGAGGAAAACACTCAAGCTTTTGTCTTTGGCCATCTTCCCGGGGCGGTTTCCTATAGGCTTGTATGCCTTGTATTTTCTGAAAACAATGTGTTGGACACGATTTTTAAAAATACCTTCAGCTGAACTAAATTCCTTTCTACAGCGTTTTTCATGCCAGGTGCAAAAGAGCCAACCATCCGACCCAGTCTGTTGCTCGGGACACCCCCACATCTTAGGGGAGTAAAGCTATTTTCTCTTCAAGCAGGAAGTGCCCACTTGAAGATTTTGTTAAACATCACATAGACACAATTTTGTCAAGTTACTGGCATTTGGCAGCACTTCTGTGTTTAAAACAAACAAATCTAACACCACAGTAAAACGAATAGTTTGGTACTCATGGTTCAATGGAGGAGTTTCTTCTCCTACACAAATATTTAAATGGAAAAAAAAGAAAATGGCATGTCCATATGGAAGAACGCTACTCGCTTTTGACTACCTGCAATAGAGATGTTCAGTGTTAAAATCAGAAACTTACTTGTACAGCAAGATGGTAGCCATAGTGACAAACAGGGCCAGGCAGCTGATGGAGATTAAGACACCATTCACCATTCTCAGAGGGGAGGCTGGGTCTTAAAGCAGAAAGAAAACCACATGAGCTGAGTTTGTTTGGTGGGAGGACATCTGCTTGTGGCGCCGCCGTTGAATGAGGAAGGGAGCTATTTCGGAAGACAGTGCAGCACTCTGGGCTTTAGGTTCCTTTCCCATTAAACAATATATAGACCGTGGGTTGAGAACAAGGGGCAGGCATGGATAAATGTCACAGTCCGGTGACAGCCTTTCAGGACACTGCTGTGCTGATGGCACCTGGGTGCTGAAAGGCTTTCTGCTCCACTATGCTGGCCTCTGGTCTGGTCTCATGCCTGCCCCTACGCTAAAAACCCTGGAATTCTGTGACGCTTCCATGGCCCCTGCTGGGACCTCCCTTCGTCTCAGTTTTCCACAATTCTGGTGCCTTCCCAGCATTCCTGAGGGCACCAGTCAGCCCTTCTCTGTCACCTCCCTGCCTGCCCCTTCCTATGCCTGGATCACATGGTGTTATTATTTCTTTCCATATCTCTCCTGATGTGCAAGGGCCACAAAGGCAGGGACTTCATCCTCTCTCTCCTCTGTAACCAGCAAACCATTCAGCTCTGTCTCTACCCCAAGTATCCAGGTAGCTAAGCTACCTTTATCTGCTCTGCCGACAATCGTATCCATCCACCAGGCTCCTCCTCGGAGATTCTCTTTATTCATTGAGCCTACTCTTAAAATCGTCTCTCCATCGTGTGCACGTGTTATGGAATATTACTTTAACTGTGTAAAGGTGTGTTACATTTGTTTATGCTGCATTTCTTTAATGGTGTAAGGATGGGTTACATCTGCTTATGCTTCATTTGTTTAATTACATAAAGATGTGTTGCTGTTTCATCTTGCCTGCCTAAGGCACCTATTTGGTCTAATAAAAAGCTGGACAGCCAATAACTAGGCATGAGAGGGATAGCACAGGGCTGGCAGCAGAGAGAACAAATAGAAGGAGAAATCTAGGCTTGAGAAGAATGAGCAAAGAGGGGGAAAGAGGACCAGGAACAAAAAGAGGAACATGCCTGATGGGAGATGTTATTCTATATATATGTTTCTCATACTGGTTAATAAAGCCCTGTGGCCAATGAGATAGCAAGATAGGCGGGGCTAGGAGACAAGGAGGAAGAGGAAGTAGTAGGGTGGAGTCAAGATGTAGCCCGGGGAAGGGGCAGGACGCCTGCCTCGCGGCTCCCTGATAAGACGACCACGTGGAAATACTTAGATAAGTAGAAATGGGTTAATAATTAAGATAGAGCTAGCCCATAAACAATAATGATAACTGGCCAACAGGATTGTATCAAATACAGAGTCTCTGAGTGTTATTTGGGGCACACGTGGTTGCAGGACCATGGCGGCAGGTCCCGGAGGCCGGTGGGGAGGAACATGCCGCAACACATGCCCAGGGCTAAAAACCAGACAGCCTGGCGCCAGCCAGATGCTGGAGGAAGCAGGGAAGTAAGACACAGAAAGAAGGAAGGTAAAAGTCCAAGGCAAAGGTAGGTAAGGAGAAACAGGTTAGTAAGTTGAAGGGGAAGAAAGCTAGCCTAAATGAGCCTAGGTCAAGTACTCACAACTAATACGTCTGCATCTCATGATTTGGGAGCTGCTTGGTGGTCCAAGAGAAAACGCTTGGTGCATACACCTAAGATCTTACCTGCCAGGGCCTCACCCTTGCTTACAAAATGAAACTTCGACAACCCTAACAGCGACCTAAATGTGCTCTCACTGTTTAAATTTAGGTCTTAGTCAAGGAGGTCCTTCACCAAGATGGTACTTCTGAATAACAAGATTTGTCTCCACACTGGATCTAGGATGCTCACCCATGCCCTACCCTCCCACTCCATGCCCACTTCTCCCTCCTCTGACCTAGTTGTTTTCCTCAGATGGCCTCTTGTTAATTTGTTTACTGTTGTGTTAATTTAAGGCTGACAAGATGTTCTAAGTTCTGACCTAACTGACAAGTTCAGTTAGGCAACTTCTTACAAGAATATTTTGTAAAAAGACAAAAAACAAAGGTGCTGGAGAGATGGCTCAGCGCACCAGATGCTCTTCCAGAGACCTGGGTTTCCTTCCCAACACCTACAAGGCTAACATTAACTCCAGTTCCAAGGGGATCTGCTGCCCTCTTCTGGACTCTGCAGGAACTGTAGCCATGTTATACAGGCAACACATACACGCACACGCACCCTCTTTAAAACAAAACAGGTTGAGTTTCAGCCAATCACAAGCACTGAATTGATACTCCAGGCCTCAATGAGGAAGCAATTCACAATGGCGGTCCCGGATCCGGACAGCCTGTGCAGGGTGTTGTTCAATGAGGGCATCCTCTGAGCCTCTTCTGACTCCAGAGTTGCTCAGTTTGTGAAACTGGATTGGTCTAAACGTTTTTCTGTAACATCTGTCACTGCTCGGGAAAGCAGGGTCTTCCTTGTTTTGCTCTTTAGCCAGAGTAGAGCACTATCGTGTGCAAAGATCTGTGCTGGTCAGCGAAGTGGATAGCTAAATGACTGTCAGCCAGTGACAAGAATTTCAGCTTTCTTTTGGACTATGACTACTTCTGAAATTCTGATCTTGAAATTCAAGTTACCAAGTTAGAAGACTCACTGGATTACAGTTTTTTTTTCTTCTGACTCGTGTGTGTGTGTGTGTGTGTGTGTGTGTGTGTGTGTGTGTGTTTGTGCTAGCGCGTGTGCATGTGCGTGCACGCGCGATTGCATGTGTGTACATGGTTGTGTGTGTGAGTTGCACTAGTGTACATGTGGAGGTACAGGACAGCTGCAGATGTCATTTCTCTTTTTGTTTGAGATTGGCTTTCTCTTTGGCTTGGAATTTGGCCCAGCATGTTAGACTAGATGGCCTGTGAGCTCCCAGGAGTCTGCCTGTCCACACCTCCCACTTTACCGTTGTTGGAATTGAGGTGCTTTCTATGCAGGCTCTGATGCTCTGAACTATGGTCCTCATGCTTGCAAGGTCAGCATTTACTGACTGAAATATCTCATTCTCTCTCTCTCTCTCTCTCTCTCTCTCTCTCTCTCTCTCTCTCTCTCTCTCTCTCTCTCTCTCTCTCTCTCTCTCTCCCTCTCTCGATTTTGCCATGGGCTATGTCCAAGAGGTTCTTGAACTTGCAACTCTTCCTAAGTGTTGGGAGTATAGGCATGTCCCACCATATCCCCTCAAAGTTCTCTTTTTATTTATTTCTTATGATGCTGGGGGCAGAACCAAGGGCTTCACCCACGCCAGGCATGCATCCTACCACTGCGCTCTACCTCAGTCCCCTTTATTTGGTTTTTGATAATGGGTTTAGGTCATATCTAAAGTGATCACTCACTAGAACAAAAATCACAGATGCTAAGAGTTAAGGTTACAAACCTTGCAGGAGATCAGTGCTTTGCCAGCACAGGAAACAAAATGGAGTAAAAATTAAGGTTCTTCTTTTTTAAAAAAATTTTTTGTTTGTTTGTTTTTTGAGACAGGGGTTCTCTGTCTAGGACACTGGCTGTTCTAGAACTTGCTCTGTAGGCCAGGGTGGCCTTGAACTCACAGAGATCCACCCAAGTTCTGGGGTTAAAGGGTGTGTGCCACCACAGCCCAGCAAGCTAAGATTGTAAAGAGAGAGCTGGGGCAGTCCTAGCTCCACAGCTCCTGGAGGTCAGGACAGTGAAATAGTCTCAGTCACAGTTCTGGCTGTTTCATTGTATCTCTTTCCTCCCCAGCTTCTGGCCGGTGCTGTCTTGGAAGCAGGCAGGATGCTTTTGCAACATTGTTCTTAGACAGGTTTCTTTTCTTTTCTCTCCTTTTCCTTTTCTTTTTTTTCTTTTCTTTTTGACAAGTCTCCCTATGTAGCTTTGGCTGCCCGTAACTTACTCTGTAGACCAGGCTGACCTTAAATTCATAGAGATCCACCTGCCTCTGCCTCCAAGTGTTGGAATTAAAGGTGTGCACCATGATGTGCAGCTTAATACCAGTTCTTAAATCCTTATTGACAAGAGTTCAAAGAACCTTGCTGTGAGAGAAGCATTGCTAGTAAAGCCTCTGAGGCCTTTAATATCGGGTGTATACTGCAGTAGGAAATGTTCATGAAATTATAAAGCAAACCTCACCTTTGGCAGGGATGGCGATCAGGGTGCTGGTGAAAGCCAGGCTTGTGTCATCACCCAGAGTGAAGTTTACACAGTACACGCCAGACCCATTGAAGGCTCTCCTCACGGAGACCAGGCACGGCTGGTCCACAGCCACTGGGCTGCAGACCCTGCTCTGGGCCATCTGGCAGGTGTGGTCAGAGATGATGGTACAAACTTCCGTGGGAGTGCTGTGACGTAGCAGCGGGTGAGGGCACACAGATCACATGAGGGAGAGAACAGTGCAATGTCAGGGGCTTTGCTGGTGTGGTGGTATTGGGGGGTTTTGCTGTTTTTTAAATGGGGTTTCACACTGTTGGCCTGGAACCCATGGTGATCCTCCTGCCTCAGTTTCTTAAGTGCTAGGATTATAGGCATACGACACTGTGTATGCCTTTGTAATAATAGTTTTAAACACAGGATTTTTTGTTTTTCTTTCCCTTTTTTCCTTCCTTCCTTCCTTTCTTTTTCTTTCTTTCCTTCTTTCTTTCTTTCAAGACAGGGTCTCATGTAGCCAGGTTGGCCTCAGACTCACTATGGAGTTAAAGATGGCCTTGAACTTCTGATTGTCCCACCTCCACCTTTAGAGTACTATGATTGCAGGCATGTGCCCCATGTTCAGTTTTATGCAGTGATGGGGATGAACCCAGGGCTCATGTATGCGCAGATGCACTCTTCCGTGCCCCCTCTTTAGTCTTTGTTTTGAGAGAAAGGTTCACTGTTCAGTGTATGCTCTCCCGCCTTACTTAGCTTTTTGACTGCTGGGATTACAGACGCGCTCCTTCTCCTACACCCAGCTCATCTGAGGTTTCTAATACGTGGGATTTCGGTTCAATTTCAAAGGGATGTCTAGTGCTGCCCAGCACTTTGTTCAGGCTGGGGCCCTCACTTGGCCCTCTGTCTGTCTGTCTGTCTGTACTTACGCCCCTTTGCAGGTCACAGTGAAGTCCATCAGGGAGCTGACAGGCTGTGGCATGGGCACTGGGACATCTGCTATCTGGATGATGTTGACTTCTACGATTCCCTCTAGTAAAACAGCCACCACAGAGAAATGTTAAAATACAACAGAAACCAAAGGAAACCATTGGCTCTTTCCTGTGTTGAAATCCCAGCTCTGTTATAGTGTGAGTTGGCAAAGCCTCTGTTGGAGATGTGATCAGTGTCTCCATAGAGAGACCCCAGGGAGCCCCCTTGTCCCCTCTGCATTGAGGACACGGCAAGGCAGTGGCCTTCCATGAACCAGGACATGCTCCTCACTAGCACCAGATCTGACATCCAGCTTTCAGGACAGGAAGCAACAAGTCCTCACTGTTATCAGCTCCCAAGCCTACATACCCTACTACAGAAACATAGACGGACTAAGAGCTGCCCCTTAACGAGAAGGAAAAACAAACGGAAACCCGTCAAACCTGGGATTTATCTCCAGAGTTTTGCATCTGTGTCCATGCAATGCTTTCATGGTCACATGGAACTGCTCTGACCACCGAGATTCTTTACTCTAGAGCCTGGTGCATGTTAGAAGATGGCACCCCTTTCTGGGGGCTGGTTTAGGAAAAGGTGCCTGGGCAGATGCTGCCCCCACGCTCACAGGGTGACTAGCTCCTGGGTCATAAGTGGCTGATCATGTTTGCAGAGACAGTGCACAGCCAAAGCATCTAGCTCTGTCTCCAGAAACATGGGTGTCCAGGCTGGGCCATGGCACCACCAGTTTTCTTTGCTGGGACCTTGGGGGCAGTACCTGAAGTGTGCAGTCCTGTGTGGTGTCCTGCTCATCCCCCTTTTACAGGCAGAAAAGAGTGACTTTGTAAAAGTCACAGTGGAAACAGTGAGCACTCTGTGCTGCCCCCCCCATCCATTGAGAATCCTGGAGACTCACATGTGGGCTGCCCCAGGGACAAAGTTCTACCAGAAAGCATAAAGCAGGCAGGTGGATGAGTGGATCATAGAGACTATGAGATGTTGCTTTCCATGTCTGTATCACCTTGTACAAGACAGGTGACCCTGCTCCGTCATCTCTCCCTGTCTAGTGTTAGTAATGTCAACGGGTGGCCTTATACGTTCTGGAACCCTTCTCCACTGGTCGTTAGCCTTACCTACAATCGTGATGGTGGCTCTGAAGTAACCGTATCTATTTATCTGGCAGTTTTCACTGGAAATGTCACGCAGCTCCATGGAGTTGTAACCCGTAGGCACTAAGAGTTCAAGTAATAAAAGTTTAAAATAAGTAAGGACTGAGAATGTAGTGGAGGCAACAGTGATATAACAAAAAATATAATAATAGTCATTTGCCACCTTTGTTTTGATGGGGTTTGGTGTTTATCTTTTTCCGGACAGGGACTCACACAGCCCAGGCTAGTCTAAACTTACTGTATAGCCCAGGCTGGCCTAAACTCCAGATTCATTACCCCTCCTTCCAAACTTCTGGGATTATAAGTGTGATCTGTCATGCCCAAGTCACCCACCCATCTTCTCCTAGCTCCATCTACCCTGTAGAAGAAGCCAGGCATGGTGGCACATGCCTTTGTGAATTCAAGGCCAGCCTGGTTTACATCCCAAATTCCAGAACAGCCAGGACTAAAAACCAAAACCAAAACCAAACCAAATCAAGCATCAAGAACTCCAGAGCTTTTAAACTAAGGCAGAACTTTGAAGTAAATGTGTGTAGAGTCCTATATAGATGTAGGCACTGTGGCCATTTATGTCCGTAAATGAACTGTAGGGAGGGTATGGGGCAGAACAGAGCCTAAGTGAGTGGAGTCCTAAGAGAATGTGTGCTGTTGACATGGGCACGGCCAGATCAAGGACCCCAATACCTCTGATCCACGAGAAATTCAGAGCCTTCCTCAGGGGTCCATGTGTGAGTGCTGATAGCGTGTGCAGAAAATGCCTGTCACAATTTTCTCTCCCCGAGTGTTCACAGCCTGAAGACTGTCCTCTACAAAACTACTCCTACTGAGTTAAACCATTCTCCTTGACCCAGCTGTATGCAATAATCCCACATCTCTCTCACCTGTATATAATAAACACGATGAGCTTTGCCGGTGCTGGGACTTCTCCATCTGAGAGCCCAGACTACTAGACCCCAGCTTTCTGTCTGAGTATGTGTCTGTCTGTCTGGTCTTCCTTCCCTCAACATCTAGTTGGGTCAAATCCCTGGAAGCGGAGCAAGGACTCAGTGAAATATCTTCTCCCTTCGGGTGGAGTTGGCGATGGGAACCAGGCTCACACCAGACGAGCACTGTGCTGCTGAGCCACACCCAAGTTCAAAGCACAGTCACAGATGTTTTTTAAACTCGGGAAGCAATGAAAAGTGGAAATCCTATTAGAATACATGAACAGCCACAGTAGAGAAGTCCCTTTCATTTGGGTGCAGTGGCCTTGTTTGCTCCACACCATTTAACTCATCTTTGCTTCTATTTGCTCATCAACAAAACAGAATTAACATCACTGTCCTCCTGGGTTGAACAATGTAAACTCAAGTGAGATAAAGCACATGCAACCCACTTCTCTGCCACGTGTGCTGTTCATGCCCGTGATCCCAGTACACAGAAGGCTGAGGCAGAGGGATTGCTGTGAGCTTGAGGCCAACCTGAGCTATATAGTTAAGTTGGTTACTATGTGAGACCTTCTCTTAAACAACAAAACCAACTGAAGTGTTTTGAATGAGATGACTCTCTTAAGTCCTAAGTCACGAGGCATTTGAAGACTTGGTCCCTAGTAGCTGTCTGGGAAGGATTAGAAGGTATGGCCCTGCTGGAGGAGGTATGTGGGGGATGGGGATGGAGTTTAAGGTTTCAAAAGCTTCCTGTCATCCTCCAAGTGCCCTTTGCTTCCTGTTCGTGAGTTGGGAAGTGAGCTCCCTGCCTGCCTGCCTGCCTGCCTGTGTGCTACTTGCCAGCTGTGAGCTGCCTGCTGCCATCCTACCCATCACCATAGTGATGGGCTCCTATCCCTCACTGTAATCCCCAAATAAACCCTTTTTCTTTCATAAGGTCTTGTCTTGGTCATGGTGCTTAATCACATCACCATAAAAGTAACTAAAACACTAACCAACCAACCAATAACCAAAAGAAATATTGCAAATCAACCACACTGCTTCTTGTATGGCTGCCACATATGAAGTACTTATCAATTACTTGTTCAGCAATGCAGGGAGAAGTTATTCTTTCCTACACTCGGATAAGCAGATGTATGAGAATGAGGTTTTTACATGAGACATGAATAAGTGAGTTAAGGAGAAATCAAATTTGGAAAAGCATTGGTCATGCAATTGTACAGACCTGGGTTCGGAACCCCAGCTCCCACATAAAGCTGGCTGCCAGCCAATAATTGCAGTGCTGGGGAGACAGAGACAGGAGGACCTCTGGGGTTTGTTAGCCAGAAAGTCTAGCTGAATTGGAAAGCTGTAGGTTAAGTGAGAAACCCTGTCTCAAAACAAGGTGGCAGATGATTGAGCAAGACATTTGTCATTGGCCTCTGGTTGCTGTGTGCATAAAGACATGACCAAATCAGTTGTGAATATAATTGAGCAAAGAATCTAATGCCATACAATTTCAAACTTGTTGGTGTAGCTTTAGGTAAGTCCAAAAGGAACATATGATAATGTTCATCTTTCTCTTTAATTCCACAAGGCATTGGAGTGGATAAGGAAGGGAGTTAAAGGTTTAAAAGCTCCTCATCTTAAAAAAATAAATATGGCTGAAGAGATGGCTTCAGTGATTAAGGGCACTGGCAGCTGTTCCAGAGGACCAGGGTTTGTTTCAGAAAGCACATTGTGGTTCATACCACGTGTAACTTCAATCCCTGGGGATTTGATGTCCTCTTCTAGCCTAATTGAGAGCCAGGCATGTATGTGGTGCACTGACATCCATGCAGACAAAGTGAGCATACACACAAGATAAGTAAGTTAATTTCTAAAACGTTTAAAGGCTAAAAAAAGAATAGGCTTGTTGCACATTTGTAATCCAGAGGCTGAGGCAGAAGGGTTGCGAATTCCTGGGGCTACATAGTAAGACCCTCTCAAAACAACAGAAGAAAGGAAAAGAGAGAGCATCCCGGCCCACAACTCTAGCAGAATACTCCTGCTGTATGGGAGACCAGGCTGACCAAGACTGAATAGCCCAGGAACCCAAAATAGAACCAAACACAACTGGCAAAAAAAAAAAAAAAAAAAAAAGAATCCATGATTCCTAATACTAGTCTGATATTCTGCTACACTCATAGACTGGTGCCTAGCCCAATTGTCATCAGAGGGTTCATACTGTGGTTCATCAGCAGGACAGGTGGCCACAGACATCCACTTAGCCTTTCCTGATGGACTCTAGAGCAGGAGGCTGGTCTGTGTGAGGCTTTTAAGAATCCTAGTTTCCCCACTAAGAGCTGTAGGATCCCTTTGTTTAAGTTCTGGGTAAGCAGAATTAGCTGTCAATTTGAGTACAGAACCATGACTCTGTTGTATTGTAAAGTAAAACTGCTTTAGGAAAAAGACAATGAAAGCCAGTGGTCCTGCTTTAGGTAGAAGCATACACATGCACACGGGATTTTTCAGATGTCTGATCTGTAAAGTCAAGATTTGTTGAAGGATCAGCAGACAAATGAAGACCTTAAGGGGCAGGTGAGAAAAACTAAGTACTTAATTCCCTGTTACCCAGAGATTGATGTGAGAGGTGTTGACTATGAATGTAGGAAAGTTGTACACAATATGAAACCACATGACAAGGTAGAATGTGGGTGAGAGTGTGTGTGCTTGTGTGTGTGAGCAAGTATGTGTGAGTGTGTATGTGAGCTTGCGTATGTGTGCATGCCCGTGGTGATGTCTAATGTAACACACATGACATCACACTCATCAGCATGTGTTTTAACAAAGGTTGTTCTGTTCCTCAGATTTACTCACAAAAGTCTGAAAAATGAGCAAGAAAAACCAGAGAAAGAAAAATAGAACACAAGTCCCGCTCTCATGATTCAGTCAGCTACCTAGTGCCCTCTTCAACTTGGCTATGGTTTTTTAGGCCTGGGGTTGTACTTGCTTATTTATTTATTTTTGAGACAGGACTTCAAGCTGCTTCTTGTTTATTATAGTGCAAGGGGTGGAGCCCAGGCCTGCTCGATGATTCTCAGCTACATTTCTAGAGCCCTAGACTTCTGAGTTTAGCTGAATTTCATCCCGAAGCTACTCACCAAAACTCGGCACATCCTTAATTGCCAAATAATAAGGTTTAGTAATACAAGCTGAGCCAGTGAGATGGCTCAGTGGGTAAAGAAGATTGTTGTGTGAGCCTGATAAACTGAGTCTGATCCTGAGGTCCCATGTGGAAGGAGAAACCAATGCCACACACGCGCACACACGCACCACCACCACCACTAATAATAATAATAATAGATAAAATTTTTAAAAAGTATGCAAACTCACTTATATGGTCTACATAGTTGGAAATGCTCTCTAGGGGAAAGAATCCTTTTAAAAGTCATACTTAATCACCTGACAGCACATCTGTAATCCCAGTCCTGGACTGGGTGGAGACAGACAGATCCCAGGCTCCCTGGACAGCCAACCTAGCTGACACAGCAAGCCCCAGGTCCAGCAAGCTATCCTGTCTCAAAACATGAGGTTAAAGCCACAGTGGAAGACACCTGGCATCAACTGCAGGCCTACACGCACAGACTAGTGTGGAGTGAGGTGACAAATGTATACAACACACACACACACACACACACACACACACACACACACACACACACACCACACACACACACACATGCACACACACACACACTCACACACACCACACACACACACACACACACCACACACACCACACACACACACACACTCACACACACACACACACACACTCACACACACACACACACACACACCACACACTCACACACACACACACACACAAGTGTAAAAAGTCATGTGATCAGTTGGGATCCTGTTTCTAAGCCTTCCCCCACCCCAGCCGCTTTAAGGGTTCCGAGTTGACTATGGTGGAGTCCATACCTTTGCATGCAAACAGACCTCTTCCCTACTTAGTAAGCTGAGTGCATAAGGGGTACCGGCCTTTGTTTTATAGCACAACATAGGGAAAACGATAGCAGCAAACTAAAATACCCTTTAAAATTGGCTTCAGAAATATTTTTGATGAATGCTATGACACAGTTTCTAAGAAAAGCAATCTGGTTTTATAAAAATGTGACTCTAAAAGCCCAAATTAAGTAACTTAACCAGATTTTTAAACACTGGGGCATCTACAGCTTATTTAGAATTTTACAGCTGCTCTCTTGATTTATAAAGAAGATATACTTGCAGATAAAGAAATTGGTTCTTGGGATTAGAGATGTATGTAGCTCAGCTGGCAGAATACTTGCCATGCAAATGCACGGAATCCTGGCCACTGGAAGGTGAAAGGCAGGAGGAGCAGCAACTCCAGGTCATCACCCTGGTGATATATCAGGTTTAAAGCTAGCTGGGCTATGTGAGACCTTGCGGGAAAGGAGTGGGGAGGGAGGGAAAGGGACAGGAGGAGAATAAGCAAGGAAGAAGGAAGGAGATTTTCCTAGAGACATTAAGATGAAGCTGTCTGCCTGGATGTGCCTGATGCTGTTACAATTGTAACTGGACTTGGGAATCCCGTAGCTGCTCACCAACAAGCACGCCGGGTATTTGTTGGTGCACCTGTGAACACTGTGCTCCCCTCCACTCAGGTGGGATAGATTTCTATGCAGCACCAACTGAGAGCTGTCTGTGTTTAGTGAAGAGAGGCAGATTGCAGAAGGAAGCATATGGCATGAACCCATTTACATAGAATCCCAAGCGACAAAACCTATGTGCCCATGTAGAATGTTTGTAAGCAAGCAGAAAATGATCCGGACATACACATGGCCAGCAAGGTCAGGGTGAACCAGGGGAGAGAACACATGGGTACTTCTCTTGTGTTAGGCTTCTTCGTGGTTTGTTTGAATTTTTACTAAGACGTGTGAATTAATTTTACAATTTAAAGCATTCCATAAAAGAATAAAAATGGACAATGAAAACCTAACAGCAGCAGGGAAGTTGCTACAAGTTTGAGGCCAGCCTAGCTTAAATATCAAGTTCAAGGCCAGCAGGGCTACATAGTATCTCAAACTGATTGACTAAATTACTTAATAACTAATGAAAACCACCTCCCACATTACCCAGAAAGTACTCACTTAAAGAGGGGCTGGGTGTTGGCCGTGTGGGTGTTGGCCATGTGGGTGTTGAAGGTGGTGAAGGTGAGGGGCATGGCCCGGATACCGCAGCTTGCACGGTGAGGTTAAGATTGAAGGTTCCATTGAGCACATATGTGTGGTTCAGAGTGTGATTGTTGGAAACAAACAGGCCAGTGTTGTCTCCAAAGTTCCACTTGTAGGAAATGGCAGAGTCATTGAGAAAGTGGCTGGGATCATGAATGAGCACATCGAACACAATGGGGAGGTCTCTAAGGAAGGTTTCATCAGATGAGTTCCGGTCATTCTTCTGGGACATGGTCACGAATATAGGGATCTGATCTAGAAGGTGCAACGGGAGAAAGGAAGAAAACAATTGTTGCTTGATTGTGAGGGGAGGGCTACAATGATGAATTCCAGATGATAATTAAAATGAGACCTTCTCCTATGTAAACTTTAGGGTGTGTCAGCTGGGAAACAGGTGGGGTGCGGCAGGACCCAATGTTTCAGCTCTAGCTCGGAGCCCAGATAAGCCTTCCCCCAGCCCAGATACTAGGTGCTGACTCTCCTAGTCTGCGGTAAAGGACCAAATACCTCGTGCTCTGCAGATCTGAGTTCATACCACACACCTGTTATCGAGTAGATGTCTTTCACCTGCGCAATGGGAATGTATGCCCGGCCATGTCTTCGAAAGACAGTCACTTCCATGACCTGATGGCCAAGTGTCATGTTGGTTGTGTTTACAGAAACCCGTGCTGAACACCGACCCAGTTTTTGGAAATACTGACCTGTGGAAGATGGACATTTTAGTTATTGGTGACATGACATGATCACTGGACAAAGCTGTTACTGAAAGGCTGTTAAAAGCTGCCTGGAGGAGAGGACAGGCTGGGCGCTCCAGGAAAGGAGGGCAGAAGTGCTGGGCTCTATACAAAACCTGATGAGGCAACTTTACAGTTGCATGCAGGCAACTGCACACAGCTGGTTACAGCGAAAGAGCTCTTTAGTGGGACAATATAATCAGTTCCTAATTTACAGATGGACGCTTGATTAACTTTCAATGAAAATTATTTACTGTCACGGTGAGGTATCTGGGAGAGTTTTAAAAAGTTCTCTATTCACAAATCTACCTTACTTTTGTAACTATTTAAAAAGTAATTGATGTAAGTAGCATGGCTCTGTTTAGATTTTTCTGGGAGACTGTTCCTCCACTTTCTAGAAGTACTGGTACCTAAAGCAAGCAAGACAGGAGAAAGGGAGCAAGTGTGGATCACAGATTCAAAGGCAATGCCTCCACGAGCACATTCGAGTCACTCCATTTCCAGCTGCTGCAGCCATCCCTGAAACCCACTGCAGCTGGCCACAGAAGTGGCAGGTCAATGAATGGCAGGCTTGGGGACCTGACCAACAGGGCTATGATGGCACCAGGGGAAAGCCAGTTGCAGACAGGTATGCCGTCTGACTTATTCTGTACACGTTCAGTGGGCATGCTTTGTTGATGCTGAAGGAAAAGGATGCTCTTAGAGAAGGAACAAAACTGTCAGAAATCTGGGATTGCTCAATTGGAGCATTCCAAACATTCAGCCTCAGTTGGCTCCTGGTGTGTGTGTGTGTGTGTGTGTGTGTGTGTGTGTGTGTGTGTTGCTAAGTTTGTAACTCAGGGCTTTTTACATGCTGGGTATGCATTCTACCACTGACCCATAGACTTGGCACTCCATATGTCCTGAGAATTCAGCAGCCTTGTTAATAATGATTAATTTTGTTCCTCTTAAAGTAACACTTCACTAATAATGCAGCAAAGTGAATAAATGTCTTTTATGTTCTTTGAAAACAGAGGACAGAGGGTAGACTATGCCAGAGAAAAACAGTGTCTATATTGTTGTAGATTCACACAGTGGTGTATTATGCAGCCATTAAGACAATGTGAGGAAGTTTAAACAATATAGTCATATGCCATGAGAGCAAAATAAAAATGTGTGTCCACTATGCTCTTAAACAAGAAACATCAATATTGAAAGCATTATTTAATAGCAATCATTTCTGATATTATTTGTAGATGGTTTTTATGTTTTGTTTGTACTCTTCTGTTTCCAAATTTCCCATAGAAAATATCCTTCTTTAACATTCACTAATACACTTAGAACACTGACAATTAATGAAAAACAAATGAGCAACCATTTACTGTTTAAGTAAATATTTTGCACAGTGCTATGTTACACTAATCTGCTGCTGCTGTGTAAGAGAGAGCCAAATTCATTTCCTGCTCGTTCTCACTTTATTCCGTGATGTCCTGCAGACATGTCAAGGTTAACCAAGATTTCACTTTTCCCTCACTGTTCACCTGAGTTAGGAGAGCCAACAGAGGAGCAGGTGTTATTTCAGTTAGAGAGTGTGGGAAGACACTCTTAAAGTGTGGTGGAAATACCAAGAGCAGAGTCTGCAAAACAAACCAAGTGTGTGAAAGACGTAGACAAAGCTCCATTTCTTCCTTCCGTGGGGGCGAGGGAAGGGCTTGCCGTCAGGGAACTCGAGGTGCTCGCTTTGGCTGGTGCTGCCTTCCCAGTCACCATCCTCTGCCCCTGCTGTCCAGTTGTAGACATATCGGTTAGGAGTGAATCCCAAATCTAATCAAGAAACAAACAGGTTGAGCTAGTTTTCTTCTTCCTTCCTTCCTTCCTTCCTTCCTTCCTTCCTTCCTTCCTTCTTTCCTTCCTTCCTCCTTCCCTCCCTCCCTCTTTCCCTCTCTTCCTCCCTCCCTTCCCCATTTCCTCCCTTTCTTCTTTTCTTATGCGTATTTATTATGTATTCAGTATTCTGCAGACATGTATGCCTACATGCCAGAAGAGGGCACCGGATCTCTTTACAGAAGGTTGTGAGCCACCATGTGGTAGGTGGGAATTGAGTACAGGTTCTCTGAAAGAGCGGACAGTGCTCTTAACCTCTGAGCCAGATTCCATTCATAGTGTATTGATGACTTTTGCACTTTCCTGTGCATGTGCTGTATTTTAATCAAGTGTTATAATAATATCAATTTCCAGGAAGCTTCCATCTGGAGATTTTACTTAACAGGCGTCTTCCTGTTGCGTCTCCAGTCTCGGTGCTATTCAAACCAAACTACAGGGTGTCATCTTCTAGCACTGTCCTCAGCTTCTTTTCCTCACTCATTTAATACCACAGCTAAGTTCTGAGTCACAGCTAAGTCCTACATCTTCAACAGAGGACAGCCCTAAGGGGAGTGTTCCCTCAGGTCACTACAGTGCCATGGCCACACCCACCCCAGCAAGGCCCATGCACCTTCCCAGCACAGGAGTCAGATAAAAAGAATCCCTCTCCTGCACCATAGCCTTATCTTCACCTCCAGGCAATCTGTCACCCTCTGCTGGCTTCTGAGGTCACACACACACACACACACACACACACACACACCTACACATAAGTAAATTAAAAATAAATCCTAAAAAGACACTCTCCTCGCTTTGCAGACACTGGGACTGTAAGATGGAGTCACTTGTACCGCTGAAGGGAAAGCTAAGTATTACAAGTACACTAATGTGCAGAAGGGCAGCATTGAAGGGTCTTACATGGTGCTGGGAGCCCTCTGTGGTTTTCAGCTCCTGCATTCCTTACAAGAAACTCAAACTGGCGTCAGTGAGCTGTGATGCAAATATTAGTACGGTGGGCACTGCAAGTCTGAGCATAACCTCTCCAAATGTGTAATATTTCCCATTCTAAGCAAGAATGGTCACTGTAGTCTAGAACCTACCCTTTGTTTGTGTCCTTTATCTGGCTACTAGTTGTTAGTCTATTTAATTTTACACACACACACACACACACACACACACACACACATATATTTGAGCATAGTAACACACACCTGTAATCCTAAAACTCTGGAGACTGAGGCAGGAGGATCATGAGCTTGAGACTAGCCTGGGCTAGATAGAAAGGTGAGAGAGAGAGAGAGAGAGAGAGAGAGAGAGAGAGAGAGAGAGAGAGAGAGAGAGAGAGAGAGAGGGAGGGAGAGAGGGAGAGAGAGAGAGAGGTGGGAGAGAGAATATTAAAAATATTTACCACTAGATAAATAATTAACCCCCATCCACACAGAATTTAGTGTTTTCCTCAAAGGGAGATTTAAAAAATTAATGAGGAATGAACACATCAACAGATTCACCAAGGTCATGGATGGCTCAGGCAGCTCAATGCAGGGGCATCTTCACTGTTTGAGTAATCCAGTGGTTATCTGAGATCTCTAGAGTGAACCATCCTCACAAGAGAGTTTTCCCTGATGTATTTATGCTCTTTTAACTTTGGCAATAAACATTTCCTTAAGAGCAAAACAAAATCAGAGCATGCACCTTTAGCATCTGTACTAGCAGAATATCATTTGCTTAAAAATATTAGTCAATGGAAATAACCCTGTCAAATGGGGCCCTGGATGGTATTTCTTTTGTGGTCAGACAGGTAAAAAATGAGAATCTGAGCATAGACAATGAGTCTCTGTTCAATGGACAGGCAGGACAAGCTGGTGTGACGGTGGAGGAAATATAA
Source organism: Cricetiscus sungorus (assembly GCA_030556225.1). Classification (NCBI taxonomy): domain Eukaryota; kingdom Metazoa; phylum Chordata; class Mammalia; order Rodentia; family Cricetidae; genus Cricetiscus; species Cricetiscus sungorus. The sequence goes on along the minus strand of JANBXA010000731.1, from coordinate 37,884,066 downwards.
GTTTTGAATGTGTGTGTAGTCCTGGGGATGGAGCCCAGGGTCTGCATGTTCCAGGCAAGTGCTGGATCATGGAGGTTGGCAAGACCTTGAACCAGTGAGGGGAGGAGGGACAGGATAGGGGAATTGGAGGTGGACATGATCAAAGTCCATGATTTACATATAGGAAAATATTCTGTACATCGAATACATTAAAAAGGAAGTGAAACCCCACCACCACCGGCACTCACTCAGGAGCCAAGAATTTGCTAAGGAGTTGGGTAGTGTTGGCCCTGAAGAAGGGGCTGGACAGCTCCACACACCCCTGTAACCCAGCTTGAGGATGGTGGGAAGGGTAGTGACAGCAACTGTGAGCATTGGGAGCATGGGTGGGGCTCCAGGGGGAGAGCTGGCCTTCTTACCATTCCTGCAGTCCTTCTCATAGACGATGTTGCCATTGGCATCTTCCTTCTGGCATCTGGGGAGCACCAGGTTCACCACAAATGTGATATTGGAACCCACCAGAGCTGGTGAGTCACTGGTCAGGACTGCCTGCACGCGGCCCCCTAGGGCAACAAAGAAGGGAGCTCATTCCTCCAGAAGGTCCTTCACCAAAAGTGTCAAAAATAAAGTAATATCTATTGGTAAGGACCGTGCCAGCCATGTCTCTTTACAGTGTGTTAAATTTATTTCCTGAATACTAACTTTAGCTCTCACAGTAAATACCATAGAAAAAGTAAGTCAGAGCAGTTAAAGGGTTTTTTAATCACGGAAAAATATTCACCAAAATTAAGAACTGGGACTGGAGAGAAGGCCCCGTGGTTAACAGCCCTGCTGCTTGTTTAGAGGACTCTGGTTCAACCCCAGAACCCACACGGCAGCTCACAATCACCTGTAACTCCAGTTCCAAGGGATCTGATGCCCTTTAATGACCTTCTATGGCACCAGTCACACATTTGGTGCACAGGTATACACACAGACACACACACACAGACACACACACACACACACACACACACACACACACACACACACACACACACACACACACACCTGGGTTGAGGAGGCACATGTTGAAAATGTGTAGGCTTTAACCTTAAAACCAACTGACTGGAGGCTCAGCCTTGGCCTGCATGAAATGGTAGCTTTCTGGTAAGTGACACTTCCGGGTGATCAGGCCATGTCTTAGCTTTTCTGAGTAGCTTTTATGGTAGTCAATAGGTTTGGCTCCAAATCTAAAATACTCCAAGAGCTATGACCTTGCAAATGTCTAAAAGTCCAGGTGATATGGCGACTTAGAGAGTGAAAATGCTGGGAGAAAGAGGAACTGGCCACTTGCAACGGCAGCATGGCATCGTGGAGGCCGCGGCCCTCGCTGCAGCCGCGGCAGTGGGATTTCCCACTCACCTTCCCAGGAGCTCTTCCACCTGCCGTCTCCCCTCTTCCACACCGGGTACAGGTTTTCATTCCACTCAGTTTCATCAGAAGACCAGCCACGTAATTGGCTGCGTTCCCTCATGTGACCTGGATACTGCTCATGGCCCAGCACATCACGAAATCCTATGTTAGTGTTCGGAAAACAAAAGAGTTTTGTTCATTCCATTTCTCATTTGGCACTTCTATGAGAATGTATAATATGCCAATGTATCCAGTAAATAAATGTGCTTTAAAAATGTCTGGCTGGGTCCAGTGGCACACACTCAACTATTCCCAGCACTTGGGATGCGGGGGAAGGCAGACCCTGAAGCTGAAGCTAGCCTGGTGCACATAGTGATTTCCAGGCCAGAAGCTGCTAAGACTGGTGAGATGTCTCAGCATTGGCCACCAACACTCACACAGAAGCATGAAGCATGTCCACCGACATGTCAGAGACTTGCCCACCGACCTCCACACATGCCACACCCCAATACAAATAAACAAGTAAACATAAGTCTACTTACTGTAATGACAGAGATTGTAGATTTGAACCTATTATCTTTATTTTTTTATTTACATATTTTGATGTTTTGAAACAGAATCTGATGTGGTCCGGGTTGCTCTCAAGCTTACTGTGTAGCTTAAGATAACCCTGAACTCCTGATGGGCTGACATAACAGGTGTGCACCAAACCTACCTTCTTTTGTAGTTTGGGGGACGATAACTGGATTTTATTTCATCTCCACCACTGAATTATAAATTATATCCCTTTGTTTTGGTTTCTCTAAAGTTTGTTGTAATTCTTTGAAACTTCTACATAATCTTAATTGAGTTTTTTGGCTGTTGTTTTGCTTGTTTGTTTGTTTTGGTCTTGCCTGAAAACTTTGCTGGTCTTGTACTCTCTATGCACTTTGTAGCAGATTGGTTACCCAGCAGCCATTGCCTGCCTGCTCCCCTCTTTTAATCCCCTTGGTAACAGAGCCTTATCTGCAACAGATGATAATCGCCAGCTTTCCCTGCAGTGTGAGCTGGGGAAGATGATCATACCCTGGCTTAGGAAAGCTGAGAGAAAGTCTGCCGGAGTTTCTGGGAAGTGTTCCTCCGTTACAAAGAAGATGCATGAGAAATGGCCTTGGCCTTCTCTCTTCAGAACTGACTTCAGAGGCACAGTATGCTTGCCGCCACAGCCCTGTTTAACTATGAATATGCACATGGGGAAACAGCCCACACATCAGTGTTGTCAGATTAGAATGCTGAAAGGAACAATAACCACCTAGATGACATTATTGAGTCATTGCTCTGGTGCTGCCCGCCTGTGATGGTCTGAATGACAATGGCCCCAAAAGGCTCACAGGGAGTGGCACTATAGGAGGTGTGCCCTTGTTGGAGGAAGTGTGTCACTGGGGGTGGGCTTTGAGGTTTCAGATGCTTCAGCCAGGCCCAGTGGCTTTCTCTCTTCCTGATGCCTGTGGATCCAGATGTAGAACTCTCAGCTCCTTCTCCAGCACCGTATCTGCCTGCACACTGCCAGGCTTCTCATCATGATGATAATGGACTCAACCTCTGAACTGTAAGCCAGCTCCAGTTAAAATCTTTCCTTTATAAGCATTGCTGTGGCCATGGTGTCTCATCACAGCAGTAGAAACTCTAAGACTCTACCTCTGGGCTGCATGTTAAGATAAGAAGAATCTTAGCCTTTTCTATTCCAGCCCAAAGCTTAACTGTCTGTGACCTAAGGCAGCCTCTAACAACACAGGGTCTACAACTGTTTTCTCATCAATTTATATGATCCTGCGTCTTTGCCATGAACTCTTGTAGACCAGCAACTGTCTTCATGCCTTAGATGCTGGAAGAAATACCATAAGGTGTGGTTTTTGGTAGATACTCATAGAATCCACTTTGAATACATGCACGAATCTGTTCCCTCTGTTCATGTCCAGTAGAGTGATGGCACAGGATACTTAGAACTCTGGATCCCTCACAGTTTAGGCAGATGATCACATGTTAGGGAAACTGGGCTACATCCCCTGCCCAGGTGTGTGTGTGTGTGTGTGTGTGTGTGTGTGTGTGTGTGTGTATACACACCTTCAGGTGACATCCTCAGAAGTGCTGTCTAGAGTTCACCAATTAGGACAGACTGGTTGGCCACCCAGCCCCATAGATCCACCGGTTTCTACCTTCTTTATGTTAAGAGATTTTTGTGTATGCCCTGCTTTTTTTTTGTAGATGCTACATGTGGAATTCAGGCTGTGCCTGTGAATCAGGCAATGCACCCATCGAGCCATCTCTTAACCTCTTGTTCCTTTCTCAGCAGACAGGCATATGCAGTGGGAAGTAGCATTAACTAGAGGTCATGGCTCATGGTCTCTGTCACGCGGAAGAATTAAGCTGCTTCCATACAATCTCTCTTTAGAGATGAAGACATCTAGAGAGAGAGGTTTCACTAGGTCACCTTCAGTCTACTGCAAAAGGAGATTCACTTCCTTCGTGCCCACCAGCTCTTCTTTCTCACTGTTCCAGAGTCTTTGCCCTCAGATCCCAAGGAAGAGTGTTTCTAGAGATGCAATCAAATCACAGTTGGGTTGGGGTGTGACCCAGTGGTACAGTGCTTGACCGGCATGCAGGGGCCTGGCTTTGAACTCCAGCACCACCAGAAAAACAAAACCCAACACTGACAAAACTGCACAGATAGGTCTTCGTGTAAACTTCAGAAGTCAAAGAAAAATATAGCTGAGTGGTGACGGAGCCTTTAATCCCAGCACTCAGAAGGCAGAGGCAGGTGGATCTCTGTGAGTTTGAGGTCAGCCTGGTCTACAGAGTGAGTTCCAGGAAAGTGGGGCCACACAAAGAAACCCTGTCTTGACAAAAACAGAAAGAAAGAGGGACAGAAGGAGGAAGGGAAGAAGGGAGGGAGGGAGGGAGTACAGGGAGCAGTGGAGGAGCAGGGAAGTCAGCAGCAAACCTGTTCCATTCCTTCCAGAGATCAGACCAGATACAGAATCATTAGAGGAGCTGGAGAGATGATCAGTGGTTAAAAGTGCCAGTGGCCCAGGACAGGAGTATGGATCTTAGCAGCCATGTCAGGGAGCTCACAAATGCTCCAGCTCCAGGAGATCTGGTGCCCTCTTGTGGCCTCTGCAGGCATCACCCACACACATAATAAAATAAACATTTTTAAAGGTTAAACAAAACAAAACAAAACAAACAAACAAACAAAAAACCCACAACAGAGAAAAGACTCATTTTAAAAAGCAGCAAGTAGAGATGAAAACATCAGGACCTGGGTTAGACAAGAATTCTTAGATTAATATAATCCATAAAAGGAAAAAACTAATGTGTGAGCCCTTATTCAAGTATAAATAAATAAATAAAACTGCTCTGCGATATCCTCTGGGAAAAAGCAACAGAAAGCTACAGGCTAGGTGTATATCACAGTTCTACCAATATTAAAAAGCAATTCAAAGACCAGGCATTGGTGGTGCATGTTTTAATCCCAACACTTGGGAGACAGAGGCAGGTGGGTATCTGTGAGTTCGAGGCCAGCCTGGTCTACAGAGCGAGTTTCAGGACAATCTCCAAAGCCACAGAAAAACCCTGTCTTTAAAAAAAAAAAAAAAAAAAAAAAAACTCAAAAAACAAAAATACCCAAAAACAAAAACAAAAAAGCAAAAGCAATCCAAGACAGTGGTGGTGCATGCCTTTGATCCCAGCACATGGGAGGCATCGGAACAGCACAACTTGGAATACCTCTGAAGTCCTTCAGTGTGTGTGTGTGTGTGTGTGTGTGTGTGTGTGTGTGTATGTGTGTGTGAAAGTGGTCGGTCCTGACCATGAACTACTTACTACTCAAAAACAACAAAAAGCAAAACAAAACAAAAAAACAGCCCATTGAGGCAGCTGTAATGTCAATAACCCCTGTCCATTGTCTAAAGTCACATACTGTAAAATTTCCATTCTGGAAATAATAAGATTATTTAAAGGACAGATTCCTAGGAACTGGAGCTGGGTAGAAGAAGGTGTTCGCTTTTAAAAGGGCATGGGATTGTTGTGGTGGCATGGGATATGTTCTACACTTCGATCATCTCATCAGGATCTTGGCTGTAATACTTGGTTGTGTTTTGTCTAATTTTGCCCTTGGGCAAACTGAGTAAAGGTTATATTGGAACTTGTCTGAATTGTTTCCTTTAATTCCGAATGCATGCACAACTGTCTGAAAACATAGTTCAACTGAAAACCAGATAAGCCCAATAGCAAGCAAATGTTAATGAGGGGGGGCCGGGGGGCAGAATGGAAGCTGTGGAGATCCCCTCTCTTCACTGGGGCTCCCCAACACCTGGGCTGCTCACTACCTGCCTCCATCATACCAGAGTCAGGACTGCTACCTGCTATAAGTCTTGCTCCTTGTGTCTAGAACCCAAGAATGCCTGGGGCTTTGAGACATCGATTGACAGCCCTGTATTCAACTTCTGGCTACTTGTTTTTTTTTTTTTTTCGAAGCAGGGTCTCACTATGTTGCTCGGGCTGTCCTTGAACTATGTACACTAGACTGTCTCATGGAGAGCTACTTGCCTCTCCCGGTTCTGGGACCATCAAAGAAAGATGTGAGCCACTTAGCCCGGCTTTGGCGGCTGTTTTACTGAGTAGAGCCGCTCGGCGGGGTTTTGGTGACAGGGCTTTAACAGCTGACTTCTATTCTTACTCCTCCTGGCTCTTAATAATTTGTCCGCGGGAGGTTCCTGGGGGCGCTCAGATCCGTCCTTAAGAATCGCCACTGAACAGTGTTCTGGCCAGGCACCTTTGCTAGCCGATCTCCCAAGACTCTAGAATCCACTTTTGCAAACAAGGAAAAGGAAACTTCGCGAAGCCAACTCACTCGTGGCCCAGCCCAGCAGCTGGCAAGAACACAACTCCATCCTATCCCAAACCCTGTCTGGAAGGACGGCGGGTGAGATGGCATGCATCCCCTTCCATCTGCTATCTATGTGACCGGGGTGAATTCCTAAGCCTCTCAGTGGCGGGGTTTCTTGTCTGGGGAAACCCGACAATCACAAAGTTAGATTCTCCTCGATCTGTGAAGGCACCTCACCTAGACACAAGGGGGACATTCCACCTGGCACCCTGCTGGCTGCTGTCTCTGAATTTGAAGTTCAAACTCTAGGGCATCCCTGGCTTTGAGCACTCAGGGCGGGGTTGTGGTGGGACCCGGCCTCTTGCCGGCTTACTGTGCAATCTTCTGGTGCAGGGTCCCAAGCGGTTCCACTCTGCCAGGCCTGGGATCCACCCTAAGAGACCTAAGAGAGGGCCTGGCTTGCACTAGAGGAGGCAGGCATGGGGATGAAGTGGCCCGCTCCTCTGGAACTGTCCCAGACCAAGGTGGTGTTGGAGGTTGCCTGGACCAGCCAGGCGGCCACACTCGGGCTCAGGGAAGATGCCGGTCCCTGTCCCCTGGAAGTGAGGTGGAGTGCCCCCCTTTTCGCTCCCCCCCCACACTATCTCTGCTGGGTACGGGACACCCCGCCATCGGGCAGGAACAAGTGCGCGTGCTGGAACAGTGCTCCACCAGCGCTGCGCACCAAGGATGCTTGACCAGGATGCTCAACTCCGGAAGGCGCCGCTGCCACTGACTAGGTATCCGTTGTTGGTAGGGCCCCTGACGTTGAGCCCACCTAGGGTGGAGCCAGTTCGTCCCTTGGTATCCTCACTAGAGACGCAGTGCTCCCTGAGGGGTGCAGGGGGTAGGGCTCGGGAGCTCTGCTGTCAGTGAGAGCCTCATTTAAGGACTCCGCCCTGTGAGCGGGAAGCAGAAGAGGGTGGTTTGGGAGACTTGCTTTATTCTTGGGTACAGGTTGTACTCCCGTTTCCAGCTACAATAGGGCCAGGGTGGAAAAGGCTTCCAGTGGCCACGCGTTTTGCTCTCTGTGAGCCCCATGCAAATAACACAGTCCCAGCGTTCGGAACAGAGCCCGCTTCCTACAGACGCCCAAGCTCCACACGAGTGCCCTGACCCATCGCTTGTACCAGCCAATGCAAGCGCCCAGAGAGGGCGGGACTCACGCTTGGCCTCCTGGAGAGGCAGTCCGGAAGCCAGCAGCAGAAATCCCAGGACCCCGAAGAAACTTTCCATGCTGAGTCGAGCGCCCGCAATCAGTCAGGGCTGGATTCTCACTCCCTAAGCCCATCCACCATCAGCCTCCTTCCTGCGCCCCGCTCGGTTTTATGAAATACCGGGCCTGGGAAAGATCATGTGATGTTTTAAGCAGTGTGGCTTGATCTCTTGAATCCCACCTCTTATGAACTCGTGCTCATGACTCACTCGCTCCTGGCATCTATTTATTGACTTCGGATGCACTGTATTTTCATTCTGTGATCCCACATTTGCTCCTCTCTTTTCTTTTCTCTCTCCCCTCCCCTTTGCCTAACTTAAAGGGAGCTTCCTAACATCCCGTTCTGACATTTCTTCCTTGTTGAACTTTGTGGTTCGGCCCTAGTTTCCCTGATCATAGGACCCATCTTTCCAGAATATGGGCAGCAACACCAGCTAGCATTCCCTCAATGCCCAGGGCAGACACCAAAGAATCATTGCAATTACATGCCATTGTGCTATAAATAAAAGGATACAAACATTACATGCTGGTACACAAATTGCAAGGTCGGGACAACCCACAGATTTCAAGCAGTGGGGAAATGTACCCCGCAGCCATTTATGACATAACCACTCGACTCCATAGTATGTTCAGAATAAACCGCATCATGTTTGGTGACTGCTCTCAGCGTTTGTGTGTTATATAATTCCAGATGGACTGCATGAAGCACACTGCATATTACCATATAGCACACATCGAGTGTAGAAACAACCTTGTCTGGAATATAAATTTCATATACTCAAGTCTTTTCTGGTTATAGACAATATACAACTGTGGTGATGTGAGCCCCTCACTAGTGTGCTGGCCTTTAAGGCGCATCCATCCCTATGGCTGTTTTCTGGACCTGAGAATTCCTGGTTGTGGTACACACTGACTAATGGTCCATTGTAACTCGGGGACTAGGGCTGGTGTGTGGAAATGAGTCAGAAATGGAGGATTCTACACATTCACAAAGAAGCAAAGGTCTCCAACACAGAGATGTGAAAAATGGAAATACTGCTTCATGTAATGTAAATAATACACAGGGTTCTGTTTTCTTTATACAACACATTTAACTTTTCAAAGAAAAACAAACACTAAGCCTTGTGGTGAACTCCTTTAATCCCAGCACTCAGGAGGCAGAGGGACCTGGATTTCTGTGAGTTCACGGCCAACCTGGTTTACATTGCAAGTTCTAGGCCAGCTAAGGCTGCACAATGAGTCCCTGACTCAAAAACAAAACAAAAAAAAAAAAAAAAAAAAAAAACAGAAAGAGCAAGCTTTGGAGCTGGTGAGATGGTTTAGTAAGTCAAGGCCTTCTCTGTCATTTGAAGACTTGAGCTCAATTCCCGGAACCTGCATGGTGGGAGGAGAGAGTTGACTTCAAGTCTTCTGATCTTCATATAAGAGCTGTGGACCAGTTTCCCCAGCCCCCAATGCATGTAAACAACTACACATTTTCAACATTTGGCAAACATCCTCAGGTTGAGGTGTTCATGTCTTTCATGGCTGATGTAGCTCTGGCTTGCATTTTTGCTGAGGTGAGAGATATGTCTTTAAATAAATTGCACATGTTATACTTTTCTGGAGCTGCAACAATCAAATTATCTTTTACTTTTTGCCTCCCATGCCCCATCTGGAGAGGTGGCAGCCACTAGGGCAGGAGTCAAAGGTCAGCTGCTGGAAGTAAACTAGAATGGGAAGCCCTCCTCCTCTTCCCCCTCCTCCCCTCCTCTCTTTCTACTTCCTCTTTCCTCTTCATCTTTCTCCTCCTCCAGAGTGTCTGGGTTCAAGTTCTAGCACTAACATGGTGGCTCACAAGCATTTCTAACTCCAGTTCCAGGGTCTCACAGTTTCTTCTGAGCTTCTCAGGCACCAGGCATGCTTATATTCCAAAGAGCTGTAAATGGGACAGCCTGCTTTGACAATCAGACAATGGCAACATGAGGGACATAAGGTCAGGGCTGTTGGGGAGAAGGAACATTCACACCTTGTTTTATTAAAAGAAAATCATCCTAGAAAAAGTTAGGAACAATTCACTGAAAAAATAAAGCATCTGGACTCTGACAATTACTCCGCTTAGAAATGGTGTCAAGGGAGATGCGCTGTAGTCATCTCTAGAGAAACAGCCCCAGGGGTCTCTCAGCACCTTCAGGTGGCCACTGCTTGGCTTTCATTGTGCCTAGGATGTGATGAAGCAGACACCCAAAGGGACACACAAAAGTGGCAGGCTGTAGCTGAGCCTAAAAGTCCCAGCTGGCTCTCCGTAGCCCCGTCTGGCCTCTAACTTGCTATGACATTGAAGATGATCCTGAACTTCTGATCTTCTTGCTTCCACCCCCTAAATACCAAGATAACAACTGTGTGTGACCACACCTACACCGTGCAGGGGAGCTCACCCAGGGCTTTGTGAGCACCCAACCGACTCACCTTTATCCCCAATGCTCCCCAGTGCTCCCTCAATTAACATCCTTTCCTTTTAGAAATTGTTCAGTCCGAACCATTGTTTTTTAAAATGAGATCACAAATCCAGTTAAAATCTAGTCCACTAACCCTTAAAGTTTTTTCTTTTTATGTGCATGGGTGTCTTGACTATTTATGTTTTTAGATCACGTGTGTGCCTGGGGCCTGTGGAGGCCAGAGGAGGGTGTCAGATCCCCTGGAACTGGAGTTGAAGATACTTGTGAGCCACCTTGTGGCATGTAATCTTAATTGCTGAGCCATGTCTTTAGCCCATAGACACCTAACTCATAAATAGCATTTTAGAGTTCCTTTTAACAAATGGCCAAAACTCAGAGGCTTAAAACAACTAAAGTTTATTAACTCATTGTCCTGGAAGTCAGAAGTCTGAATTGGGTCTCAACTAGGCCCAGACCAAAGTGTCAGCATGGTTCTAGTGACAAATCACTTCCTTGTCTCTTCTCTAGTCTCTGGCTTGTCACACTTTCCGGTTTGTGGCCAACCTCCTTCTCAACATCCATCGCTGGTAATGGAGTCATCCCTGGTAATGGACTCTTTGTCACGTTTCAGTCTCCTGGCAGATTCTCCTGGCCCTCTGTTTGGCTTACAGATCCCTTGTTATTTCATGGGGCTTACCTGGATGTTCCAGAATCCTTTCCGGTCTCAAGGTCATTGGTCAGACACTTTTGATGCAACTTCATTCCTCACCTTTTGGTATTTGCCATACCACCGATTTATAGGTCCTATGGGTTAGTATTAGACATGTCTGGGGGCCATTGTCCTTCCTCACAGTTATCCAGAAGGTGGCTTGCAAGAAAAAAGAAATCATGAAGGTGGGTGATTGGAATGGTGTTGGACAATAACCCCCAATTTTCACAAACCTGTTGAAACTTGTGGCAGAGTAGGAAGGTAACAATAAACTTAAAATAATAAAGGGGTCATCTCCTAAAAAGAGGCAGCCCACGTGACTGCCAGGCAGTAATGTGGGCTTTTACATGTGTCATAAGCAGAGTCACAGTTTTCAGATTTAAGCATTGCCAGATGACTAAGAGACTTCTGCTGTGTCCAGTTCTTGACGCTCTCCTGCCCAGTGGCTCTCTGCATGAATGAGTAAGTAAAGCCCTGGATTCTAAGGCTCACTGAGCTTTCAGCCCACTCTTCCCCCCAAATATATTTTCTGTGTCTTCAGAAAGGAGGAGAAAAGGAGCACACAGGCTAACATGACCTTTGAAGAGGTTCCCTCCACTGCTAGCTTGTCTTCTAATACTACATTTTGTTTCTGTGGTGTGCATGTGTGGCGCATGCGTGTTTGTTTGCCACACTGCATGTGTGGAAGTTCACTCTTCCACCTGTGAGTTCCAGGGGCTGACTCAGCATGTCAGGTTTGGTGGCAAGCACCTTTACAAGCTGGGCAACCTGGAACCTCGAGAGCTGAGGTGGTGGGGGAAAAGATGTGGAGACAGATGGAGCTCTTGATACCCAGCCAGTTAAGCCAAAATACATGCTGCAGGATCAGTGAGAGACTTTGTTTCAAGGGATTAAGAAAGTAATAGAGTAGGGCACATAGTATCCTCTTCTGGTGCAAGTGTGCTAGGGTGCACACACACACACACACACACACACACACACACACAGTTAAAATAGTTAATATTGTCATGGGACACACATATATAAAAACAATGAATTTTTTAGGCTAGGGAGATGGCTCAAACAGTAAAGTACTTGCCTCATAAACATGAGGATCTGAGTTTGATCCCCACACCTGTGTTAATAAGGAGGGGAATGGCGGTGTACTGTGGATTCCAACACTGGGGAGTCACAGACAGGTGGATCTCTAGCCAACCAGCCTAGCCAATATAGCAAATCCCAGGTCAGTAAGAGACCCTGTCCCAAAAAGAAATGGATGTCAGCTGAGAAATGGTACCCAAGAGGGTCCTCTGGCCTCCGTGCACATGTGCACAAACACATGCAACCACACACACACACACACACACACACACACACACACACACACACACACACACACGTACACAAAACAGTGAACATGAATGAGGAATGATTACTTCAACGAAAGCCTTGACCAGCAAGGGTTTTGCTAACCTCAAGGGGACACGGGAGAGTCAGGCTCCTGTCCAGCAGGAGGTACCAGTCAGGGGAAGAAGTCTGGATTCTCTGATTGAACATGTGAGGGTTCACAGGGCAGCGCGGAGGGAGGGGCTACAGGTCCATCTGGGAGGCACTGCTTAACACAAATGTAGAAAAAAGCCACAAAAATTAAAACTCCTGTAGCTACATTTTAAAATGAAGCTGTTGGGGCTGGAAAGATGGTTCAATATTAAGAGCACTGGCTGCTCTTCTTGAGGACCCAGGTTCAATTCCCAGCACCTGCATGGCAGCTCACACCTGTCTGTAACTTCAGTTCCAGAGGATGTGACATCCTCACACAGGTGTACATGCAGGCAAAATGCCAATGCATATAAAAATAAACAACAAACACAAAGCTGCTGCAAGGGTTTCATTTAGTTTTCTTTTAGTCCACGCAAATTGCTCACCAGTGTGTGCTTTACAGTGCACAACAGCTTAGACCTGCGCAGTTGGTACTCAAAAGCCATGTGTTTCAGGGGCCATTCTCTTGGACAGCAGTTCTGGAGGGACACAGGGGGCTTCCTGACGTGTGGTGGCTTGAGAAGCTCAGAGAAAGTGGTGGGAAGCTGAGCCAGAGGAGTGGTAAGGACAGAGGGGTGCAGCTGAGCGTCACCTGCTCACAAGAGACACCAGCTAAGATCTTGTGGAAAGAGAGCGTCCCCAACGAATATCTGTCCTTTTTCCCCTCTGATTTCGCAGGAGTGGATATTTAAAAAGAGGTAACAGAGGCCAAGTTCCCATCACACATAATTGATTTAATGACCATTTTCACACTCCACTGCCTGTCTCCAGTACTCTTCAAAGTGGAAATGCAACTTGCAAAACTCGGTTGTAAAGCTTTTGATGCTAACTAGTCATTAGTGTCTTTCTCAAGATAATGTTTCAGTGTCAGTGGGTAAGTAACAATCTCTCAGGCAAGGGGCTTTGGGGGTGCAGAACCCCTGCCTACAACTTCAACAGTTTTCAACTTTGTTCCAAAACAACCTCAAACACAGAGGAGTTACAAAGCCAACACAAGAATTCATGAGCCCTTTGCTCACACTTACCAGTTTTAATATTTCAGCATACATTCGTGCGTGCATGTGGGTGAGCACGTGTGCACGTGCATACACACACACACACACACACACACACACACACACACCGTTTTTAGTGAACTGTAAGTTGCTCACATTACACTCCTTTGTCCTCATCTTCAGCTTAAGTTCCTGAGGTGGAGGATGTTTTTGATGTTAGCACAGCTCAACTGGCAAAATTGGGGAACATAACATAATACAGTAATCCAATATTGCCAATCATCGTAATAACATACTGAGCAATTTTGCCCTACCCCAGGATCATATCCAGGGTCATGGATTGGATTTAGTTATGCCATGCTTGTCCCTTTAATCTGGAATGTTGTTTCTGCAGCCCGTTGTGTTTCATGTGACCCTTGGTAAATACTAGCTTTTGTAGCATGCTCCTCACTTTGCAGTGGCCTGATGCTAGTGTTTAGGTACATTTGGGGCAGGAATACCACACATGTGATTTCACTCCCTTTGTAATGCGCTGCACATCTCCACAGCCTTTGTATTACCTTTGTTCAGTAAATTAAAGATGATAGGGTTTATTTATTCGTTTAACACAGGGTCTCATGTATTCCAGGCTGGTCTTGAACTCACTATGTAGTTAGCAGTGAGGTGTTTGCTACCTTTGTCAGATTTTGTTCAGTGGTGAGGATCACACCAAGGGCTTCCTATGAGCAAGGTACACACTCTGCCAACTGAAAAAGTACATATGACACAGGGCAAGACATAGAAACTGGGACATTATTGCTGCCTGATTAAATCTGGGAGATGCTTGTCAATGAGGAGGGACAATTACTTCTTGTTTATACAATATATTCATACTTTGTGACCACAAAAATTAGCAAGCTTGCTCTGATTTCAGTATATATAGGGAAAGGTTTAAAGTGTGATTTCTCGAAGGCATGCTTACCAAGTGTATACACTTAGTCCACACACAGAATAGCACTCCCTCTCTTGCATAGCAGGCCAGTGTCTATAAAAGGCTACCTTCTGGAAGCGCTCCACTTTGCCCTCTACTTCCCACATTTCTTGGTTCACTAGGTTAGGACAGCGACTGCCTTGTATATGTACAATGGAAACGGGATGGGAGTTTGCTCAAGGCTTTAGGTTTTGGCTAAATATGGACATGGAGGGTAAAAACTCTACTTGGCTGACGTGTGCTCGGCTGTGTGGACTGAATCCAGGGAGTGCTGCAGGTAAAAGGTTTCTGAGCAGAATGGGAATCTCCTGGGCCTCTCAGATCCTTCTATTCGCCTGGAACCCATTCTTGCCACCTCACTTCTCTTCCTCCCCATCCCTTCTCCACAGACGAAATTCTAGTCAATTCCCCATGTGTGGCAGTGTGTGAGTGTATGTGAGTGTATGTGTGTGTGCTAGCACATGTGAGTATGAGTACATGCACATAAGTGTGACCGCGTGAGTACATGTGTGTGTGCGCGTGTGCGTGCATGCACACACCCGTGAGTGTGAATGAGTGTGCATGTGTATAGCATCTTTTCCCCTGGCAGGTTCACCAACTCTAAGAAATGGCCTTCTAGAGTGAATTCCGAGAGGGACACAAACTTCTTGACTGAAGGAGAGAGGACTGTCAGTAGCAGCGTTCCTGGCCTCCACGGAGCTTGCTGGCTCTCTCAGGCAGTTAACTCACTCTGGGAACTACTAAATGAGCAGGGGTCACCACTCTCGCATGGCTAGACAGAGCCACTGGATCTTGCAGAGCAAACAAACAGAAAACCTTTTCTCCCATCCCACAGCTCTACAAGGGCTTCCTATGACAGCACTTACACTTACTGTTCAATATATTCTTGAAATAGTAAAGTATTTCTTTTTAACTTTTTATGGTTGGATCAGAATCTAATATGATGCAAAATATGGTTTGTAAAAAAATAAGGGATTTATAAATTCAAGAATAAATGATTCCAGTGCTAAAGGGAATGCTTTGGAAGCCACAGAAAAGGGCTTTTAGGTTGCACAAGGCCAGAATTAGCACAGAAGCATGTTCAGCCGCACATTATTGGCTCGAGTACACCTAACTTTAGATTGAAACTCTTAGAAAAAAGACTACAGTTGGCTAGCTGGTTGGTACAGGGATAGGCTATGACCTCACAACACAAGAAAGCTAGCACACATGCCTGCCTGGCTGGCTGCTAGCCCCTTGGTTTTAAATCCTTAAGATTCCTTACTAAAATACTATGGTGTTTGTCAAGCCTGTTGTATGCTCATAGCCAGAGCATATCTTCAGTAACTCAGATACTTTTGCAGTCAGCCCAGACTTTGCTCTCTCTTCCTTCATCACCAGCCAGGTGAAAACATGGATTTATACTTTTCTGAAGCTTATCTTCCTACTTGTTCATTTTAAAATATAGCCAGGCCATTGAACAAGAATTTACATCCTATCCCCATGTGGACGGTAAGTGCTCTACTGAAACTGAAGTCCAGAAGGTGCAACGTTTGAGGCTCATCCTCCCAGCTTGGCTGAGCTAAGTGAGGACTTGAGAGGGTAGATGCACATGACAATGACACACTCAGTGAGAGGACAGCTTTAGCCCCCGTCCTGCTTCTGTCTCTCACTGACACTATGACATTGGGCAAGGTGGAAACTTCTGTGCCTCTTTTCTTACCTGTGAGATGGGGGAGAACACGCATACATAGACAGCAATATTGTGGTAGTTTGAATGTAAGTGGCTCCCATAATCTCATAGGGAGTGGCACAATTAGGAGGTGTGGTTTTGATGGAGTGGACATGTTCTGTGGGGACAGGCTTTAAGGTTTCCTATGCTCAGGATACTGTCAAGTGCCTCAGTGAACTTCCTGTTTCCTGCCTATCAAGATGTAAGGACTCTCAGCTCCAGCACCATGTCTGCCTGCACGCTCCCATGCTTCCCACCATGACGATAATGGGCTCTGAAACTGTGAGTCCCCTCAATTAAATATTTTCCTTATAAGAGTTGTTGTGGTCATGGTGTCTCTTTACAGCAATAAAAACCCAAACTAAGACAAAAGTTGGAACCAGGCACCGGGGTATTGCTGCGATAGGCCCGACCATGTGTTTGTTTGGAGGAATTTGGACTTTGATGCCTTGAGTTAGGAAACAGTGGAATGCTTTAAGCATTTCTTAATAGGCCATATCAGTGGGAGCATGGAAGACAGAGGTGCTGAGTTATTTGAACTATGGGGGCTCACTCAAGAGGTCTCAGAGGAGGAGAATTTTAGTATGATGCCTAGAGATTGTTCTTGTGATGTTTTGGTCAAGAGAGTGGATGCCTTTTGCCTTTGCCCAAAGAGTCTGCCTGAGGCTAAAGTGAAGAATTTTGGATTAATTCTATTGGCAGAGGAACTCTCATAACCACTTAGTATAGACTTTGTTGTGTGTGGGTTTTTTGTTTGTTTGTTTGTTTGTTTTTCTTTGTTGTTGTTGTTTGTTGTTTTTCGAGACAGGGTTTCTCTGTGGCTTTGGAGGCTGTCCTGAAACTAGTTTTTATAGACCAGGCTGGTCTCGAACTCACAGAGCTCTCCCTGCCTCTGCCTCCCGAGTGCTGAGATTAAAAGTGTGCACCACCAACACCTAGCTTGTTGTGTGGTTTTTATAATGGAAAGGAGAAGGTTGAGCAGGGTAAATTACAAAATGAAAATTTTGAGGAGAAAAAGAGCACCAGGAAGTGTAACAGAGCTGAGTCCTGGGTTCAAGGAGATACAGGGTTAAGGAGCAGAATAAAGGGAGTTGCGACTGTAGGGTAAGATCCCACCCCAGTAAAGTGTGGACTGAGGTTTCTGTCCTGTCCCATCTTGCAGCCATTCAGTCCCAAATAAACACACAGAGGCTTATATTAATTATAAAGTATTTGGCCTATTGCAAAGTCTTATTACTAGCTAGTGCTTATAACTTAAATTGACCCATAATTCTTATCTATGTCTAGCCACATTGCTTGGTACCTTTTCTTAGTAAGGCATTCTCATCTTGCTTCCTTTGCATCTTGCTGTCAACTGTGTCTCTGCCTTTCTTTTTCCCAGAATTCTCCTAGTCTGGTAGCCCCACTTATATTTCCTACCTGGCTACTGTACTGACCAATCAGCATTTTATTAAACCACTAAGAGCGGTTTACAGTGAACAAGAGCCATCATCCCACATCAGCTACAATTGCAACTTGTGGAAAGAAACTAAAGAAAAGTGTAGAGGCGTATGTTGGAAACTGGCATTCTGCTGATCCCGCCCCCTAACAATGGGCGGGACTGGCATGGCCATGTCGTCACTACATCGTCACTCATCATGGGGCTGCATAGGGGACTCACACTTCTCTTCCCCCCCTCCTGCTTTCGGTTGGCCACCAGCTATCCCCCTTTCTCTTCTCTCGACCAATAAACTCCACATGGGTGCTTTGAGTATCATGTTCGTGTTTCATTGGCAAAAACTAGCAAAAGAATGACAGCAGGTGTGGTGGGGAACACCTTTAATCCCAGCACCGAGAAAGCAGAGGCTGGCAGATCTCTGAGTTGAGACCAGCAAGTTTCTGGACAGCCAAGCTTAAGCAATGAAGGTCAGAAAGCTGGTGAAGGTGTAATTGAACAAGGAGCCCATGTTCCAGCCCTAGCAAACATCAGACCTTGTCAGTTTCAGCCAAGTAGTTCTGGCTTTAGAGTTAAGACTAGAAGAAAGGAGAGCTGCTAGCAGAGAGTGGAACCAGCCCAAGAGAAAGAAGTGTGTTGCAGTCAACAAAGCTGAAACACTGGTAAGTGTTTTGACATCAGACATGGAGTTGCGGAGTTCGGAATGTGTTCAGCTGGTTTTCCGTCTTGCTTTGATCCAGCATTTCCTCCCTATGCTCCCTTCACTGCATTTTAGAATTGTAATGTATATCCTGTGCCATTATATGTTGGAAGTATGTGATCTGCTTTTTTAATTTTGATATTTTGCAGGTGATTACAGTTAAGAGGCTTCATGAATCTCAGAGGAGACTTTGGACTTTAAAACATTGCTGAGCAAAGACAACTAAAGAGATTAGGTATAACTTTGAAATCTTTCATATGACTCTAATCTTGGATGACAACATTAAATTAATACCAATTCTCTTACATATGGGTAGTATTGTGGCTCTACAAGGAATTATCTATATTTAGCAAATGTATACACTGAAGTACACATGGATGAGCTATTGTCATGTCTGAAACTTACTTTCAAATGATTCAATAACAGCAACAGTAAAGATCCATATACGTACAAAACAAAACAAAACAAAACAAAACAAAACTTTGTTGAACCAGGTATTGGTGGCGAATGCCTTTAATTCCAGCACTCAGGAGGCAGAGGCAGGTGGATCTCTGTGAGTCTGAGACCAGCCTGGTCTACAGAGCTAGTTCCAGGACAGCCTCCAAAGTAACACAGAGAAATCCTGTCTCAAAAAACAAAAAACAAAAAACAAAAAAACCAAACAAACAAAAAGCCCCCCCAAAACAAAAACATTGTTGAGACTGTGATAGACTATGGGGAGTTTTGAAATCGGACTGAATGCATTTTACATCATGATATTGTTCCAAGCTTATGGGGACCAGGGAGTGGAATGTGGTACTTTGTATGTAATTGGCCCCCATAGTCTCATAGGGAGCGGCACAATTAGGAGGTGTAGCTTTGTTGGAGTGGCTATGTCACTGTGGGGACAGGCTTTGAGGTTTCCTATATTCAGGATACTGCCATTGTCTCGGTGAACTTCCTGTTGCCGGCCTATGAAGGTGTAGGACTCAGCTCCAGCACCATGTCTGCCTGCACGCTCCCATGCTCCCCACCACGATGATAAGGGACTGAACCTCTGAAACTGTGAGCAAGCCACCCCAACTAAATGTTTTCCTTATAAGAGTTGCCATGGCCATGGTATATATTCACAGCAATAGAAACCCTAATTAAGACAAATATGCACTAGTTTTATCTTGATAACTACATGAGTGCATCTGTGACAAAAAAACAAAACAAAAAAAAAAAAAAAAAAACCCTCCAGCTAGTCTTTTTCAGAGAGACCATGTTCTCAGCGCTGCTACTATAAGCATTTTCAGAACTATCCCTAGTGGTCTGATAGTGTTATGTAGTGGGTTTTGGAAACTGGCTCTTGATGAAGAGTTCAATACATGTGAGCTGTACCGGTGTGGAATTGTTGGGGCACATTACCCTCCCTTATGACTTACCATTTACGAGATTTAGCACACCACTTGCAGCCATGTCTTCAGCATGCTGTTTTATTTGTTTGAAGAGAAGCCCTCGTGAGCGGCCTGGTGGAAGCTGCTGGAGAGGACACAGGCCTGGGATGGCATTGTGCTAGCCCGTCATGTGCCTGTTCCTGTGCAGCTTACTCATGCTTCCCTATAATAAATGTTACTTATGTCACTGGCAAAAAGTTCATCATCTGATTGAGGCAGAGAATGCCCAGTCCAATATCTGAATTTCTGGAAGAAGTGTGTATAAACTAAGAGGTAGTGGCAGGAACAAAAACTTAAATCCCAACAATTTGGATACATTCTGGTCACCATTTTCTGATCAGGGAACATGTACAAAACCAGAGTTATATATTTGACTGGTCAAGACAAGTTGCCTTTTTGAAAACTAACGTTTTATTTGCTTTCTCGGTGTGCATCACTGCTTACAAGGGCCCCCATTGCATCCAGGTTTATGACAAGGGGACTGTAGGGGTTGAATATTCACATCTGGGTCTGAAAAGTGGCAGGGGTGGGGTGTGGGGTATTGTGGGGGCATAGTCCACCAAAGTCACAGGTAGAAATGTACCTATCTATAGCCACAGTGACACAAAGTTCAAGGAGTGTGTAAGACATATCAAACCAAACCTCTGCCTTCTGAAGTGGGGATTCCAAGATTCCTAGTGTTAGCAGTCACACTGCTCGAGTTGCTAGTCTGTATCTGAGTTTGCCTTCCAGGTCCTCTACCAAGGCTTGCCTACATGGGTGCAAACAGGAGCATGTGAGTGAGGCATATCAAAGGAGCTGTCTGTTGGTGCATCTCATGGGCTCTGACTCACAAGGGCTGGGCTCACATGCCCAGCTCTGGCTCTGGAACTCGCTGGAACCTGTGTGTTTACACCCCAGCCTCTTCTTTTATGTTCCTTGCGTTCTTTGGCTATAAATCATTATGATACTTCAGTCTGATTGCTTGTGTAACTATGATGATCCCTGACAAGCCTATGTTTGTAGGAGCTTTGACCATGCCAGGTCCATGCAATGCTGTCCAATTACAACCTTATATCACCTGAGTCTGTCCAGCTAGAGTCCTGACTGTAGAACACCGGTTGTCATCAGCAAAGGCCCAGCAGGGTTAACAGAAGCCCCCCCCCCCCTGCATGATCACCTGGCTTGTGTGAGTCAGGGTTTAAACATACCTGAAATTTGTTGGAAAAGTTGTTTTACTTTCTTTTAAAATGAACTGCTTACCTTAGGAAAAGTTGGCATTAATCTGTTGTTGATTGCTTTTGTCTACACATTGCTGGATTTCCAGTGTTCTTTAAAATGACTTGTGTTTTTACAGCAGGTCTTGCAGTGTGCCTCAAACTCGTGGGGAGACAATGAAGTTCTGAGTGAATGTGTGTTGTTGACATGTGCACAGCCATGCCAAGGACCCCAGTGCCTTAGCCCCATGACAGTGGCAAAGCCTGTCTGTGCCCAGTAAAACCGTATGCCAGGACACTGAAGTTGTGCTTTATACATGTTCCGTGTCACACAGTGTCATTAGTTGTTTGGGTGGCTCAATCGGTTAATTAAGCAAAAGGCTTTCTTAGCAGGCTGTGCTAAAATAACGAGCAAGCTGGATTTAGCTCATGGCTGTAGTCTGCTGACTTGTCCTGGGTGAAGGAGGAGCCTAGAGAACAAAAACAAAACAAAACTCCCTCTTGCATATGCAGGGAGGGAAGCTAAGTGCAGAACAGACAGGGTTAAAGGTTTTTGTTTTCCTCTCATTTATGTCATTATGAAAGATAAGCTTGTGGCAGCTGGAAAGGGCTGACCAGGAGAGGAGGAGGCTGGGAAACCAATTCAAATGGAAGACGCATGAGTGGTGGGAATTTTATGCTTCTCAAGTTCCAGGTCTTCTTTCCCAGGTCTCTCAGTAGCTGAGACTGGCCTTGAACCCCTGACTTCCTCCTTACACTTCCCAAGTGCTGGAATGACTGGAAGGCAACACTAAGCAGGGCTCACAGTTTGTCATTGTTATGTCCATTATGGGGTAAGGGGATCATGGAACCTAAGACTGCGTACCACAGGGCTCCAGGCAGAAGTTAAAAGATAGATGTCCTCAGAAAAACCAGGTTGGAATTGAACTGGAAGAGTCTTCCATATTGGCTAGCCAAAAGCTGCTATGTGGGCCCAGGGGAGAAAAGTCATCAATGGTTTCCCAACTGTACAGACCAGGACAATGATGAGACGCGCTGCGCTGGTGTAATACTGGCAAGAGTGTTTGTGGGCTAAAGAACTGCATCCCGATTGAGTTTGGGGTCCACCTCACACGAGGGAAGATATCCTGATGCTGTAAGCCTGAGCCTGTGGCTGGGGAGGTCACCGAGGGGAGAAGGTACCACTGACGTTTTGCAAAATGAACATAGAGCCAAAGTGCTCTCTAAATCTTATGTTTCTATCTATAGACTAGTGCGGCTCTCAGCATGGGTCGGAGAAGCTCTTTGTGAGGGCAGCTGTTAATACGGAGTCTCAGTGACTGTTCAGTTCTTAGCCCTAAGCGGGACACGGATGTCACCCCCTCCACAGGCCCAGGGGACATTGCAGGAAAGGGGGAAGAACAACTGACTGTACAAGCCAGAGGGTAGTGAGGGGTGCTGTGAAACACTGGCATGGCCATCACCAAATAAACTCACGCAGCTATGGCTACCTGAATGACAACAGCAAAAAGAGTGGGGGTGGGGGTGGTTGAAAAGAAGGGAACCAAAGAGTGGGAGAGGGGTGGGGGCAATGGTGAATGTAATCACAACAGAGCACACACACACACACACACACACACAGAGAGAGAGAGAGAGAGAGAGAGAGAGAGAGAGAGAGAGAGAGAGAGAGAGAGAGAGAGAGAAAAAACATGAACACCCATCAAAACTAAATAATTAAAAAAAGACACCGGCCCCGGAAGCAGCAGGCATGTAACGCGAGACTGTTTGGGGACTGTCTACACATCCCTGTGATACTTAAAGACACTGAATTCAGTGGTGGCTCTTTCACACAGATATTGGGACCAGAATGGGGCGGGGCGGAAGAATAAGCACATGTGACTCAAGGAGACTTGTCCTAAAATGGAGGAATCCAATGAACCGAGCACAGCAACAACTGACAAGAAAAGGCTGAGAACACCTTGAAAGCCAGCGCTGTTCACACGGGGCCTGGGGTTCCCTGCTCCTCGCTGCCTTCCTGGCAGTTTTGCATGTGGCGCTGAGTAGTGGCAGCTTGATTTGGGGAGTAACAGATGCCATCTGATGGAGCTAGGGCTTCCTCAGGTGCTGGCAGCAGTGGGCAGGAGCGCGGGAAGGCTCGAGGGTCGGGTCGTGCTGGGGAGGCCACCCTGCTGGGCTGCGAGGGCTGCGTCATCCAGAAGCACAACAGTGACACCCAGGGCTGCTTTTCCTGAGCCTGGCAGAAACCTGGGCTGGGACCCTGACCCACCTTGCAGAAGAGGAGACTAGCTCACAGAAAGTAATTTGCCCAGAGTCACGTTCATAACTGGGACTGGGGTTTGAAGCCCTGATGTCTGCCTCCTGAACTTGCTTTGAACCCTCCTATCATGCAGAGGGTTTGGAGAAGTGTTAGCTGTACCTACTGAAGCCATGCCACCTCCTTTATGCCAACTGTATTTCAAATAAGAACAAAGGTTTATGCTGTGTTTTGGTAATTGTTAAATATTCAGTTCTGCTGGGGACATTTTATAGTTTCGGGCCTTAAATTCTTTCAGTGTGGTCTCATGCCCACTAGGCAAGGCTAGCTCCAACTCTAGACCTTGTCTTTTTAAGGGATATTGTCCCTGTGATTTAACCACACCAGTGACTATTTTTAGTCTAAAAAAAAAAAATAAGGTCATGTCCCTTGCTGGTGGCAATGAATGAGCTGAGTGGTTCCACAAACAAACAGCAAGAGAAACAAGAACAAACCGCAAAACACAGTGACAGGGGTCCATTTTGACAAAGGCACAGGCACAAGTTAAAGGTTCCTGAACTTTTCATCTCTAATTACACAATTTGTAGTTCAGTCAGTGGAAACGATCCTGGCATGTCTTTCGGAGTCTTGAAAAGATTTGCACCAAGCTGATCCAACGATGCCAGAGAATGAACCAAAAGGAAGAGAAAAGAAGACAATTAGAACAATGTCAATGGACTGCTTCAAAAGGAAAGTTAAAGATTTTTCCATTCAGCCTCTCCAGTGTTAAACTGATCTTTCAGGCCAACATTTTGGAGTCTGTTCAAGTTAAGGGAAAAGGGCCACATTCTTTATTAGCTAGTGGTAACAAGCACATTCTTAGTAGGGGTAATGCTGGCTGGAGACCACAGCAAGCATTGGAATCATGAACAGGGCTGCACCCATTCAACTGATTCGTGCTGTTTACTGATGTTCAAAAATAAAGAGCCCATTGATCCGAGTTCTCAGCCCCGAGTCCTTTCAGCAAGTGTGTAAGCCATTGGCATGGTACACAGGCCCAGAAAGGGAGGCCCCGAAAAAGGATCTAAAGGAAGTGGACTTGGCTGGCAGGAGCACACCGGAGCTGTGGAAGGAACACTGGGCATTTGTGGGGTTGGGAAGGAGCCCCAGCTGTCAGATGGGGCCTGACTGAGCATGTGGTGTGTGGCAAAGGGCAGAGTTTCTGAGAAGGAAATAAGGGCAGCCTGGTGTGGAAAGGAGAGCTGAAATGGTAGAGAGCCAGCTGGGCCTGGCGCAGCAGGCACCTGAAAGGCATGCCTGCTCACATGAGGGCCATTGTGCCACAACATGTCACCCCTGCCACCCCTGGGGTCTCAGCCAGACCTCCGGAGAGGAGGCTGCTGCTTGGTAACCTAGTGGCCATACTCAACACACAGATCTGCCGTTCAAAGGCTTTGAAGAGATTATAAAAATATGCTATAGCAGGCTCATCATTTTAAAAAGATGGCTGTCAGGAGAGACTCTTGTAGATAAGATGACGCGACAACCAGCAAACAACACAGAGGATGTGAAGGAGACAGGTTTAAAGACCGAGTCCTCTCTCCCTGGCTACCCCTATACCGGCACAGACACAGATATCACACACACACACACACACACACACACACACACACACACACACACACACACGCACCAGAGACACCCTCCACACGCAGACACAACCTCCACACACAGACACACCACACACACACACCACAGAGTCACTCTCCACACAGAGACCCCTACACACACACACACAACAGACACGCCCTCCACATACTCCCACAGACACACTACACACATGTGCGCGCACGCACACAGTCACACCTCACATACTTGCACACACACACATTCACACAGAGACACCACACACACAGAGGCACACACACATTGTCATAATTACTAACATCTTTTCTCTGCTTCTTCCCATTCTGCAGATCCTGCGAACTCTCATGGAGTGCCAGGTTAGCCTTTGATCCCTGCTGGTGAAGGGCAGAGTGAGTGGGTGTGGCCACATTGGACAATTGGTCACCAAGGCTGTTATGGTAAAGCTCGTGGGGGACCTTGGCGGATTCCATGGCAGGTGAGGGTGACCAAGGTAGAGGGACAAACACGCCAGGCAGAGAGAGCTTAGTGAGAAGTTTTATTAGAAAGGGAAGGTGGGGGGAAGGAAAGAGAAAAGAGGTAAAGAGACACAGAGAGAGGGCAGAAAGGAAGAGACAGAAAAAGTGCTGTGTGCTTCGGGGAGCGGTGGGAGAGAGAGCACGGGCAAGAGAACGGAAGTGGGCGGGGTCTGTCTTTTAAAGGGGTCCTTTGTGCAGACTATGCAACCAACCATGGAAATCTGGGCTGACCAGGGTACTGCCTGAGTGCATTCTGCCAAGTGACAGAGGCAGGCCAGCGTAATGCCCGAATCCTTACAAAGGCTGCTTTCAATTCTGACAATGTAGACATCTTGCCATCAGTGGACCCTTGGATTGTTGCTGGTGTTTATATTTCAATGAAGATATTCTAAAGAGATCCTTGCATTTCTCAATCCATCAGACTATTGAAACAATAGACCCCAAAAGAAAAGGGAACTGCTTAGGAGTCTCATGCTGGGAGAAGGACGCCAGTGTGTGTGTGTGTGTGTGTGTGTGTGTGTGTGTGTGTGTGTGTGTGATCTCATGCTGGGAGAAGGATGCCAGTGTGTGTGTGCACGTGTGTGTGTCCAGTGTGTGCGTGTGCATGTGTGTGTCCAGTGTGTGAGCACGTGTGTGTGCATGTGTGTGTGCGCGCGCGCGCGCCTCCCAGAAAGAAATTTCACACAGTTCTAACAACTCGTCAGAACAGCTTACAGAAGACTGCAGCCCGGACAATGGCGGGTGTGACCGCACTGTGGCCAGGACTGCTCAGCTGTAGAAATCCTAGACTTTGTGGTTAAACTTTAGTCTCACTTCGGGCCCAAGATGAACTTGAGGGGCTCACTGGATCTCTTTTTCCTTCTTCCCAATGTGGCCACATTGAGTAAATCTCCGCATTATTTTCCTGCTTTCCATTTTTAATTGGACTCTTTTTGTTGACTTACTGAAGATGGTTGGCTGGACCTGACTTGGGGCACTGGTTGTGATAACACACTGCCCTTTGTTTGTGTTCATCCCACTGTGTCTGTTGTGGGTCTGGTCTACTACCTGGAGAAAGCTGTCAATTATGATGACATCAAGACATCAGTGAGGCAGGCACCAGAGGACCCATAAAAGGTCATCCTGGTCTTCACTGAGGACCAGATGGTCCCCTGTGACTTTAGCAGTGACCCCAGGGCTGCCATTGCCCTCAGCAACTACTTTGCCAAGCTCAGTCCCCGACATGACAGTGAATTTGGCTACAGAAACAGGGAGGGGAGGGGCTGATGGTCCACATGGCCCCAGGGAGTAATGCGTCCTGGACTATTATGCCCAACAAAAGCACAAGAGGAAGAGAGGTCTTTGATTGCCAGAGCCCTTGCCCAATTCAGCCCCTGCCCACTAGGATCTCCCTTCCTCCCAGTTCAATCCCAGACCCGGGTGCACACTGTCAATAAAGCTCACTTACTTCATTCAGAAACAAACTAGTTACTAACTTCTGGCCACAGTTTTTCAAACTTAAAAAAAAAACCCAAAATCTAATAATTTCTTCACTATTATTTTAAAACAAACCCATGATGCTTCTTGAATGCTTTTGTGTGTGTCACTAAGGCACACACTTGTCACTCTGACCTGGAAGTTACATATCCTTCGTGTCATTTTATACTCAGCCCACAGGTCACTATCATGATCTCTACGAGTGTATTCATTAATCTTTTATAGCTGTCCCTGGTACCTGGTAGAAACAAGCCATGGCAGGAAGGGTTATTTTGCTCACAGCTCCAGAGATGGCTTATTGATTCTGGGTACATCTGGAATGTGGGAGCATGCGAAGGAGGCTGTTCACTTCATAGCAGTGAGAAGCAAAGGAGTAGGCAGGAGCCAGATACAGAGTTCAAAATAGCATCTCC
Source organism: Cricetiscus sungorus (assembly GCA_030556225.1). NCBI lineage: Eukaryota > Metazoa > Chordata > Mammalia > Rodentia > Cricetidae > Cricetiscus > Cricetiscus sungorus. The sequence goes on along the minus strand of JANBXA010000731.1, from coordinate 37,857,217 downwards.
CCTGACTCCCTTCCTCCAGCAAGGTGTCGCCTGATGTTTCCAGCATCTCCTAAGATAACACCATCAGTTGGAAGCCAAACATTCACCATGTGAGCCCATGTTCAAACCGTAACAGTGAGGGTGAGATCAGCACAGCTTGGGTTAATGTAGGCTGTAGTAGGATGTCAGTGGGATAGCATTTCTTCCTAAAGCCCAGGCTTGTCTCCCAAGCTCATGTGGTTGTAAACAGAACTCAGTTTCTTGTAGTCATGTGACAGGTTCCCCATTTCTTGTTGGCCAGCCACTTTGCAACCCCAGGCCTAGAGTATGCACGCTTCATCCTTTTCCCCATTTGCCTGTGAATGCACTGTAACGAGGGTTTCTGTCTCACCATTCCATTCATTACCAAGGCCATCATGGCCTCTGTGGTTCTGAACCTCACACACCATTCTCAGCTTTTGCTTTGTCTCATGTGGCAGTTTAAAATAATAGAAATGTGTTACTTATCATCCTTCCTGTCTTGGAGACCAGAAGCCTGAGATCACAGCTCTCACAGAGTCATGTTCCCAAGGGTTATGGGAACAACTCTTTGTTTCTTCCAGCTCCCAGAGGCTCCTGACAATTCTCAGTGTTTCTTGACTTGGAGTCCTCTAATCAATTTCCTTTGTCTTCACAGAGCTACCCTTCCTGTGTGTTTGTGACCCCATTTCCACAGTCTTATAATGAATAACCCCTGTTCTGTACAGAGAACAATCTATGACAGTTGTACTTTTGGTTGCAAAGGAGTTGTTATGCATATAGCAAGCAAAAGTACAAAAAGAAACAGCAAACAACAGAGAGGTAAGTTCATTGAATCAGGCACTTACAACCCAATGGAAAAAAAGGAATAAGAAGGAAAAGAAGGGACAAGATGTGGCTGCTCCTAGATATGGTGGAGGAGAAAGTTTATTGTAGATAAAAGGGAGAGCACAGCCAGAGTCAAACACATCTGGGAGAGTCCAGATTGAGCTGGGCCATGTGAGGAAAGAGGGAGGGGAAGCGAGATCAAAGAGCAGGGGAGCCAGGTGCAACAGCCAGGAGGACAAAGGTATAAAAGGGGCAGGGAACCAAACATCTGGATTATTTAGGGAAGAGTCTCTGGGGGAAGGGCAGCTCATCCCTTTGGCTGGAGAGTTCAGGTAGACACATACCTTGTAATAGGCAGGAATTGAGGGATACTGGGGAATACCTCAGCTGCTTGTCCTGGGTTTAAAATTTATCAACCACAACCATAGGAACAACTGGAGTAGCTTGATTGAGAGAATAAGCAAAATTAAAATAGCAAGTAGCAAACAGCAGGTAGATGACACCATCAGGTTTTACAACGTCAGCAGAAAAGACCAGAGGGGTCCCCAGAAACAGTCATGCTGGAGCTCTCCATCCCCCACCCCGAGACAGAGTTTCTTTGTGTAACCACTCTCCTGGAACTCACTCTGTAGACCAGGCTGGTCTCACAGAGATCCACCCGCCTCTGCCCCCATAGTGCTGGGATTAAAGGTGGACTCTGCCCAGCAATACTAGAGTTCTTGATGGAAAAAATTCATGACAGCATCCTCCATGGGAGAGCTTCTGCCATCTCATTCCCAACACAGGTTTTTATACCATGGATGAAATGGTTCCAAGAGCATAGTGGTTTTCGATACACTTAGCTGTTTACTTTTTTCCCTTCTCTCTTACAGAGCCAGAGGGCCAGCCTACCCCAGGACAAAGGAGTCTTTAGAGGACACTTGAAATAAACATTCTAGAGTCTTAGACAAGAGGACTCTGCTTGGTTCCAGAATCTAAATAAGCATAAATAACACATGACAATTAATAATATAATTTATATCACACCCAAGTTATTAGATTCAGAGGCCACACTAGTCCAATGTGACTTTTTTAGAGACAGCCAAGGTCTCATTTTGTAGCCCAAGCTAGCCTGAAAGTCTCTATGTGCCCATAACTTGAGGCAATCCTGCCTAAGCATCCTGAGTTCTGAGATGATAGATATAGGCCATTATGCCCAGCTCAAAAGTCACCTCCTCTTGACTCCCTTACTTCAGTACAGACGGTATTACCCAAAAGAGCCAAAGCTGCAGACTTCTGGTAAGTGTGCCTTTCTTGGGTTACCATCAAACTCAATAGAGCTAGTCACTAGCTAGATTTTTGTCACTGTGACAAAATCCATGGGAAAACAGGTTTTATTTTACTCATAGTTTTACATGGTTTAGTTGCTGGTTGTCTGGCTCCTTCATTTAAGATGTGTGGCATGGCAAAAACATCATAGTGGAAGGACATAGCAGACAAATATTGATCCCCTCACAGAGGGCAGAGAGAGAGACAGACACAGACAGACAGACAGACATAGGGGCCAGAGCAACATATATACTTCAAAGATCAATGTACTCCTACCTGCCCCCCCATCCAAGTCTCTATCACTCCTCAATAATGCCATCAAATTAAGGTTTCATTGATGAAGTCAGAGCCCTCATGACTTCTTAATCATCTCTACATGACCAAATCCACAAGCTGGGGACAAAGCCTTAATATTCAAACTATTAATAACAGCCGATACCACCACACCTGCTTCTGCCAGTCTTGCTGGGCCTGGGGACACCAGCACAGCAGTGACGCTTCCCACCAACCTGAGCCCTACAACCTCTTTCCAAGCTACAGACAGATACAAACTCTCCCCTCTCCCCTGGCTGACACATGCTTCTTTCCTCAGCCCTCACTGGTCAAAAGCCAAAGACTCAGCCACCAGCACAGACCCAACAGCCTGGGTGCTCAACCAGCGACAAGGGGGCCCACGTCTGCTTACCTGGGCTGTTGAGGCACTCTTCCCAGTGTGAGGACCACTGATCATCTTCTTCTTCTTCTTCTTCTTCTTCTTCTTCTTCTTCTTCTTCTTCTTCTTCTTCTTCTTCTTCTTCTTCTTCTTCTTCTTCTCCTCCTCCTCCTCCTCCTCCTCCTCCTCCCCCTCCTCCTCCTCCTCCTCCTCCTCCTCCTCCTCCTCCTCCCTCCTCCTCCTCCTCCTCCTCCTCCTCCTCCTCCTCCTCCTCCTCCTCCTCCTCCTCCTCCTCCTCCTTCTCTTTTTTGGTTTCCCTGTGTAGCTTTGGAGCCTGTCCTGCAACTAACTCTATAGACCAGGCTGGTCTCGAACTCACAGAGATCCGCCTGCCTCTGCCTCCTAAGTGCTGGGATTAAAGGCATGTGCCACCATCACCAGCTCAATTTTTTTTGTTCTTTTAAATGCATTTCAAAGAATAAATGTTGATAAAGTATAAATTATCACTTTACTACAAAAACTCCATGCTTTTTTTGCTATTGTTCTACCTTGGAAATCTTTACTGCTATCAAGCCACCTACAAATTTTAACAGCAATTTTAGCTTTCTATTTGAGTCTGCAGGTCTGTGGTTCATTTAGAGGCAACTTCTATGTAAGGTAGAAGGAAATGATTAACTACTTTTTATATATGGATGAATGACACCATTAGATGTATAACAAGCATCTCAAACACAAAATGTCCAAAATGACTCCGTCATTCCAACTCTCCCCTGACTTTAATAAGCCACATGATTCCTTGCAGAGTCCTATTCCATTTACAATTAACATATCCAGAATGGTGTGTGCTATAGCATGGATGGATTTTGAAACTACATATTCCAGGATTCAATGCATGGGAAGTGTCCAGAATACACAGAGCCACATAGAAGTAGGATCATGGCTGGGGAGGTTGGAGTAATTGCTAATAGATGTAGGATTTCTCTTGAGGTTAACAATTGCATTCTAAAATTGATTGTAGTAGCAGTTTCATAACTCTAAATGTAATTTTAAAAAACCAAAATTGAACAAGTCAGTGACTTTACTTTATATAAATTCTATACCAATAAAGCTTTAAGAAAATCCATCCAGTTCTCAGCACCACACTTCCTGTCACTCAGAGGCCAGGTTTACAATGACCAAGTTAAACCCTACAAGATCAATCATGCTCTTCCTGTAAAACAGGGAGCTGCTTCAGATCTACTCCCTTAATCAGGGTTGCTGACACAGAGTGACAGTGCAGCTCTGTGCAGTCACAGGACTCCTTTGCCTGTGCATGAGCCTGCAGCGCCCAGGCCACACAGCCCTGTGACACTAAGTCAGCTTCCCAGGGCTGCACAAGACATCACTGCCATGCTCTTCCCCTTCTCAAAGGCATCCTAAATCCAATGTCACCAGCCATGGGGCAGATGGGTTCCCAGTGACCGTTTCTGATAACCAAATGTGGCACAATGAGCCTCTCGAGTCAGTTCCTCCTTGGTGCTCTCACCTAGCCTCAGCTCAGCAAGAAACATGAGAGCCGAGAGAGGCAGCCACTAGGTCATCCTGCCGTGCCACGCCTAGTGCTTTAACACAGAGCGGCAGAAAGGATGGATGAGGAAGAGGGCTGCGTTGGCACTTCACATGGATGAGGCACATGGTGCTGAGGTAGCAGGAGAGAGGGCAGGACCTTTACATGTTCGGTTACTTTAAACCATGTAGTTTCACCACGTCTGTACCATTTATTATATCTTTTTACTCAATATTTATCTTTGTACCTACTAGCCATACTTAAAAACATTCCTGTGTGTGTGTGTGTGTGTGTGCGTGCGTGCGTGCGTGCGTGCGTGCGTGTGTGTGTGTGTGTGTGTGCATGCCACACAAGCATATGGAGGTCAGAGGACAACTGGGAGTCAGTCCATTCTTTCCATCATATGTGTTTTGAGGATCAAGCCAAACTTCGGGGCTTGACATCAAATGTCTTTACTTAGTGAACCATCCCACCAACCCCAGTAGCTATATGTATATTTAAATTTTTAGTACTGTTTTATGTCCCTGAATGTTTTGCCTGCATGTATGTTTGTGCACCATGTGTGTGCTCACTGCCCAAGGAGGCTAGAAAAGGGAATCAGATCCCTCAGAACTGGACTCACAGATGGCTGTGAGCTGCCATGTGGGTGCTGAGACTTGAACCCAGGCCTTGTGGGAGAACAGCCAGTGCCTTTAACTGTTGAGCCACCTCCCCAGCCCCCTCTAGCTATACTTTCATCCTAAGCAACACTATTCATGAAATCCAGGAATTTGATATGCTAGTTACAATTTTTCTAATCTATCATAAAATATCTTAGCCCGGTGTTGGTGGCACATGCCTTTAATCCCAGAGTGAGTTCCAGGACAGGCTCCAAAGCAATACAGAGAAACCCTGTCTTGAAAAAACAAAACAAAACAAATCTTGTCTACTAGTATAAAAATGGGTATGGGTCCCCAGGTTTCTGGGGTCTCCTCACACACTGTCTGTGGTAGACTGTTCACTCTAGGCCACTGGGAAGAAGCAGGGGCCTGGATCTTCCCAGAGAACTGTTGGCCAGAGCAGGATTCTGAGACCCAGAGGAACTGTTCTTTTGAAAAATTTACTATAGACCAAGATGTAACTGAAAGCCATGAGTGTCAAGTGAGAAAACATGTAAGTCAAATCAGCAAACATGTATGTCAATTCCCTCTTGACTAAACAAACAGCTGGCCAGGCTGGTTTTTCTTCTGCTTCAAACATTAATAATTTGCTTAGAAATTCTGTATTAAAGACTTTGAAAAAGATTTATTGTAGACATGTGTGTGTGTGTGTGTCTGTGTGTATGTGTGTGAGAGAGTGTCTGTGTGTGTTTGTGTCTGTGTGTCTGTGTGTGTGTCTCTGTGTCTGTGTGTGTGCGTGTGCATGCATGCATGTGTGCGTGTGTGTGTGAGTGTCTGTGTGTGTCTGTGTGTGTGCATGTGTGCATGTGTGTGTGTGTGTGTGTGTGTGTGTGTGTTTGGGGGTAGTAGTGCACATGAGTGCAGGAGCCCTAGGAAGCCAGAGGCACTGGACTGCAGCTAGGCTCCAGGTGGTTGTGAGTCACGGGATGGGTGTGCTGGATCTCTGCAGGAGTGTGGGCTCTTAGCTGTGAGCCATTTCTCCAGGCACAGCAGTTTGCTTCTAAGTTGGAGCTTTTCCTTTAAAGCCCCTCTCTTCTCAATGTCACGAGTAAATTAGACATCTAAGCTGGGGTAAAGCACTCCTTCAGGATGTGACAAATGCATATAGCAGGTTCAAAAACTATAGCAGGTTCACACAAAGGGATGGGACAGTGCACCCACTAGAAAGACACAGGTAGGTCATTATATTGCATTTACAGGTCAGCGGAAGGCACTGGCCTGCGCCGAGTGTGAGGGCTGCACTGAAGGGCTTCTTGGGAGGACTGAAGTGAGAAATGTCGAGAGAAGGCTGTTCTAGCCCGAGTCACAGGCAGCCCTTGGGCAGCAGTAAAGAAAGAAAAAAAATCGGAAATTTCAAGTTTTCTTTCTTTCCTTCCTTCCTTTCTTTTTTGTCACAATATTTTGTGAAGGACTGAGTGTAGTGGCCCAAGCATAAAGTTCCAGTGCTTTGGAAACATGCAGGAGACCCCAACTTCCAGATCAGCCTGGGCTAGGTAGTGACACCTTGACTCACTAAACCAAACAAAACTCATGGCCACCACCAGTGACAAGCGCTGTGAACTGCCACGGTGGGACTGAGGCTGATGCAGCATTGACTAGGAGAGGGGGACCCCACCTTAGGTGACCAAGATGAATTACAAGGCCAATGGCGCTTTCGGAGACACGCGCAGCTTTGTGTTGATTTGGAGGCCACATCAAGCTGCCCTGGGTGAGCGTGGGATTACCTCTGCAGAGCAGAAGACAGTGAAGGGAATGCCGGTCTAGTGCTGCAGCCTCTGGTTCTCTAGCCTGCTGCACAGTGGACACAGGAACCCAACAGTGTGACATGATGGTGGCATGATGCAAAGTTCCTTAAAAATGCAAAAGCCACAGCTCAGCAGTCATGTGCTTGGCGAGGCCAGTGAAGAAAGAACTGAGTGAGTCTGAGCATGTGGTCAAACTCTGCACCCTGACATTGTTTGTAAATTGCTACAAAAGTCTCCCTGTCTGTAAGAAAGGAGAGCGAAACTGTGGCAGGGTCACACAGTGGCATGGGACACCGCAGCTGCAAACGGCACCGAGGTAGATCATCACACTGCATTTAGTCTGGCCAGCAGAAACTGGCTGCTTCACTGAAGGGCTTCCTGCAAGGACCAGGGGGGAGAAATGGCAAGGGAAGCTGCCACGGGTCCATTTACCACGAGAGCCAAACTGCGAGCTTGCAATGGGCTCTGACACACTTCTCTGGAGCATCTCCTGTCTCTGGCTGGGCTTTGTCTGCCCGGCCTCTAATAATGCAGCGGGAAGGCAATAAAAGCAAACCAAGTGGGAGGATTTTTTTTTTTTTTTTTTTTTTTTTTTGCCATGGGGGAATAATAACCATTTAACCAGAAAAGTAAGGACCCAGACTCTCTGTGGTGACAGGATGCCAACTGAGAGAGATTGGTAGAGTTCAGGCTGAGAGCAATCCTTTGCAGAGTGAACGTGCCAGTCACTGCCAAGGGAATGCAGGTCACTTCCAGTGTGCAGGTGTCTGCTTGTGCCTGTAGCTGCCCAGGAAGCTGGGTTCTCATGACAGCCACCTCACCCTGCTCTTACATCTCTATTACCTTGCTGCACCCGCCCCCTGAAACATACCCAAACTGAGAAGCTGTCCACACCCAAGGCCCTATTACCTGCCTACACACCGGAACCCCACAGCTCATGCTGGGGCATGCTTCCCCACCTACCAGTCTGCTGGTGCCACAGCAGCTCACTAGGACTGGCTGCCTCCTCATCACCCTAACATGTTCTTCACTCTTCTGTCTCCATCTTGGCTCCCGACAGGATCTATGTGGAAAGAAAACTCCTTTGGTTTCTCTGGGCTCTTTCTTGCTCAACAGTTGGTTCAAAGCGTACAATGCCCCAAGGTAGTCCTGCTGCACCCCAGGCTCCAAGTGATCTGTCAGGTTCAAAGCATTCAAGAGATTATTGCCATTGCTTTTGATCTTTAATAACATGCCTGTGATATCCTTTTCTCTCATTGGAAGAGCACATTCCTGGAAAGTGGGTATGGGCTGTTAGTTTCTGCTCTTTTGCTGAAGGCCAGCAGATGCAGAGGTTTCTAGGCTTCTCTGGAAAAGAGCACCATTTTCTTCTCTTGCGATTCAGGTCATTTTTAGGTGGACAGGGTTCAGTAGAGTGACTTGTGGTATGTTCATAAAGTTGTTGAACTACCATAAGAGCATTCCCTTTTAATTATGTACTTGTCTGTAGTGTTTAAAATTACTATTGCATGGGCTGGAGAGGTATGTTAAAGGCACTTATACTCTGGCAGACAACCCAGTTTAGTTCCCAACACCCACACTGGGCAGCTCAGAACCTCCTGTGACTCCAGTTACAGGAGGCTCTGATGCTGTCTTCTGGCCTCCTTGGGCACTGCATATGCATGGTCCACATACAGACAAGGTCTCTCACACACAGACATAAAAATAAAACAGAAATAAAAGAATACAATCGTTATTACAAATCTGCATTATTAAATAGATGTGCAGAGACATAGGTCCAATCAAACTTGATTTTGTTGAAGCAATTAAAATATAATTGCCAGAAAAAAGTGCAGGGTGGGCCCAAATGTGAATTTCAGATAAAAGACAAGTACTTCGCTAGGTTAGACATGCCCTTATTGCACAGAACTTAAACTAAAAACTACCCATCTTTGCCTGTGATGCACATCGGACCCTGTCTTGAATTTTGCGTGAGGATGGGGTGGGAGCAGTGGTGGCTTTTCATGGAGTGCATGCTGCATGGCAATGTCACAGTGACCTCCCGTTATCTTGTACAATTGATGTGAGTTTATTGAAAAGCATCTCACGAACAGCCCTGGTGAGAACTGACTGATCACAGTCATCCGACTTCTGGGAGTTTACTGGGCAGAAAAGGGCACATTCACAGCAGACCTACATTCAAATGTTCACAGAGGGCTGGGGACACAGCTTGGTGGGGAAGTGTTTTCCTCGCAAGCATGAGGACTTTTAAATTCAGTCGCTCTAACCCACGGAAAAATGCCAGGCTTGCTGGAACCCCAGTGCTGGGAGGCAGTGACAGGAGGATCCCTGAGGCTCTCTAGCCTAAATGTTGAGCTTCAGGCCAACGAGAGACTTTGTGTTGCCAAAATTCCTTCCCATGGTAAACAATATTTACCCCCCACCCAAGGTTCCAAGACCACAGTTGTAACACCAGAGGGCAACCAATAAGTTTATTAGGCTTACTTACAGAGCAATGGGTTTGTATGGAAGGTCTGCACCCAGCAGAGATGATGGCTTCCCCATGGCTGCTGAATGGAACCCTCTATCATCTCTGCCCTCTCTGAGAACCCCAGGCTACCTGCAATTAGGGAAGACTTGTATCCAGCTGCTCAGGTGAGGGTCCCATGACCCTCCCAACCAGGAGGAAAGGTCAAAGGTCACGAGCCCAGCTGAGGTGATCTCTGGTGAGCAGACTCAGCTGGACTTCTGAAGATGGCTGCAGTTGGCCTTGGAGGACAGTCCTGTATAATACCTTGTCTCAAAGGAGGTAGGCAGGTCTATTGAAGACGTCTGAGGCTCTGGTCTCCACCCATGTATATGTTCATCTGCATGTACATGAATATGCTTTCTGCCTCACAAACTCACAGAAGCAGGAAGGGTGTGTCAGCAATGAAAGAATAAGTAAAATAAGTAAAACTGCATTTGCTGTCCGCATACAGGACTACTCCTCGGCAACAAAAATGCAGACTGCTGTGGCGACATCTTGCTTGTACAAATAAAGACTGAAGACGGAGGATGGGACTTGCACTAGCCAACCATAGATGTCTGGAGGTCTGTGCAGACAGACAGGAAGTGAGATGGCTGGGCAGAGAGAATATAAGCGGGAAGAAACAGGAACTCGCTCTCTGGTCCGCTGAGAGGCTAAGGAGGTAAAGGTGGCTTTGGCTTGCTCCTTCTTTCTGATGTCTCAGCATTTTCCTCTATGTCTGACTCTGGGTTTTTATTATTTAGACCAATTAAGAACTCTTTTCAGACTGCTGATGCTTGTGTACTATATACTGAGGAAAAGGAAAGGAAAAGGGTGCCTCTCAACGAACAAGTCTTCAGAGTGAGTGCGGCAGGTTGGTTCTCTGAGTGCTGGGGACTGCCGGCAAAGGCAGAGAGCTTTCTGAGGCTCTCCTTGAGTGTGTGGTGTTCACACAGGCTTATACAGTTGCCAGCATGCCGAGAGCCCACCAGAAAGAGGTACATTTTACGCATGTGCATTAAATCCCGCAGCAATCACAGTTCGGAAGAGAAGCCACCCTGTACACCAGTAGCAGTGAATTCTCAGCTACAGCAGCAATGTTCTTGGTTTGGCAACGAAGCTACCTACAATCACTGAACCAAGGTGGTGTACTTTTGTTATCTTACAGTGCTAGCATTTGAACTATTTCTTCTAATAAGGACACATTTCTTTCCTCACCTTTTAGATCCAGTCATATTTGTGTAGGGCTGATTTTTTATTGTCTGGATCCCACAAACTCCACGTGACTGATGGTTATTCCCTAAGAATGAGGGAAGGCCACTTTCAATGGGAACTCACTTTCAGCCAATAAATTATTGTCCTCTCTGGGTCAGACTTTATGCCAGGTTGTGGTCAGATGTCATGGGGGACCAGAGGGTGAGGGGTGACCAGAACAGTGAGGGGAGGGGATAGGTCAGACATTATTAAATGTTCAAGCATCATCATAAACATAAAGAAACACATGTAGAGAAACTTCAGCTGTCTCTCTTGGTGTTCCTGCCCCACCTCCTCCTGAGAAGGATGCTCTGGGGTCGCTCAGCTTCAGACTCTTGATCAGGTGGAGTTCTGAAGCAATTCCTAGCCACAGCCACAGCCAAATCCTGGGACTGGCACCATCTCAGCAGATGTTCCAGTGGCATTTTCCAGAGTCACATTCTATAAGGCTGCAAGACCTCTCAGCCCCAGCAATGAGTGGGCTGTCTAAGCTGGAGGCAGTCAGAAGGGGTCATAGTGAGGACAAAGAGGAGGAGCTACCAGGAGGGGCACTGAAGGGGCTGGGGAGAACACAGATGCTGTAAGAGGGGGTTTCTTTCTCATTTTGTAAATCTGTAAAAAAGTCAGTGACCGCACAGACTTCCACACTGATGTCTGTATCTGTTTAAAAATACTGAAAACTCAGGGCTGGGGAGATGGCATAGAGGCCTCCAGCACTGGCTTCTCTTGCACAAGATGGCACTCACATGGTGGCTCACAACCATCTACAACTCTAGTACCAAGGGATCTGATGCCCTCTTTTGATTTCTGGAGCCAAGAGGCATGCACAAGGTACATATCCATATATGCAGAATAAACACTTATGCACATAAGATAAAAACAAAAGTATGCCTAAACTTGGAAACAGTCCATTGTCTATCCAAAAAATGAGTAGCTAAACAAAATTGTAGTCAATCCATAAAATGTTACTGCCAATTTAAAAAACAGCAAGTCACTGACAGAGGAACACAGATGACCTTTCACGCAGCTACTCAGCAATTAAGAGCACGGACTGCTCTTCCTGAGGACTCGTGTCCAATCTCCAACAATCATCTGCAACTCCAGGTCCAGAGGATCTGATTCCTTCTGCTCTCCAATGGCACTGTATGCACACATACAAATACATATAATAAAAAATGAGAATGAGCTTGAGTGATTGTGTAGTATATTGTTTATGACTTATTAAAGCCACTGGAATCAAACTAGCAAAGCAGCCACACTAGTTAGTTATAGAAGCCAGGCTGTGGTGGCACACACCTTTAATCTCATGACTCAGGAGACAAAGGCAGATGGATCTCTCTGAGTTCAAGGCCACCCACAGCCACACGAGATTGAATCAGTCTAAAAGAGAAAGAGAGCTCATGCCTTTAATTCTAGGACTCATGAGAGGTATTTAAGACAGGAGCAGAGTTTCAGAGCTGTCATTCATTCTCCAGCCACACTGAGGATAGGAAGGCATCGACTCTCCAGCCACGCTGAGCGGAGGCAGCAATCTGAGGCTTGGGGAGAGCTCGTGGAGACAGGGTCAACCCTTTCAACCTGAGGTAGAAGAAAGAACTAGTGGCTTGGTTGCTTTGCTTTTCTGATATTCAGCTTGACGCTTGACCCAGGTATCTGTCTCTGGGCTTTTATTTCTCATGTTACAAGTGACAGCACAGCAGTTAACATCTGCTGGTCTTGCAGAGGGCCTAGGAACAATTCCCAATACTCATATGGTGGCCACAACCATGGGTAACTTCAGTTCCAGGGGTGTCTGGTGCCCTCTTCTGATCTTCATGGGCAGCAAGCACATTACGCAAAACACATGTGGTACACATACATATGTGGTGAAAAGTATATGTACATATGTGGTATACATAGGTACAGGCAGGCAAAACATACATAAAATTTTAATAAAAGAATTAAAAAGTGACTCCATTAGAAAGCTGTTTCCCTACACTGGGAAAAGCAGCCCTATCTCCTGTGTCAGAGTGGTCGGCAGCTGCCCCAGCTGCAGGAAGGGACTGCTGGCTGCAGAGCTCTGTGGACACTGGGGGATGGAGATCCGCTGGCTCCGGTGGTGCTTTCATGTGCGTGTGTCACACTGTGTTTAAGTGGGAATCCTGAAAGAGGCGCAATGACCGTGCACTTTGCACATGAGGTTTGCACTGGTCTCTTCCTGGAAGGAGAGTCTGCATCCCGAGTGAACATCTCTGAAAGGCTTGGAAAGAGGGACTGCTGCTGACAGGGTTAGCAGCCTGAGGACAAGTAGAGGACAAGGTTGGGTGTGGTGTGGATAGGCCTCAGAAAGGAGATGGGGCAGGGTGAGCGCTGTGTTTGGAACAGGAGGAGTCAAACCATCCCTGGAACTCTGTGTTAAGAGGGTTGCAGGTTGGTGAGGCTTGGAAGAAGCAGAGTCGAAGTCAGAGGTGACAAATAGCACGTGTTGATGGCTGTGATGTGCACCCCAGACGAAGCAGTATGTGGGGCCAGAGAGGGCAGAGTCACAAAGAGCACGTGTTGATGGCTGTGATGTGCACCCCAGACGAAGCAGTATGTGGGGCCAGAGAGGGCAGAGTCACAAAGAGCACGTGTTGATGGCTGTGATGTGCACCCCAGACGAAGCAGTATGTGGGGCCAGAGAGGGCAGAGTCACAAAGAGCACGTGTTGATGGCTGTGATGTGCACCCCAGACGAAGCAGTATGTGGGGCCAGAGAGGGCAGAGTCAGCGGGGTAGACTATCTCACTCCTGAGTTTCCTCTCCCTGTGCTCTCAACTTTGGCTAGTCAGAAGCTCTGTGGCCACTTGGAAAGATGGAGTTCTAGAAGTCAAGGCCTGACACGATTTTCCCTGCCATATAGCTGCCTAAGGTGGCATTTCTCCCTATGCCATTTCCCCTCCCTGGCCTGTCTTGTGAAATTCATCTCTGGACTGGTGCCAGGCTTCTAGATTCAGTAGCTTCACTTTTGTAAAACTGGTCTGTAGAACAGAGACAGCCTCAGGGCGTTGGCAATGCCGTCTGGCAGCCCTCTTCTCTGGTTCAGATGCGCCCAGAACAGTGTCCGTGCAGGGCTGGCCACAGCAGTCCTTAGCAGCGCCTTGGTGAGATGTCAGGCTTCAGCAGAGCAAGGAAAGACTGGCTTACAGCTTCAGGCCATCAGGCAGCGAGGGAGTGACAGGGCAGCTCACACCTTGGCAGCTACCAGGGAGAGAGGAAGGGAGGGGGAGGGAAGGGAGGAAGAGGGAGAGGAAGAGACAGAACACAAGCGCTTTCTCCCTTTCTCCTCAAACCTCCCTCCCACCTTAGTAAATCTCTGAACAAGTCCTTAAGCACACCCAGAGAGGCGCTTTATTCTTCTAGGTGTCTTTCTTTTCTTCCTTCTTCGTTCCTTTCTTTCTTTTTTGTGGGGGGGGGCAATATTTCTCTGTGTAACCCTGGTTGTCCTGGAACTCGCTATGTAGACCAGGCTGGCCTCAAACTCACAGAGATCTGCTTGCCACTGCCTCCAGAGTGCTGGGATTCAAGGCTTGAGCTGCCACTGCCTGGCTTTTAGGTGTCTTTTAGTAACAAGAACCATCAATCATACTAGTTCTGGGGGCTCCTTGAAAGAGCATTAAAAGAAGCATGGTGGCAGGCATAGCAGCACAGCCCTTTAAATCCAGTACACTTGGGAGGCAGAGGCAAACAGACTGAGTTTGAGGCTAGCCATAGTGAGTTTCAGGGCAGCCGGGCTACACAGCGAGATTTGTATAAAAAATAAAAACGAAAAATAAACACCTGGGAGCACACCCTATGCTTTCAGAGAAACATGGCAGATGAAGCCCTATACAGCTGCTTCCACATAGCCAACTGAAAACTCAAGGGCTGTTTGGGCTCCTGGCTTCAGGTCATGGCAGGAAGGACACAGTAGAACAGGGCCATTCACACCATGGCAGTCAGTGAGCACAGGCCACCCCTACCGACACACTTGGCCCAGCTAGGCCTACTGCCTCAAGGTCCCACACTGCTACAACAGCACCACTACCTGGGGACCAAGAATCCCACGGCCAGGGCCCATGGGAACATCCCATGCCCTGAACCCATTACAAGCCCTCCACCCTTGTGGTTCTCTTTGCCAAATATACTAATTACAGCGAAGCCATTGGGACCTGCTCTCCTCTATAAAAGCACCTCGTTTTCAAGACCTATATTGTGGGGAGGCAGGGGACATTTAATAAGAAAATTAGTCATTCACAATTTTCTACTCAGCATTTTCAGTTATATTCACAATGGTGTAAAGACCTATGTTCTAGGATCTGCCACTTTAGTATTGTTGACCCGTAACTGGGGGTATGGTTAAATCAGTTAGCAATGGACAGCAGCCATATAAATCTATAATGCTACTAACATGGAAAGTTCTTCAAGATGTTTTGTAAATAATGATACAAAATAGTATACCATTACTGTGTATTAGGCTGCGTATAAAGAAGTAACATTGGAGTGATGTGTACGTAGTGGTCCAAATGAGAATGCCCCCAGTAAGCTCAGACTGTTTGAATTCTGGGCGCCCAGTGAGTGGAACTGCTTGGGGATTAGAATGATTCGCGTGGCCTTGATGGATGGAGGAAGTGTGTCATTGTAGGTGAATGTTGAGGTTCCCAAAGCTCGGGCCAAGCTTAGTGTCTGCACCTATGGGTCAGGATGTACGGAGCTCTCCACTTCTCCAACCGTACCCCTGCCTGTCACCCTGCTCCCTGCCTAAAGGACTAATCCTCGGAAATTGTAAGCCAGCCCCAATTAATGCTTTCTTACTGAAAGAGACATGGTGTCTCTTCACAGCAACAGAACAGTAACTAAGACAGTATGAGACAGATCACTTAGGCTGGCTGGGCATTGTGGCACATGCTTGAGCCTTAACACTTGGGTGGTGGAGACAATATTAGCCAGGAGGTAGGGGTAGTCACTTCCCTGCGAGTTTCTGTTTGTCAGTTTTTTCTATATGGACCCAGTGTTATATTCCTTAATAATGGAATTTTTAGCATAAGGTTTTGTACTGAACACTTATACTGTTTCAAATTTAACCTTCCTATAATCATGGACATGGATGTTATCGGCTCTGGATAAGACTTAGGAGTTAGCTCACTCCATCTCATCCAGCTGGTATAAAGATAAAATAAAGATGACTCACCTAAACACAGTCTCCACAGGTGCATTGTCTCTTTGCTTAGAAGCTTGCTGCTGAGATGTGGAGCGGTTAAGGGGTCCAGAACTGGCCTCCACCCAGCATCACAACGAGCACAGCCTCACCTGGCTGTGTGAGTCTCCTGTCCCCACGACTCCATGGAGTCTTGGCACTCTCATGTTCTCTTTCAGGGCCTTTGCATGGATACAGGAGGAACTGGCCCCCATCTGAGGCAAAACAGGATGGAGCTTTGCAGGGGAGTGCAGAGTTCCGTATGTCCTGAGAGACTCCCTTCACCTAGCACATCTTAGGATGCTCAACTTCACTAACGACACTGTTCTGCTCAAATGAATATTGGCAAGAGGGGAACTGGAGCACATCCCAAAGTCAATGCATGTGCAGAAAATACCAACAAAAGAGGAAGGACTCATAGCCCAGGGCACCCCATGGTGGTGCCAAGGAAAGGCTGCAAGGCCAGGTGTCACAATCCAATCCAGCCTCTTGTTAGTTGAATGACCTCAGGTGGGCATTTAACATCTCCAGATCTTGGTATTTTCATTTAGAAAATGCAGATCAAGTTACAGCACCTAGATCATAGGCAAGATGAAATTAGCCCTTTTATGTAATAGGACACTGCCTGTTACACAGAACACACTAAAACTTGAGCCAGCATTAACTTTTAATATATTAACTTCCCATATATGTAGTTTATATGTACACACACACACACACACACACACATTAAATTGGATCACATAATGCATACTAGTTAACAGAAAACCTTTTTAGACTGATTACAAATCTTTTCCAATTATTTTGTTCTTATAGGTCACTTGAAAAGGCTATATTCTAATACACAAATTACCACAATTAACCACTGATGTTTTAAACAGAACTGTCACCCTTTTGTGTAGCTAAATCACGTGCCTTTTAAAGCCAAGCGTTTACTCTGAGGCCATGCTGGAACTATGACCTCAAACTCAAGACAACCCCTTGTCTCCTGAGTGCTGGGATTGTAGACCATACCTGGCTTATATTCCTTTTAAACTTGTATTTTCTCTTTTTGCTGGCCAGATGTGTGCTAAGCACTACTGAGGCAGTTCTTATTCAGCTCACGGAGGCCCAGCTCACCCTCCCCTAAGCAGTTCTCGGGGCACACTTGATCTGCCACTCTAGGCTGTGGACTGGGTGAGTGGGGTCTGGAAGAAGCTGTGGGGGTTTATCAGTTGTTCAGCTCCCCTACAACTGCTTCTTGCTGACCGGTAAACACAGATGTGGCACAAGCCCTTGCTTGAGTCTCTCTAGGGTCAGTTAGGCCAGCTGCCTCTAGTCTGTCCATTACTTGAGTCTAGGAATTCTTAAGTCTCGTAGCTCCTGACAGTGTACATGGATACAGTTGGGTTCCACACTGTGGGATTTGCTGCTTTTAGTTTTAGATTTTTAAGTAACTCATAGCATTTTTGGACAACTCTACACTATTTGATTTTTGTTTGTTTTTTGTTATGTGCAGGACCACAGAAATTAAAACAAACTCACAAGTCAAATACTTGAAGTAGCTAAAATGCAGCTAGAGAGGCTAGTTTCCCAAACTTAACTAGGGGATCACCTGGAATACTTAAATTTATTCCCAAGCCTCGGTCAGTGGAAGGACACATAGTATGGATATATTATCTGGGTATAACAGACCTAAAGTAACACGGTGTTTTTCATGTATATGTATGTGCATGTTGTTTTTACATGTGCAGGTATGTATGCATGGGTATGCACATGCATGTGGAGGCCAGATGACCACCTCTGGTGTTGGTCCTCAGGTGTCATCTACCCTGTTTTCTAAATCGGTAGCTTACTGGCCTGGCATTCACTAAGTATGCTAGGCTAGCTAGCCCTAGCCCTAGGATTACAGATTACTGTGCCTAGCAGGTATAACATCCTTGAGACTGATGAGGTCCTCTGTGTTTTCTTAGAGCCTTAAGGACAATGAGTTAACAAACCTAAGGGAGTCAGTAATCAATTGTCAGGCTCAGAATGCAGCCTCCCATTCTCACACTGAGACTTGACCAGCAGTGACTATACTCAGGGCAGCCCCTTACAGATGGGTTAAGAGCCCTTACAGAGCCTTGAGAGAACAGGTTCACCTCTGTAAGGACACAGCCTGCATCACTTCCCTGTTTCTCCCTCTGCCACACTGAGGGGACAGATGCCTCCTCCGAAGGACAGAGCAGGTGCCAGCACACACTGCATTTTACTTTGGATTCCCAGCATATGGAGCTCATGAGGAATACATTTGTATTTTATAAGTATCCCAGGCAACGGGAATGATTAAACATTCATCTATAGGTAGGTCTCATTTGATGTCCTAAGGTTCATGGGACGGAATTTCTAGATTCTATTTGTCGGGACCAAAGGAGGAACAATTTATATTCTACTTACCAATTACCAGGGGGAGTTTGAAATATCAAGCATAAAACCAAACTCTGAGTATGGATTTGGTTTCACATGCTGAGGCCCGTGATGGGAGTCACACTGCTTAAAGTGGATCAGAATCCAGATCCTCTGGGAACTCAACTTTTCCATGTGTGCATGAATATTTAGCAGGCCCATCTTCCATTAGGTAAGGCATTTACTTTTTTGGCCTGATATATGCACGTGTGCGTTAGTACACAGCTATGTGAGAAGGTCAAGGGTTGGGGTTGGGTATCTATCCTTGCCATTCTCCACCCATAGTTTTTTACAGGGTTTTTAGAAATCACTGACCTAGCTAGAATGGTTGGTCAGCAAGTCCTAGGCATCTACCTGTCTCTGTCTTTCCATATGGTATGACAGACTGATGCACTACCATACCTCCCTAATTCCTGGGTACCCAAACTCAGGTCCTCACATGCATGCAGCAATTGTTTTACTCCTTTAGCTATCTCCTCAGCACCTTCCATGTTTTTTCCCCCATGTTAGAAAATCAGGAATTAGGACCAGAGACACAGCTCAGAGGTTAGGACTGGGGTTTAATTCCCAGTACCTACATGGTGGCTCACAATTTGTAACTCCAGTTCCAGGGACTCTGACAGCCTCTTCTGACCTCCATGGGCATTAGGCATGCAAGTGGTACACAGACATACATGCAGGTAAAATACCCATACACATAGTTTTTAAAAAGTCAGGGTTGGGGGATGTAGCTCAGTGACATGCACAAGACACTGTACCTGGGTTTGATCTCCAGCATCCACTCTCCACATCCCTATTAAGGGATGAATAGTAAATTGGAAGAGAATAAGAAAATTACTTTATTCAGTACACTATAGTTTTTAGTTCCACTCATAATCACAGTACAAAAGGTTTCCCTTTGCTTATTGAGTTTTCTGGCTGTCATTTATTTAGCTAGGTTTAAAAAAAAAAAAAAAAAACATGTTAACATTTGAAATTCCTCAAATTAGAAAAGCTTACATTCCTCACATAATATACATATCAATCATCCAACACAATCTTAAAGGCTGTATTTTGGGTTTGAGTATGGCTCAGTTAGAACTTGCCTTGCATGTGTGAGGGCCTAGTGATGCCCAGCACTAAAAAAACATTTAAAAACCATTTAGATCTTTTTCTTGGAGGGTCTCACACAGACCTGGCTGGTCTATTACTTACTCTGTGCAGTCCAAGCTGGCCCTGACTTTGTGGCATCCTTCTCAGCCTGCAGACCACAGGCGTGCACCTGGCTGGCTAAAGCCGTTCTTTTCTGTATGTGAAGCTGCCCTTTCATACAGTCAGGAGTTCCACAGGTGGTGGCTTCAATGGGATTTTCCCCAGGGTAAATTTCTGAGACTGAAACTGCTCCAGCTCCTCCTTAGTCAGCTGATCCCTGGGTGTGAACAGTGCATTATTTGTGGCAGAGACAGGGAGGGAGGCTGATATGCTGCTACCTCCAAAGATGTCATTAGAAGGTTTGGCAAACACAGTCTGAGACTGTGGGCCAGGACTACCAAAACCAGCTACAGAACTGCCACTTCCGAAGGCAGGGGTCATTGCATGGCCAAAAGGACTCGCTGCCAAGGAAGCTGGAAACCCTGAAAAGCCAGGTGATCCAAAACCGGAAGCATCGGGGCTCTTGAATGAAAATGAGGCAGCAGATGCGGCTTCAGGTTTCCCAAATCCAAAGGCTGGAGTGGAGGAAGCAATGGCAGAACCAGCAGAGGGCCCAGCCCCAAAGGCTGGGTGACTCCCGAATGCAGATGTGCTTCCAGAAGGGGCAGTGGGAAACCCAGAGCTTGTCTTAAAACTGAAGTTCTGGACATTAGTGCTGGTGCTGTTACTCACTGGAAAACCTACAGACAAAGATTACAGTCAGCAAACACAGGCATGTTACTTCTCTCTCTTATCTCAGACATGTAGACAAGTGTTTAGGGAACTAGCGAAAACAAGGTTAGGGCACACCCTCTGACCCCACTACCCCGACAGCTCTGATACCGTGATTCACCTGCACCCATGAGCAGTCTGAGAGAGCACAGTGCACACTTTTGGTTTACCATGCTTTTCACCAGAGCTGCTACCCACAGCTGTGCGATGACAAGTTCCCAGAGGCACCTGCTGCCACACTGATACCCTAATCAGATCCCTGAGGCAGAGTCTTGGTGCAAGGGCCAGTCTGGCCCTCATCTTTGTTTTTTTGGTTTTATTGAAACAGAGTTTCTCTGTGTAGCCTTGGCTGTCCCTGAACGCCCTTGCATGTGTGAGGGCCTCAAACTCAGAGATCTACCTGTCTCTGCCTCCCGAGTCTGAGATTATTAAGGTGTGCATGTCCCTCCCCCGCCCACTGCCTTGAACTTTTGATTCTTCACTTCAGCCTCTGAAGGCTAGGATTATATGTATACCACACATTCATTTTCCTATGAGGATGAGAAAGGATTCCTCAAACATTCTTCTGGGGCTGGGCATGGTGGTTCACATCTGTAATCCCAGTTCTCAGGGGGCAGAGGCAGGCAGATCACAAGCCAGCCTGGTTCACACGGTGAGTTCCAGGCCAGGGCCATGTCTCAAAAACAGAAGTACTTCTATTAGCTGAGCCATAGTGTCTTTCACAGTATACCCACCACACCCCATTTTGACCTGTCTTTCTCAAGCATTTGTTGAAGAAAGTTCTTCAAGGATCCATAATGGAGAAATTTGTGAGAACTATTTAAAATGGTGATTCAGGCTTTGCAAAGTTGAAACCTAGAGAATTCTACTTTTCTGAGTCAGCAATAGATGACACACACTTTCTCTTACCTGATGACCCAAATGTCCCTGATTGCTTATTTCCAAATCCAAACGCAGGAGGCATTGCTTGACTGGCTCCATCCTTTACATCAGACAGCTTTAAATAATACAAATAGTACAGTGCTTGATGAATAATTCTCATGTACTGTTGGTGTATACTACATTTTAAAAATGTATTCCTTAAATATGCATTTGAATATCTAGCATACAAAATGTCCATGTGATCATGAAAAGGATATAATATGCTATAAAATGTACAACCAACTGATGGGGGTTGTTCTTCTGTATATATGTTTGTCTTATTGGTTAATGAATAAAACACTGACTGGCCAGGCAGGAAGTGATGTAGCATGACAGATACTGCCACTAGCTAACCATAGAGGTCGGGAGGTTTGTACAGACAGGTAGGAAGTAAAGTAGATAGGTAGAATCAGAATATAAGCAGGGACAAACAGAAAATCGCTCTCTTCTCTGCAGAGATGTATAGCAGGCAAAGGAGATGCAGGTCTAGCATTCCCTGTAAGCCAAGACCACGTGGAAATACTTAGATTAATAGAAAAATGTGTTAATAGTTAAGTCAGAAGTAGCCACTAAGAAACCATAGCCAATGGCTAACAATGGGACCAGGCTGGTGGGAAAGCGCTCATAACAACCAACTAATATGAACTTCTGTAGAAAAATGTATAGAAGTGAAAGATGATTATTTCTGGCTAAGGAATGATTATAATTTTGCACTTGTTAAAAATTTCTAAAAACAACACATATTACAATCAGAAAAGCATTTTTTTAAAAAGATACATTGTATCCATATGCAAAAATTTCAAGAATAAATAAAATTACCTTTTTAAGAAAGTACACTTCAGTATTTATAAGGTTAAACTTACATTTGTGAGCACTCTAGATACAGGTGAAAAGTCTATCAGAGCATGCCCAGTCTACTCAAATGATTCAACTTAAGTGAGGTCACATGTTACACAAAGCTTACTACTACAATCCACTAGACTCTCCTACTCTTCTGGAAGGCAGATGCCCTTCAAGGAACCTTTCGTTGACTTCTTCCCTCCAAGACTTTTTTTGTATCCTTGGTTGTCCTGGAACTCACTATGTAGACCAGGCCTTGAGGTTATAGATATCCACCTGCCTCCGACTCCTAACTGCTGGGATGAAAGCTGTGTATCACCATGCCTGGCTCCAAGACCTTCTTAATCAAACCAAGCAGGCTGAGCTTCACTCCCTTGGAAGTATCTTATCATGCTCACACAAAGCACGGGTTCTCAACTCCCTAATGCTGCCACCCTTTAATATATACAGCTCCTCATGTTGTGCTGACCCCAACCACAGAATTATTTCTGTTGCTACTTCATAATTGTGCTTTTGCTACTGTTATGAGTCATAATGTAAATATCTGATATGCAGAATCTCTGACATGCAGCCTCTGTGAAAGGGTCATTTGACTCCAAAGGGGTCACGATCCACAGGCTGAGAACCACTGACATAGCTGCTTCATTATGACATATTTCAATGAATCCTGACACACATAACCAGCACAATCAAGATTCAGACATTACTATTACCTTTAGGAGCTCCCAATACCCTTTCCGGATAGATAATGACCCTTTCTTGACAGACAAGCTGTGTCCCTTCCATAGTTTCATAAGACAGATTTCTTACAGGTTTTCTGTTCTTTCCTTGCTTCTCTTTCTTGGAGTAATAATCACCAACAGGAAAATAAGAAAGTGGCTAAACATTTTATATCCATACTCATGATAAAAGAATGAACCGTGATATGTGCTAAGCCAGTCCAGGATCGGTTATGTCTCAGGTCAGCAGCAGATGAACCCTTTCAACATTAGCAAATGGCTAGAAACACTCATCCCAGAGGATGAAACAGTTCCTTAGACTCAGTTATTACTGTTTTATGAGCTCTCATCAATGGTAATAGGATCACTTCTCAGCTGGGGCCAGAACATACCTAATCAACCCCACTAAACTCAAATAGCATCATACAACTGCAAGGCAGCAAACACACATCTTTAAGTACCTGAATTTGAATTTCCCAGGTTTTAAAGCTAGTCCTACCCCAGTTAAAAACCTTAGGCTAAAAACTTTTATTTACTTTGAGACAAGGTCTCCCTAAGCAGGCCTGGCTGTCTTGGACTTCAGTGTGTCTATCAGGGTGTCAGTAAACTCCCAGAGATCTGCCTACCTCTGTCTCCCTACTGCTGGAACTAAAGAAGTATGCTAGCACTTCTATCTAAAAATTGTTTTTTAAAAAGCATAATTGTCCCTACTTTTCTGAGAAACAATTAAGTTTTTAGAGCTTCAACTACAAATGACCACATGCAGAGGTAATTCTCCACAGAGATTTTACTCTTCAAAATGAAGCATCTTCTGCCAAAATTATCAGGGGGCTGGAGGGACGGCTCAGAGGCTAAGAACACTGCCTGTTCTTCAAGAGGACCTGGGTTTGATTCCCAGCACCCACATGGCAGCTCTTTACTCATCTGTAACTCCAGTTCCAGGTCAGCTGACACCTTTTCTGACTTCCACTGGACCAGGCACATATGTGTACACATATGCATTCAGGCAAAACATTCATATACATAAAATATTAAAAATTAAAAAAACAAAGCAATAGAACTAGCGCACACTTTTAATCCCAGCACTTGAGGTAGAGGCAGGAGGATCTCTGTGAGTTTTAGGCCAATCTGGTCTACACACTGAGATCCAGGCCAGCCAGATGAAACCCTGTGTCAAGAAATAAACAAAAAGCAATAAAAAGCTAGGCATGGTGGAGAATGTCTATAATGCTAATAAGGAGGAAGCTGAGACAGGTGGTTTTGAGTTCAAGACCAACCTGGGCTACACGGCAACTTGCAGGACATCCTGCTCTTGTTAGTGAGCTCTTGTCTCCAAAACACAACACAAAGTGTAATAGATGAAATACTTTGAAAAATTTCTTCAATACTCACCAGCGTTCCTTTGGTTGACATATTTAAATTCTTCAGTTCATTAATCCTATTCTTCCACTGACTTACTAGCTGTTGAACAGAATTTAGCTGAAGAGAGAAGACAAAAATAACTCAATATTGAACACTCAACCCCTGCCCTTGTTTGCCAGAGATACTCCAGCTCTACGAGCCCTCTCTGCTCTCTAACTGCCTGTATCTCATGGTTGATCCCCTGGCAGTGCAGAAATGGTGCTGTCTGGACAGGACAGGAGTTACGTGTACTAGCATAGCATAGTCCTGGCTGTAGACAACACAAGTGACCATTTCCTTCAGGTACCCAGCTTATTCTACAGGCCCACCCACACAGACTTCTTTCTTTTGAATGTCTGGTACTCAAAGGCGTTAATCTATTTAGCAGAACTGCCGTTTATGCCACTTTGTTTTTCTAGTATTCATCATGGCATCTGCACCTAACAGAAGTGATAATATTTTTCAAAAGACAGATGGTTTGAGTTCTAGGACTGGTTGATGGGTAATTTATAATAAAAATAATATCCCTAATCACTATAGTACATCATTATCAACTTACACAACTAAACAATTTAAAAAAAAATAGAAGAAATAAAAAGGCAATGGCCTATAAAAAAAAAAAAAACAGTCCTCACCAAATGTGGCCAAACACAAGCAAGCCACTACAAACACAGGAAACAGTAATTGACAGCCAATTGCTACTGAGGTAGAGGAACAGGAAATGAACTTACATAGCTCTGTAAGTTATTGCTGGTTAAGAAGTTATGGTATTCAAGCCTCAACTCTTCTGGTGAAATGTCTGTGAAACCTAAGTGAGGAATCAGTTGGGATTTAAACAGTAAGTATTGCGGACTCTCATGGTAGGGCTGGCATGCTAGACAAGAAAACGTGCTAATGCTGGTTATCAGAAAAACTTCAGGATCACAGGAAAAAATGTAAGGCCTATACACTAATGCTTAAATTATTAAATCAGAAGAAAATATAGTATTTCATCTTTGAGCAACAAATTCTGTCAAGATAAAGGATGAAAGGAAAATAAAGATCTGACTATATACATATTCAAACTCCAGTCTAAAAATGCTGTTAATCTATAATAAACATTTAAAAGGCAAATGATAATTCAGGAAACCACAACTGCACATGCAAGATGCCACGGACCACCCCAGTTGGGTATGGGGGTCTCTGGGACAAGGGTCCTCGAAGGCTAGGTGGGTAAGGGTTTGCGGCGACAAATACTGAGGCAGTTTGAATCTGAGTGTGTTTTGCAGCTTTGAAGCAAGGATTTTTATACTAATGAAACAGCTATTAAAATCCTTAGAAGATGTGTTTAGTGAAGCAATCATGGATAGGACAGACAACATCATTGTCATTTGGTACAGTAAAGTGCAAAATCATCCAAGGCTAAAGGCATATTTCCAAGAAAAGGTTAATAAATTTTTATGGTCAGTTATTGTTTAATATCTAGTACCTAATTCTTGTGAATCTTCAGGGTGTAAATTTAAGCTACTTTAATTATTTTTTATTTAAGGCTTTCTTCACCATACACCTAAGCCCACTTCCAATGACACATGAAATTTTATTGTTAGGGAAGTTTTTTATTATAAAGCTGTTTTGTAATTTTGTAAATGATGATAAAGTAAAGCACTGGAGATAAGGTCATGGCTAGTGACTCCATCTCAAGGGATTGTTTCTTATCTAAATTTCTCACTTAAAATCTCAGCCTAGGCTATCAGAAACATCTCATAAATATAGAAAGGGAATAGAAGATAAAACAGATCCATTGCCATGAGAACTACGGTTCAATATTTTGTTCCGACCAAGAGTTCCACAACTGGTTCCAGGAGGCCTCCTTCTTTTGAAGCTTTTGCCTTAGTAGCAGAAGTTAACATCTTTTTTTTTTTTTTTTTTTTTTTTTCTTTTGGTTTTGTGAGACAGGGTTTCTCTGTGTTGCTTTGGAGATTGTCCTGGAACTCGCTCTGTAGACCAGGCTGGCCTCAAACTCACAGAGATCTGCCTGCCTCTGCCTCCCAAGTGCTGGGATTAAAGGCGTGAGACACCTAAAAGATTTATTGATTGATTGATTGACTTATTTATTTGTTTGTTTGTTTGTTTATTTATTTAGTGTTCTACCTGCATGTATTCCTGCAAGCCAAAGAGGGAATTTAGGTCTCATTACAGATGGTTGTGAGCCATCCTGTGGTTGCTGGGAATTGAACTCAGGTTCTCTGGAAGAGCAGCCATTGCTCTTAACTACTGAGCCATCTCTCCAGCCCCAAGAGTTAACATCTTCAGCACAGAAGTACTGTTCATAAGTTAGCCCAGAATACAACAAAAACAAAGTACAAGCAGTTCCCTAGAATTTTCAAAGGCTAATAAATGAGAGAAAAATGCTCTCTTTACAGACCGGCAGACATCAGAACAAATGATGACTATTGTTACAAGTGTGTGTTAATGAATGCTGTTCTGAACATACTAAGGAATTTTCTGGGGCAAACTATCCATAAGCAATGTTCACAGACTGTGACCTACATTTCTACGATTTAACTTCAGATACCTACAATTATACATGTATGCACACAAAGAATGCTACACAAAAGGATGCTTATTCTACACAAAAAGCACTTTCATTGATAAATTAAATGTGGAATACCAGGGGTTAGGAAATAAAGTTTAGTGGTAGAATGTTTGCCTGGCATGCATTCGTGAGATCCTGGGGTCATGCTGAAAAAAGCAAGCACAAAGAAATCAAAACTAGATGATGATCCCTTTCTATAGATATGAAGAAATAGAAATCCATAAATGATGTGGAGCATGGATGTTTTGCCTGCATGAATGCATGTGCACCATGTGTGTGCCTGGTGTCAGATCCTCTGGAATTGGAGTTACAGACATTTGTGAGCCGCCATGTGGATGCTGGAAATTGATCCCAGGTCCTCTGGAAGATCAGATGGTGCTCTTAATATGCACATATTTTAAAGGAAATAAAAAATGTTTCAGTTTCTCTGTACCACTAGTGATTTGTACTGTCCACAGCAATGACTGACTACCTTTCAGCACTGAGAAGACTAAGAAAGGAAACGTTCCTGTTTCCCACAGACTTCCTTGGAACCCAGGTACCATTTAGTTTACTTCAGTGGCAATGACAGGCCAGGGCAAAGAGCAGTTAGGAATCACACTGGATTTGTTTTTCTGTATCTAAAGTATCAAAATTTGATTCAAAACAGAACTCAAATTTGACCAGTCCTGTCTCCACTGCCAACAGCTCTAGCCCATCATCAGCAATTACTCCCTAACTTGTCTCCCTGCCTCTCTACTTGTTCCTGTTCCCAATCTCATTCTCCCTCCTGTGACACCGAGTGAGCTTTTTCTAACCAGCCCACATCCTTCTGCTCAAGCTCTTCATAGCTGTGCATCCAATGCAATTAGACCTCATGCCATGTGGACCTTGGCTATCACCCTGCTTTATGCTATGCTATTTCTGTTATTTTCTTTCCTCAGTGATTTGGGTTCACGGCTCTCACCTCAAGGCCTTTGCACTAGCTATCATAATTGCTAGGAATTGTTTTCCCAAATCTTAGGTAACAGATACCTTCTCTTCACTCAGGGCTTAGCTCTAACAGTGTTTGGTAAGAATGTACAACTCTCCTGTCCACCTCAAGTACTCTATTCTTTCAAGTTGTGATCAACCAGAGTTTCTTAACTGAATCACAAAACACAAAAAGTGACTTGAATGATTATTTTCTCAGGTTTGGGAAGGGTGGTATGTGATGCTGCTAACCAACTTGATGCTCTTGGGGAGAACCTCAGTTGAGGACAGGCCTTTAAGCAGGTCTTCGGGCATTTTCTTAATTACTAATTGATGCCTGAGAGCTGAGGCCCAGCTCACTGTGGGTAATGCCATCCCCAGGCAGGTGAAGCTGGGCTGTGTGAGAAAGCTAGCTGAGCAGGCCAATGAACAGTGTTTCTCTGTGGTTTCTGCTTCAGGCTTTAGTTCCTACACTGGCTTCCCTCAATTATGAACTATTAACCTGTAAGCCAGACAAAACCTTTCTTCTCCAAGCTGCTTTTGGGTCACGACAACAGAAAAGCAAACAAGGGCATGGTACAAAAGAAACATCCTAGCTACAGAAGGAAAGTTAGAGCTTGATAATAACCATGCACGCATTCACATCCACATAGTCTCCAAAACATAAAAGTAAGATTAGTGAGAAAAACAGCAAATCTTCATTAACATTTGGCTTAAAAGCGAGATTTTTAATAAAACACTATTTTAAATTATGTATGTGCCTCTGTTGTGGAGTAGTGGCTTGAAGGGGAAGACATCTATAGAGGTCAGAATGCAGCACTGAACACCCTAGAGCCAGTTACAAGTTGTGGGCCAGCCAGCATGGGTGCTAGAAATGAACTCACATGCTCTGCCTGAGCTGTACACACTCTTAACTGCTGCATGGCATCTCACCAGCTCTGACTGCTGGACCCTGTGTGTGCTTGCTGTACAAGAACTACATTCCAGATGTCACTGGGAAAAGAAGTCAATGGTCTTTCAGGTAAATGTGGATATTCTTCTTTGACAATCCACCAATACTGGAAAAGTGGAGTGGAAGGCTTTTTTTTTTTTTTTTTGGTCATTTGAGACAAGGTCTTAACTATGTATGTAGCTCTGTAGCTCTGGCTTAGAACTCACTCTGTAGAGCAGGCTGGCCTCAAAGACTTGCTTGCCTCTGTCTCTCAAGTGTTGGGATTAATGGTGTGAGCCACTATGCTCAGACAAGTGGGAGGTTTTAAAAGATCAGTTATAATGTAGACTCAAAAGCTAATGAACTTTTTAAGTTGTCCTGTTAACATTCATTAGTCTATCCTGAACTCAGAATAGATTTCAGCCAGCATGACTCTGTAACATAACACTTCAGTCTTGAATATTTAGTTATTATGTTCTACAGAACTTCCATACATTGACACAAGGCATTCTAGTATTCTAGAACACTAGAAAAAACAAAACAAAACAAAACAAAAAAAAACCACTAGTTTTTCCAGAAGAGATTCTGAGTACTGAAAAGCTATT
This sequence comes from Cricetiscus sungorus, assembly GCA_030556225.1. Classification (NCBI taxonomy): domain Eukaryota; kingdom Metazoa; phylum Chordata; class Mammalia; order Rodentia; family Cricetidae; genus Cricetiscus; species Cricetiscus sungorus. The sequence goes on along the minus strand of JANBXA010000731.1, from coordinate 37,828,275 downwards.
GTGTTTATGTGACAGAAAGGTTTTTCATGACTCTAACTTTTTCTAGGAAATCTCACTTTTATTATCGGCAGTAACCCTGTCATCCCCCCACCCTGCCCCCTGGGTGACACAGTTTATCTCATACGTTGTTCAGAAAATATCTGCCAAAGCTAAGTCTGAATAACCACAGTTGTTATTCTTTCCAATAAAATCTGTCCGTGACAAAGTACATGATAACATAAGTGCTCTCCCTCAAAGTCAACGTCAGAGGTGTGTATAGGGCAAGAGCATGGTTTATATGTACCTCCATTTTGTTCAAGATAATATTTAAAATGCATATTCAATGGATGAATTTTTAAAAATTAGGAATTTTTATTTCATTAAAGATAGGGATAATTTTACCTCCAAGTAAAGTTAGAATGACACTCAGATTCTTCTTTACATGTCCCTCACATGACACATCAGAAAGTAGGACAAACGAAACTCAGCAAATAATTTTTAAGTGGGGTAAGGTACAGTGGCATTCCTAGAATTCTGGGACACTGACTTTAAGGGCTCTTGGCTGTGCCATGTCTGTTGTTTCCTCAACAGGATAAAGACTCAGGATCACCCAGAGCAGGCTTGGAAAAACTCAGTACCCAAGTTTAAGAGAGGTCATAGCGATCATGGGAAAAAAAAATAAAATGGAAATAAAGGAATATTCTAAAGAAATACCACCCTTGTAGCTCCTCATCGTCAAACTACCCAGGAGAGCCTCAACAGGCTTTATGAAAATAAATACTCTCCAAGGGAATAGAGAACAAATGGAACCACACCCTGAAGGCGGTAGTGGCGGGCAGCTTGTGACAGTCCTGGTTGCTGAGGAAGCTAGGAGGCTTTGAGGCTTCACAGAGGGAACCAGCACAGCTTCTTCCTCGATTGACTGAATTGGAATTGTGGTGGGTCCTGATTTACTATTCTTTCTGGAGAATAACACCACTGAAAAGAACTACATTCTCCACGCTCAGTCTCTGAATTATGTTCAGTTGGAATACTTTAAACAAAGACCAAATTCTAGCTATTCCTAAGTTTGGAGTAAATTTATTTGGCATGGTCTTAGTCCTAGAAAGTAGTCACTTTAGAATCTATTTTTAAAACACATGCAAGTACTGGGCGGGGTGCACAGCCTAGTGGTAGAGCTTTTACCTAGCACGTATAAAGGCCTGAGTTTGATCCTCAGCACTCAACAAAAAACAACCAACCAACAACCCAACCAAACATGCTTCCCAGTTACCTGAAATGTTAGGCTTCTTTTTCACTGGTGAATAAACAGAAAACATCCACTGCCCCGATGATTCCCAAATCTCTACATCTTTAACAATTCCTTCCCTGAAAGAAAATGAAAATAAATAAAAATGGAATAGTCATGAAAGAGTCATGAATATGTTCACTTGCTTGTTTAAATTTGTTATTTATGAAGCTGAATGACTGAAAATTTAAATTCTAATAAACAAATATATAAACTTACATATTTTCTATTTTATTTTCTATACCAGAAGTTTACAAAAATCCAAATTACAACCTGAGTGTGGTGGAACACAGCTGCAATTCCAGCACTGGGATGGTTGAGGAGGATTTTGAGGCCACACAGGGTAATACAGAGAAGTTTAAGGCCAATCTGGGCTGCACATTGAGAATTTGTTTCTAAAACAACAAACACCTTGTATTTTGTAGTTACAAATAATTTATAATAAATAATTGTGTTGGCTTTCTAATTTACATAATGACTAGACTAATAATATAGTTAAGAATTATCTAAAATATATTTTTAAAGAACTAAATACAACACAGTATCAAAAATACAATTTAAAAATATTAAATTTTTTTTTTTTTATGTGCATTGGTATTTTGCCTGCATGTATGTCTGTGTGAGGGTGTCACATTGGAGAGGAGTTACAGACAGTTGTGAACTGCCATGTGGGTGCTGGGAATTGAACCCAGGTCCTTTGAAGAGCAGCCAGTGCTCTCAAACACTGAGCCATCTTTCCATTCTCCAAGAACTACAGTGTGTTTTTTTTTTTCTTACAGAACTAAATACAATAACATAATTGTTAACTAGTAACAACAAAAAGTACTACTATCAGTTATGGAGAAGCATTAAAATTTAAGAGTGGGCTATAAGGCTTCAGAGATATTTTTCCTAATTTTTCTACTTTGTAATACATGAAACAGGTCCACTCACTTTAAAAATATATTTAAAAAAATAATTCATTTATTTTCAGTTCTATGTGCATTGGTGTTTTGCCTGCCATATACGAAGGTGTTGGCTTCCCTGGAACTGGAGTTACAAACAGTTGTGAGCTGCCATGTGGGTGCTGGGAATTGAATCCAGGTCCTCTGGAAGAGCAGCCAATACTCTTAACCTGTGAGCCGACCACCTCTCCAGCCCCCAGGTGCATGCACTTAACAGTTAATCTGAAACAAAGCTGTGGATGGAATTGGTTCTATATTAAAGTTTCTTTCCATCTAGAATATGACCATTAGTCAACTGATAGGTATCATAAAGAATATGTTATTAGACTTAGAATCACAATAGACACACTTTCCATCTTCATACACATACATACACTCTTGATGCTTACTCAATAAACTTGACAATTTAGGTTCAATCTTCAGCAGCTGGGCACACACCTGTAATACCAGCGTTCTGGAGGCACAGACAATAAGATCTCTGAGTTCCAAGCCAGCCAGGGCTACACAAGGAGACCCTGTCTTAAAACAAAATAATTCCTTCTCCTCACAAAAACAAAAAAATAAAAACCCTAAAAATCCACTGTTTATGAAACTTCAAGTAGGGTAACTGAAATAAAGATTTTACAAAGAAATGTAAGTGCTATTATTGGTACCTGCAGGATAACAGTTGTTCTAAAGACCGAGGAAGACAATGACCTCGTAAGCAGGGCTCATCTTTGAAATGTGCTAACACAGTTTTGCTTACTCTGATTTTCAAAATTAGTCTTTTTCAAAGCAAACACTAGGTGCTTCTGGAACAACCAAGCAATTGGGCGGTGACTTTCTACAAAACTTTTACTTACAGAAGTTTCTTCTCATCTTTCTGCTCATCAGAGACAGGTGAAGCAAAAGGATTCTGAGACGATCCAAAGCCTCTGCTGGTGGAAGCACCAGGGTCAAAAGAGCCGAATAATGGTTTGTCTTGATCTCTGCTGCCACCCCATGGTGTAGACTTAGAGAAGCTGGACGGCTGAATGACATTGGAATATCTCTGGCTGTTGGCATTCCACCCGCGTCTGTTACTTCCTAAATAATCAACAAAATCACAGTCATAAAACTGGTAACTTTTTCAAATTTTGGAAATCTCCATTATATTTTCTCATTATGTCTAGAAATTATACAAAACTAATAAAGTGCTATTTTCTACTACTTTCATATGATAATCCCTTTATGATTTGTTTGTTACATGTTATAACAAATCATATAATGTTCTAATTGCATTTTAAAAATGAGACCATGTGTTAGTGTATGACTTTAATCACAGCACTGTGGAGGAGTGACAGGCAGGTCTATTTTTCTGAGATCTAGACCAGCCAGGGCTACAAGTAGTGAGGCCCTATCTCCCTATCTCAAACAACCAAAACAAAACAAAAACCCAAACCAAAACACAAAGAACAACAAAAATGAGACCAATGGGCTGGAGAGATGGCTCCGCAATTAAGAGCACTGGCGACTCTTCCAGAGAACCTGGGTTCATTTCCCAGCACCCACACGGCAGCTCACAACTGTCTGTAAATCAAGTTCCAGGGAATCTGACACCCTCATAGAGAAATACATGTAGGCAAAATACCAATGTACATAAAATAAAAAATTTTCATAATGAGATTAAGAGGATTAGAAATCCATAGAAAAATAAAGATATATTACTGAGTTCAGCTTTAAATCTATTAAACTGCTTGACCATTGGGGAATGCATAGAAGACACTCTAAAAGCCATAAGCTCCTTTAGTGAAGAGTCTGCCTAGAAAGCTCAAGGCCTCTGGTTTGACCTAGAGCTGGTTATGTGTATGTTTGGGGAAAGCTGTGTTTTCTTTAATTTGTTTCTTCACTGGGCCATATAGATACAATAAATGAAAGCGAACAATGAATAAACTGCACACTAAAAAGGACTACATTTTACTGTCTGTCCTTAAATAGATATTTAAAGACCACTTGCCTCAATCTTTCCTCTGTGGACACAATACCTACATACCTACCTTTCATGTGGTGATGACAGAGCTCACTAATAGGTGAAGTACAGATTTCTAACACTTCATAAATATAAAAAACGAGTCAATAGGACTTCTTTCCGGTTTCAGTAGTTTGTCATTTTATCACTTTGTAATTGAGGCTAGAATGAAGGTAATTTATCTTATGATTGATTTGGAAAATGTCATTTAATATATACTAAAATAAATCCAAGGAGAAATGGACTTGATAGCTGAACCACATTTCTGAAATAGGAATTAATGGCATTTTGTTTTGAAGTTCCAAATCCTGTGTGTGGATGGGGGTAGGTGGGGGGGGGTGTGCAAGGCGGAACGGAAATCACCTGGCACAGAATGAATTTCCTTCATGCTGCACTAGATGGTCCTAATTTTGGCCTTATAACTTCAAAGCATTTTCGTCTTTCTTTTCATCCAATTTGTATTTTTTCATCCAATTATCTATTTACCGAGTGTTTATTTTCAAATTACTTAAAGTAGGTTTCCAAAGAGGACACGACAAACATTACTCTCAGCAGACCCTGGGTATTTATCAGAACCCTAGTCCTAATTTTTGGAGTATTTCACTTTCACTAGATCAGTTGTAGCTGGATAATACAATCTGTCTCCTCCACGACGAGAGCTGAAAGATGAAGTCACCACGCAACATAAGGGATTGGATGAGCCTTAATGACTGGGAGAGGAAATAGAAGCAGCCAGTGATAACGTTAAGAACTAGTTTCCAAAACTAAGAAAATAAAATATTATTAATCTGATTTTTAAAGCCTTGTGTTGCACGGCTGGTTTAATGTGTGGCCCTTTGAATACTCTTTAATCAAAACCTGTACGTTCTTAGCCCAGCGTCCCACCCTACCAACCAAAGCCCAAATTTTAAGAGCACGCGACCAACGACAAGGAAGGGGAAAGTAGGGCCAGAGGTCCGGACCGACCCAGGCGAATTCTCCCAACCCTTCAACAAAGTGGTTTTGATAAGATATACTTCTATTTAAATCGCAGTGCTTGGTACTAGCACCCAGGTCCAAAGCCTTGTTCTTGTCTCATCAGCCGCATCTCGAGACCCTGGCTCGCGTCTGTCACCTGAGGGCTGCTGCTGCTGCTGCTGCTGCGGTGGCGGCTGCCGGGCCCCGCCCGCGCCCCGGGTGCCGGGATGCTCATTCCAGCAGCGGTCTCCGAAGCGGCACCGGCCTTGAAGGAAAAACTGGCAAATGGTCATTGTAGCGCCGACCCGGCTCGCGGTCTTCAGGTCAGCAGAGCCTGCCCAGTCTTCAACAATCGAAGCCCCGTCGCTAGTGTGACGTCATTCCCCCGCGTCCAGAGGTTCTGTGCTCAGTCTCAGTGCGGTGAGTGGCGTGGGCCTTAGCCAATGGGATTTGAGAAGAGCAGACCGGCCAGCACACGCGTAAAGAAAGAAGGATGCTGAGAAGGGACTCGCCTTTGGACCAGGGAACCAGACCCTAATCTAGAGCTTACCAGATGTAGCAGACAACCGCCTACAGCAGGCTCCAGCTGGCTGTAGTTTGAGGAGCCCAGTACCTCTTCACTCTTATTTAAACAAGAAAAGGTAAAAAAATGGTCTCAAAAAGAGAACGATTCGGATAAAGTCTGCTGCCACTAGGAAACAGGATGCATAGTTCCTTAGCTGGTAACGTCTTCCTACACACTAGAAATTTTGTTCGTAAAATTACATTTAAATATTGCCTTTTGACATTTTATCAAAAGAATGAAAATTGTCTGGAAAACTGGCACAGAAGCAGCCCTCTTTTCCTCAGATGCACAGCCTCAAATATTTTTTTAAAATTATTGCATTTATTAATGAGGTCGTCTTCTCTTCTCCTTCTTTCCTTTATTTTCTTTTGAAATAGTCTCACTATGTATCTCTGACTGGCCTACCTGCTTCAAACTACTTTTTATCTCTGCCCGCCCACCAAATTAGTTTGTTAAAAAGGAGGAAAACTAGGAAGATCAAGGTGAAACTTAAAATCTTTGGAGGTAACTTAAGGTGTTAAATAGGACTGCTGAAGCGTTGTTAAATGCTGCAGCTGTCACATCACCAGGTTGCTGAGGTTTAGTGAGAACTGTTATGGTGTCATATTGGATGGACTAAATGGATTTTCTTCAGTCTTCGATATAGGCTAAGTTTATCAGTCTTAAAAAAGTGTCCGTTCCCCCCCCCCCAATATCTTTCCCTTGGTAAGTACAGTAAGCTTTTCCCCCTAATGCACACATGGCAAAAAAAGAATATAGGCTTAGTTGAATAACTTTATTAAGTGGCACATTTTATTTTGATACGGGCATATTAAAAGGTAATGACTCAGAAGTTTTCATGATATTATGTCAGGTTTTGAAAACTAGACCACAAAGCCACAATTACTGTTTATAGTTATGTAACAATTTTTGACTACTAAACATTCATATTCAAATTGTGATTTTTGAAAACTTAATCATGTATTATCAAAATAGGCCACTTCCAAGAATAGAACACCAACAAAGCCAGGATTACTGAAACGAAAGCTGAGCACTTGGTATAAGCCTTCTTATACAAAGTAATTTGTACACAAGGTGATAAATTTGAATTCAGTTTACTTTTACCCATTATCCTGGCTTTGAGAATTGTGTATCATAGGTATGGGCGAGGAGGCACATTCCTATTAGGATCATGATACAGATTACTAGGGGGAAAGCAGCTTTATTGAAAGCTGTACCAAACTTGATATAATGTGCTGTAGTTAACACAGCCTAAAAAGAACAGCTAGTATATTTAAAATATTTTAAGCAGTACTGAATATTCTACACGGGTGGTTGCTCTATTAGTATAATCACATTATAACATAAACGAATATTTTATCACCAGAAAATTTAGCCACACTAAAAATTTATGTGACGTTTGTGTGCATGTATGTACGCATGTACTTCACTGTGTGCCTCGTACTTGAGGCTAGAATGAAGGCACCAGTCCCCTGGAACTAGAGTTATAGATGGTTATGGGCCTGAGTAGATGCAAAGGACCACACCTGTGTCCTTCTGAAGAGCACCAAGTGCCATGTCTCCAGCACCAACTAGCCACATTTTAAAACAGAATGCAAAGTTAAAATCCTACAGAAAGATGTTAGTTAAATCTGGAGGTGGAGGTTGCCTGAGGCTGGAGTTTCTAAGGGTGTACTGGGTTAAATAGTGCTCCTCACAAAGCTGATGCCTACCTAGAACTCCACAATGTATTTTCACTTGGAAACAGGCTCTTTGAAAATGTAAGTGGTTTAAGATAAAGTGTCAGAATCCATCTGTTGTTGGTGCATACCCTTACTCCTAAGGAGGTGGGAAGTAGAGCAGGTGGATATCTTGATTTCAGGACAGCTGGATATGGTTCCAAGGTTAAGGGCACTAGCTTATATTCTAGAGGACCTGGGCTCAATTCCTAGGACTCACACAGTAGCTCACAATCATCTGTATAACTCCAGTTTCAGGGGGTCTTCTGACGTCTGTGGGCACCAGGCATACACACATACATACACACATACATACATACAACACATTCATGCATGTTAAGTTAAAAATAGTAACAGAGCCTAACTGATTGCTGTGTTCATAAAAGAACTATGCGACGATAGCTACACAAAAGAAAATAACCCCCCTCAAAAAAAAAAAACCCAAAACCAAATGGCCATGAGAAGATCAAGGTAGAAGACTGCAATGCAGTTATAAACTAAGAAGTAAGTAACAAGGGTCTGGCAACCAGCAGCAGAGAGGGGAGGGCATAGTGGTTTTGACCAATCCTCCAAACACCAGATTTGGGACACCTGGCCTCCTAAACATTGAGACTACCTTTTAATTGTTTTAATTCACTAAGTATGTGGTAGTTTGCAGCAGTCTAGAAGCTAACACATGGAAACACAGGGAGTGATTACTACTACATACAGGTTTTTTTTTTTTTTGGAGGGGTGATAAAAACATTCTAAAAATTTGAGGACTGCACACATTGGATATAGTAAAAGCCACTAAATGGTACAGTTTAAATGGGTGAATTGTACGCCTATGGATTACATCTTAACAGAGCTATCTATACATAAAAACTCAACAGAAAAAATTTTCAAATTCATTTTTATTTTAAACATTTTAGTCTATTATAACCTCTATATAGAGAAAAATTAAAAATGGAAACACCTGCACAAATTTTAAAAACATTATTGAACACATTTAGAATGAATAAACAGAGCAAATCTATTTTAAGTTAAAAATATTTAATATCAGAAAAACATTGATGATTGACAGTTTTACATGGCACATTTCATACACCGTCAAAGGGTAAAACACTGGGGAAAAATTAATAAATGGTTTGGTAGTTTGTTGTCTACTTCAAAGCAATGAACAGTGACATATACTTAATGCCAATTATAAAATATTTAGAGAATATTTTATGTCAGTTATCTCTGACATGTTTTGCTAGGAAAAAAAGAAAACAGTATCTTAAAATCCACATGATACCAGGCTACAGTTATCAATGCTTTTCTGGTGACCCAGAATCTCTTCAAACAGCCTTTCTTCTGTGGCTAACCACTGTATTCTGATTGGCTTTCACAGTAAGGACTGAGGGTGCAGAGCATGTTTTACACTGCTGAGGAAAACCGCATAAATTAATGATGAGTGCTAAGAATATTCTACATGAATATGTGGAATATTTCATTTAATTGGACTGAATATATTCCATGAATAATTTGGTATGGTGTTAAATTTCCAAATGTGGGAAGAAAGTATGTATGCCTTGAGCTGCTCTTGCTTACTTTAGAATGGAATAGTTTGGCACTATGAATGAAATAAATGAAATAAATGAAGACAAGCAAAATACATAATACTAGATACAGTTACTCTATCAGAGTTTGCCATCTTGAAATATAATCCACGCTACTACTTAGTCTTGACCAAACAGAGACAAACAGACTGACTACACAGCACTTACACAATATGAAAATAGAGTCTAAAGCTAAGCTGGGCTACTTCTTTGATGAGCATGCCCCACTCTGTCAGAATCAGTTACACATTTGAAATTCTTAATTTCCAAGAAATGCTTATAACTTTCAAGTTTTCTGGCTGATAGCTTCTTGGTTATATGGCCAGCTAAAATATGGTCTTTGAATTAAGTAATCAAATCCAGGTAAAATAAACTTGTATTTTATTGGAATCTTACTTATCAAAATACCAGACCGGAACGTCACAACCAAACTAATGGAACAAACCACTGGTAGCCAGATTTCTGAGTCTCAGATGAGTGGCGATCCACTCATTCATGTTTCAAGGGTCTCTTCGTTTGCTCCACAAGTATCAACAACACAAATGAGACAACTTGTGACTGGGAAAGCACGGACTTTGGAGTTGGCAATCCATTTGTCTGTTTCTGTGTTGTATTCAAGGATGTGCCCTAGCCTACCTACACCCTGAAACCCTGCCAGCACATAGATGATAGAGCCAACCGCCGCACACTTCACCGTTACACCTCTCCACGGCATCGGTGACACCATCTTCCATTCATTTAGTTTAATGTCATAATATTCCACGTTGTCCAGGCCACCTTTAGAAGAACAAAATATGAGAACTGTATCAATCGCTCTTGGATCTCTCCATAGTTTTTAAAGTTTACATTTTATTTTCAAAATGAAATTGTTAAACACATCAAAAGGATATGAGCTTTACAATCATTACCCACATATTCACTACCTACTTATTTTTAAACATGAAAGAAATTGATAATTTTCATAATCACTTTTCCCTACAAAGTTAAAGGTTAAAAAAAAAAAAAGGATCATTTCCTACAAATGTTCTATCCTAGAAAAGAAAATAAAAAAGTACCAGAGACTTGCTTTCTCATTTACTTTGATTATACATTACTCCAAATGTTCTCCTATCTTTTAACAGTTTATGGAGAGTACCAGTGGGTAAGAGAAGTTATTTCTTTGTTTTACTTAACACATAGATACCCTGATAAAATGAAGTACTATCTCTAGATTCAGTTCACATTTCTCATTATTTAAACTAATTATTTAAAATCATTATTAGCATTACTTAAGAAAAACATCTAAGAATCAGCAGATACTTTCATGCAGTGTTTAAAATGTTGAAAAGCTAATAAAAGATTTTGTTTTTCACATTCACATTTCTCAACTGCTCAGTATTCCTTAGGCAAATGGGAAAGCATCCCTGTGGAATCTGGAAAGGCACAGCTTGTCTGAGGCAGTCACAATGACTGCTTGACATTTCATAACATATGTCAGTGCTAAGCCTCAGTGCTCTGTATGGCAATGATTCAATTTTAGGAAATGTTCCAGCAATTCAAGAACTCATCAGCACACCCAGGGGAGATGAAGAGAGTAAGTTAACATCATATACCTAAACCATTCTGGCCACCCACAGCAAATATCTTGTCCTTTACAAACACCAGTCCGTGATTCTTCCTGGGCTCAATCATTGAACACAGCTCAGTCCATCTGGGGAAAAAATTTTTTTAGTGCAGTTATTTACAAGAAGTAAATAATGGGACAGGCCTATTATCCCAAACAATGCTCATTGACAAAGTGTCTCATACATGTATACATCTAAGATGTCTGGAAGGCTGGGAAACACTCAAGTAGTTTTGGATAATGCTTTTATAGGTAGGGTAAATTGGGGGACTTAAACTTTTAATAAGATATATAATGGAAGGAAACAATTTATGTGTCTTTTGAAGAAATCCATTTTCCAGTTTCTAATAATCTTTGAAATGACAACAAGAGTAAAGAGGAAGAACATAAAGCTTCAATTACATCTCTCTGAGATAGGGCCTCTCTGTGCCATTTGTGGGTCTGAGTAACTTACAGCCACTACTCAGTGAGACTGAGAATACCAGTGTAGACACTGATGAAGTATACTAACAAAGGTAGCATTAGCATGCACATAGCTAACACTGACCACTGAGGTGCTTACTTCTTTCTGATAGCATTTTCTTTTGTGTATACATGTATAGCTGACACTTCTGACTCTGAGGGTACTAATGATACATAGGCTCTGGTCTTTCAACAGCTAATACCACAAGACTTCAAATCACGGGAAAACTTGGCATGTAAGGTGGTTATTTTAAACTCTTACAAAACTGGATTATTTGACATATATAGGGCCTTATGATCAACTGAAATATTAGCAATTTTTCTGTTGTCTTGTATTTGTTTTTTGTTTGGTTTTAAAATGGCTTCATATCCACCAACTACTATGGAGGTCATAATGACCCTGTTTTTCAAGAAATACATATACGCACACACACACAAACACGTATCCGGGTGTGCTTACGCAGATGAAATGACAAGCTTGCAGCTAGGAATGGAAGCAGTAAGTACCAGTCCTTCACTGCCTCTCCACATAGTAAGCTGCCACTGTGTAATATGAAAAATATTTGAGTTGGAAAATTCAATTTACATACTTTTTTCTTGTCTAAATATAATAATATAAAGAACATGTTTTCTTTTTCTTTTTTGGTTTTTCGAGACAGAGAGTTTCTCTGTGTAGTTTTGGAGCCTGTCCTGGTACTAGCTCTGCAGACCAGGCTGGCCTGGAACTCACAGAGATCTGCCTGCCTCTGCCTCCCAAGTGCTGGGATTAAAGGCATGGGCCACTGGTGCCTGGCTTAAAGAACATGTTTTCATGTATGTATGTTCTGAAATATGACAGTTTAGCAATGGTGCTAACAATGTACATGTGAAGTATGCACTTTACTTTTCAGTTTCCAATCTGATGGTTCAGGATTTAGTTTTTCTTTTTACATTTATTATTTTATTTTATCTGTGGGGTTTTCCCTGAATATATGTCTGTGCATCACATTTGTACCTAGTGCCCAAGGTCAGAAAAGGGATCCCACAGACCTGGAGATAGATACAAATGACGGTAGGCCACCATGGTGGGGGACACTGAGAACTGAACGCCAGTCCTCTGGAAGAGCACTTGGTGCTCCCAAACACTGAGCCAGCTTTCCAAACCCAGGTAACATTCATGAAAATTGAAGAGTACTGAACAGAATGTTGAGAATACAAATTTAAAACACAAGTCCAATATAATAAAAGAGGTGCTATACCATCAAAGTTTTTACATAGTCTCAAAACTGAATATTCAGTTAGTTAAAAAACAACAACAATAACAACAAAATACTGGCCAGGTGGTGGTGGTGTTCACCTTTAATCCCAGCACTCGGGACTGTTTCATAGGAAACCCTGTTTCAAAAAACCAAAGGGGGGAGGGGGGTGGAATTTAAAAGAATAGCAACATTACAGGTTTCTTTTTCTTTTCAAAACTTGTGTCTGGGTAGGGCCTGTGCTATAAATGCAGAGGTCAGAGCTGTCTTCCTTTATAAGTCTTTGCTTTATCTGTCTTGAAAGAAGGTCTGGTCTCTCACTGGTCAGCCTGCCCTTGGGTTCCCCAAAGGGAGTGGTGTTAGGAGGAGTGGCCTTGTGAAGTGGGTGTGGTCTTGCTGGAAGAAGTGTGTCACTGTGTCTCGGATGTGCTCAGGGTACTGCCCGGTATCTCAGACCACTTCCTGTTGCCTGCAAGTAGGGCTCTCAGGTATTTCTCCAGCACATCTGCCCGCACACAGCCATGCTCCCAATCATGATGATCATGGACTGCACCTCTGAACTGTAAGTGAGACACCTCAATTAAATGCTTTCCTTTATAAGAGTTGCTGTGATTGTTATGATAAAAAGCAGAATCCATGACAGGTGAGGGTGACCAAGGCGGAGGGACAAACACACCAGGTAGACAGAGCTTAGTGAGAAGTTTTATTAGAAAGGGGGATGAAAAGAGAAAAGAGGTAAAGAGACAGAGAGAGGACAGAAGAGGGAGCGGGAAAAAGTTCTGTCTGCCCCAGAGGAACAGCAGTAAAGAGAGTGGAAAGAGAGAACAGAAAGACAGTGGGAAAGAGAAGAGTGAAAAAAGAGGAGAGCGGAAAGAGAGCTTAAGTGGGTGGAGGTCTTTCTTTTAAAGGGGTCCTTTGCATCTGGGCTGACCAGGATACTGCCTGGGTGCATTCTGCCAGGTGACAGGCCAGCATAATGCCTGAATCCCGACAGTGGTCATGGTGTCTCTTCACAGCAACAGAAACCCCTAACAAGGACCACCTGCATGTCTGTAATCTCCACACTACTGGGTTATAGGTGCAGGAAGCCACATCTGGCTACCTACCTGGATGTGGGCCATCACCCTAGTCTCACAGAACTTTTTCATAATGGTTTCACTCATACTGGAAATGAGAGTATAGTGACTTAGCATTGATCTTGCCTGAATAAAGACCCTAATAAAGATTTAGAAGTCTAAAATACATACAATTATTGGTTGCATTTTGTGGTGGTTTCAATAAAAATGGCCCCCATTGGCCCAGAGGGACCATTAAGCACAATTTGGAGGTATGGTCTTCTTGGAGGAAATGTCACGGAGGCTACGCTTTGATGTCTCAGATGCTCAAGCCAGGTCCAGTGTCATTTTCTCTTCCTGCTGCCTGCTGCTCCAGGCATAGAACTCTCAGCTCCTTATCCAGCCCCATGTCTGTCTGCACTCCACCATGCTTCCCACCATGATAATGAACTGCTAGCCAGCCCTAATTAAATGTTTCTTTATAGAAGTTGTCATGCTCATGGTATCTCTTCATAGCAACAGAAACCCTAACCAAGACACATTTTATAAATGTTATTTTAAATTGAAAGCAGTAACACAGAGACCACAGTTTCCAGTGAGAGTGTTATATATTTTCAGAGGTAATATAGGAGGTAAGGTAAGACTGCCAAGGGGTGGGGTACCCCTTTGACTACGGGTTAGGACAAAGGGGAGTAGAGAAACAGCTCAACTGGTAGATGAAAGGACAAGAACATAGGACCCCCACCATGGCCTGGGGGCAAGCACAGGTTTGAAAAGCACCAGACTGCAATTCATTTGAGCCTAAGAGATTTATATCTTTAGTAAAAAAATAAATTTTGAGAGGTAGCTTTTTGGTGCTAGTTCTTGGTGATGAGTTGAACAAATGAGAATAAAAACGCAACTGCACTTTTATTTGTGAAAGTGTTATCATTTTTAAAAATCATTTAAAAACAGATCAATAAAATTTTATAATGAAAAATTTCCCTCTTGTTTTTTGTTTTGGCCTCAAACTCATGGCCATTCTCCTGCCTCAGTCTTCTCAGTGTGGGAAGTACAGGCATGCACTCCACACTCAGCTCAACATTTTGCCTTTCAAATAAGTTATCTGTTTCCCACCAGTTAATATTATTAACAAATACTAATTTAGATGCACTTTAGGAGAATGCTTAATGCCAAGAACCAATTTGTAATATTGCTGCCTAAGGACAAACATTATTTAATTCTAAATTTTCTCTCCTTTTCCCCTACATTTAGGAGTCTGATGGACTATCATTCATATTTACTAAACAAGCAGGTCTGGAAAGAGAGGGCTTCCATGTGCCAACAAGGTCAAGTTATTTCCTACGGTCTCAGGCTATTCAAGTGTATGTATATTATTAAAACTAGAATTAGATTTCTGTTGGGTTCCTTCTACCTGTTAGCATCTTCACCCAGTGACCCTATGGAGTATAGTAGCACTGACAGAATCATTTAAAATAGATACATACGTTTCTGTGGCAGGGTCATAGACTTCACAGGAACTGAGCACTCTCCCAGAAACATTGTTGCCTAAGCTTCCACCACAAACATAGATGAGGCCATTGGCCTCCACCATCCCATGGCTGCAGCGCTGAGTTAGCATGCTGGGCTTCGTGTGCCAACTTTCAGTTCTTGTATCATAGCACTCAAATAAATATAGAGCGGAGTTTCCTGTAAAAGAAAAGGACTTAAATTAAGAGGCTGAGGACTGGGAAATGTGAGGCCAGACTGGGGTGTATAGTGGGACCCTGTTTCAAACCCTCCCTGGAAAAGAAAGGGTCCTACCATCATCTACTTACACTTGACTTGTAGTGGGGTTGCAGTGAAGTGATTACAGAGCTAATTGAACAGAAGGAAGAATTTAGGTGTGTAGAGATCATTTTTGTATTTGCCACAATAATTTAAGAAAAATTTGTGATATTGTAAGGACCTTGGAAAACATTAAAACAAAAGGATCTGTTGGACAGATTTACTGGTAATTACATTTTAGGAAAAGTAATTGAATTGACTTCTAAAGAACAAAAGAAACGTTATGTAGTCTTCAGAACCAGTTGTGCATGATAAGAATTACCTAAGTTTGAAATGTAAAGTTTTTAAAATTATTTTATGTTCATTAGTGTTTGACTTAATTTGTATATGTGTGATCCTCTGGAATTAGAGTTATAGACAGGTATGAGTTGCTATGTAGTTTCTGAGAATTGAACCCAGGTCCTCTGGAGGAGCAGCCAGTGCTCTTAACTGCTGAGCCATTTCTGCAGCCTTCAAATGTAAAAATTTAAAACACAGCTACACTTCTTAAATATGAAGATCTGGCAAACTACATCTAAATCTTAAAATATAAAAAATACTGCATGACAATATTCTTAAGACTTACTTAGTATTTTATAATTGCTACTGCCCCATTAACAAAACTATATGCAGATAGGTCCTAAAGCCATCCCAGTCCCTACTTGACTGGGAATATTAATGAGTATTTCTGTCTGGTACACTAATTAAGCATTTTAAGAGAGCAAAGCATATATTCACTAAGCTTTACAACTTTTACATACTGTAGGAGCTCAGTAAGAATTTTGTAAATAATCCCATTAAAGGGGTAAGTGGTATGTTGTTGTTATTGAGACAGGGTTTCTCTGTGTAGCTTTGGAGCCTGTCCAGGAACTTGATCTGTAGACCAGGCTGGCCTTGAACTAACAGAGAGCTGCCCCCCCCCCCCCTTCTTCCTAAGTACTGGGATTAAAGGTATGAACCAACACCTCCAGACTAGGGTAAGTGCTTTGTCTTTTTAGTAAAAGTAAAAAGGACCTTGTAATTTTATTTAATGACTTCTTTTCTTTTTGAGACAGGGTCCCACTATGAAACCTTGGATGTCCTGGACCTTGATATGTAGGCCAGGCGCCTTGAGTTCACACACTGCCTCTGCTTCAGTGCTGGGATTAAAGGGGTGTAGGAGGAGGAGTTAAAGATTTAGAACAAAAAATAAAAACTAAAACAAAACAAAAAAAATTTTACAAGATAAGTATGCTAACCCAGAGTAAAACATTTTCTGAGCTAATATAAAGATCACCAATGAAAAATAAAGAGCCCACCTTAGGTTTACTTGGTCTTCCTAGTTTTGTTTATAAGTCCACTATGTAAGTAAATAAATTACTTAAAAAGAGAAAAGCATAAGAATTTTATTATATGCTAGTCTATTAATTTATAAAGTCTATTACTCCTGGGCTGTACCTAGAATATTCATTTAGAAAAATATTGACCCTAAAAAATAATCAGACAAGTATTTATACTTATACCCATGCCATGCCCTACTCTGATCCATAAACACAGAAATTTAAAGCAGGTTCTCAGGATGTAACTTAGTTGGTAGAGTACTGGCCTACTATGCACAAAATCCTAGGTTTGACAACTCTGCACTGCATGCCAGTGGTCATGGTGGCACAATCTTGTAATCACAGAACTTGGAAGGTGGAATTGGAAGATAGAAGTTCAAGATTATCCACAGCTACATAGTAAGTGGGAAGGTAGCCTGTGTACATGAGACCCAATCTCCAAACCAGCCAGGCAGCCAACCAACCAGCTCCTGAAATTTTCTTAAAGCAAATGAACACAATTATTCTTAAGCTGGTGCTATAGTGGTTAAAATACATGATGTCAGCACTCAGAAGGCTGAGGCACGCAGATGATGAGTTCAAGATCACCCTGGACTATAAAATAAGGCTCTAACTCAGAAAGCAGAAAAAAGAAAAGAAGAACATTCATTCATATATGCTACAAAGGAAACAAAGATAATATAGATTACAAGTAACATGTTCTTACTGGACCAGTGATTAAGGAAAACTTCAGAGGAAATAATATTAACTACCCAAAGCAACTAACCTACAAGTAAAATGAAATACTGCCAACTAGCACTTACTTCATCATAACAAAGAGGGTAATATATCTAGAAAGATGGTGTAATTTTTTGTTATTTTTAATTTATGTGTGTGTGTTTCTATAAATACGCATGCAGGTACCTACAGAGGCCAAAGGTATTGGATGCCCTTCAGAGCTGGAATTATAGGTGGTTATAAGCCCGTCTGATGTGGCTACTGGGAAATGGACTCAGGTCTAGAATAGCAGTATGTGCCTTTAATTACTGAACCATCTCTCTAACCCTAGAATGCTGGCACTTCTGTCAATTAATGATTTTAAGGATTAAGGTAAGCTTACAAGGAAATAGGATCTAAAATGTTAGTGACATGCACTTAAATTACCAAAGTATCTGGACAAGTCTTCCCAAATTTTGAAAAATACGAATGCCAAGATACTTGGATTAAAATACTTCCGTTAAAAATATCAATGGGATCTTACCTACTTCTGAACCTCCAGATGTATAAATCTTGCCTTCTGCAGCACAGGCAGCAAGGCTGTCTCGAGGTGTTGGAGGGCCCAGTTTGGAATACCAGCTATCCTTCACAACATTGTAGCAATCCATTCGCTTTATAGGGAAAAGCTGAGAACCACCCAAAATGTATACCACATTGTCCCAAAACACACATGCTGCATCTCTCCGTTTCTCAAAGGGGCATCGAATGTCTGTCCAGCTGTAATCCTGAAACAAGACAGGACAGGAAGCTCTCAGAAACAGAACCTGACATGACAAAGCACAGATAAAGATAATACAAAGAGCATGGGTGTGTTTATTTACTAGACTGGACATACAAAATGTTTGCCTTGAGACCATCACTCAGTTTAAACTGAGTGGTTTCTTGAAAATGTTGGTTAGCTGAGGCAGAAGGTAAGAGGAATGGACATAACTGGATGTTCCATGGCTTTGAAATAAACATATCTAAATAGATCACTACTACCCTGTAATTGAAGCTTGAAGATTATAATGCTAAAATATGTAAAACAGTTGTTATTTTTAAGAATACTTATTTTTATGCTTTTTAACTATGTGCGTGTGTCTGTGTCTATATGTGGGTCATTTGCATATTGAGTGCTGACTCTACAAGTAGCTCTTTTCTGTAATGATCACAAGCACCAATAGCTCCTTAGAGCCTGACAACAGTGCCAATCTGCTTCCTCGGTGCCGTTTGTTTTCTTTCTTTCTTTCTTTCTTTCTTTCTTTCTTTTTTTTTTTTTGAGACAGGGTTTCTCTGTGTAGTCCTGACTGTCCTGGAACTTGCTCTGTAGACCAGGCTGATCTGTATAAAACAAACTTACCCACCAACAAGTACTTCAGATATGAACAATAATTGTATGGAAATTTAACTTACCCTCAAGCTTCATGATTTCAAAACCCAATAATGATGCAATTGATATTATATAAAAAAGACAGAACAGAAATGGGAAAAACTAACACATCACTTAGTATGAAGAGTAACAGTGAACACTTCAGTAGACCCAGGAGGAGGTAAACATGCATTTTAAGTTTCTATCCACACCAAAATCATTATTATTATTATTAATGTGAAGGGTGGTGTCCTGAATAAAATTTTGGTATCATTTTGACTCCAGAGTCTCAATTTCACTGTAATAAAATCTTACTGGAAGAGGGCAACATGTTCCACATCTGCTTTCATCCCACAGAAACTATATGGCCCACAATACCTAAGGTACCACTGTCTTGTCCCTTTACCAGCTCTTTTCCTCATCTCTAACCAGTATTCCCCCCTTTCCTACCTAGGGATAACTTATAGGATGCTTTATTTTCCTTTTTAGCATATATTAAATGTTGAAAACAATGGGTTTCCTTGTGCCATTTCACACATGCTTACAATGTTCTTGATTATCTATCTTCATATTCCCCATTACTCCTTTTCTCCTTTTCCCACGTCCTCCGGGTCTTTCTTCTAATTTCAAATCATTAAAAAAAAAAAAAAAAAAGTATGTATGAGAATAAACACAATACTTGTCCAAGACTGGCTCTACCTGTACAAGCCTGTGCCTGGGGAATGTCCCCAAAGGTACAGCATAGTGACACTTTGTTCCTGCTGCTATCCAAAATAGCTGAAAATGATCAGGATGAGGCAGGGATCCAAACAATTCCCCATCTCTGAGCAAAGCACTGTGTGTGAATGTCACTGTTGAGGTCCCTATAAGAATATCAAACTGATATTTATATCTTGTCAGCATCTGTTGTGTCAGACATTCATTAGATTAGAATATATCCTATAAATAGAAAGGCTGATCTCCTAAGGAACAAAGTGCATTTGCAGGGACTTTGAACTATTAATGATAATGTTTTTTAAATAAGGAAAACAGAGCATTAATTACTCAGGTTTTTATCCTTAAATCAGGATCTTTGTCTCCTTGAGTTACTCGGTGGCATACCTATTGGTAGGCAAACACAACTACAAGGTAAATATAACATCATTTGAAGCTTCAGTCTTATCCAATGGACACAGAAAGCCTAGGGATGAATACTTTCACTTTTTCATTAGAGAAAACTATAAACTACAGAACAAAAGTAATTACCATATATTCTTTAGGGAGCAGTTCTTTAAAGGCAATCTATTTGATTCTCATATATTGTACATATTTACTGAGCAGAAAAATACAACTTAATAAACTACATTAACTCGGTCCATTTCAGGTCTCACAGTGGCTCTTTCTACTGAAAGCTATATGGGAAATTCTCTGTAATTTTAAAAGATATCTTATTTTATCCTTCTATGATCTTCAATGAAATTTAGGTTGAACAGACTTACTCTTTTAAATATCTCTAACACTTGCTATTCTTCAAATTAAAAATAACTGCCCAGGGGCTGGGGAGGTTGGCTCGGTGGTTAAGAATACATACTTCTATTGTAAAAGACCCAAGTTAGTTTCCCAGCACCAATATTTGGTGGCTCACAGCTGCTTGTAACTTTAGCTCCAGGGGATCTGTGATGGCTATTCTTGGTAGTCAACTTGGCCACATATGGAATTAACTAAAATCCAAGTGGCTAGAAATAACTGTGAGGATTTTTTTACCCCTTCTCTGTACAACAGTTGTGGCTGTAGACCAGAGTGACCTCAAACTGACTGAAATTTGCCTAACTCTGCCTTCCAAGTGCTGGGATTAAAGTCATGTGCCAACAGCATCCAGCTGAGGAAAATTAATTTGAAGTGAGAAACACACTTTTAATGCAGACATTCAGAGGTTGGAAGATCCGCCTTTTATCTGAGCTGTACCTTCTGCTGGCAGCCTAAAGAATTGATACAGACCAAGGAACCTTGCTCTCTTTTGTCTGCTTGCTCTTTCGGGCTAGTCTGTTCCTTCACTGGCAGTAGAGCCTGCTTCTTTGGGATTCTGGTGTAATCTCAAGATTAGCTGAGACATCCAGCCTTATGGACTGAACAATTACTGGATTTCTGGACCCGTCACTGGTAAACAGTAGTTGCTGGGTTAGCTGGAATACAGCTTGTAAGTCATTCTAACAAATACCCTACTCTATTCTCCCTCGTTCTGTTCTGTGCCTCTACAGCAGTGGTTCTCAACCTGTGGCTTGTGACCCCCCTTTGGGGATTGAACACCTTTTCATAGGAGTCACCCAAGACCACAAGAAAACAGATAATTTGCATTGAGATTCACAACAATAGCAAAATTACCATTATGAAGTAACAACAAAAATAATTTTATGGTTGGGGGACACCACAACATGAGGAACTGTATATTAAAGGGTTGCAGCATTAAGAAGATTGAGAACCACTAATCTATAGACCCTGACTAACACAGATTTTGGTACCAGGAGTGAGGTAACCCTAATACAGGGTCTGACCTCCATGAGAAACTACACGCATGTGAACCCTTACTCCCACTCCCAGAAATGCTCATGCTCCTAATTAAAAAGAAATCTTAACATGTGTCTCAGGGGTTTCCTACATTCCATATTTAAAAATAAAAATAATTCAAAGGGTAAAGATGCTTGTTTAAGTTGAAGACCTTTGTTCAATCCTGGATACCTATAATTTATGCTGTTTCTTTAAAAAACTTCCAAGTTTTCTTAGTTTTGAATTAAGATCTTACTATGTTGTACAGGCACATCTCAAACTCATGGTCTCAAGTGGGACTACACCCATATAATACCATGCTTGGCTCTTGTTCTTTTAACATATTTAATATGTTAATTTTAAAGTTAATTGGTATTGTATATGTTAGACACTACGTTTAATAACCATTATTAGCTACATACAATATTGTAATGGTTGCCATCTTTTAAGAATGAAAAACACTCATTTCAGCTACCATTTAGTGCCTTACAATTCAAATTCAGCCTATTTAAAAAGATCTGTTTGAAGCCTGGTGGTGGTGGTGGCAATGCCTTTAATTACAGCACTTGGGAGGCAGAGACAATCAGATATCTAGGAGTTCAAGGCCAGCCTGATCTCCAGATTGAGTTCCAGGACAACCAAGGCTACACATAGAAATGCTGTCTCAGGAAAACCACTACCACCACCACTACCACCACCACTACCACCACCACCACCACCACCACCACCACCACCACCACCACCACCACCACCACCACCACCACCACCACCACCACCACCACCCACCACAAAAAATCAAAACCAAATCAAAACCCAAAAACTTTAAATCAGTTAAGTTTTATTGAGTATGCTACGGCAAAGTTATGTCATTAGGTGCTGAGAAGAAAATAGGAAAACTAGGGCAGGAGAGATGGCTCACTGGTTAAGAACACTAGCTGCTCTCCCAGAGGACCTAGGTTCAATTCCCAGCACCCAAATGGCAGCTCATACCTGTTTGTAACTCCAGTTTCAGGAGACCCAACACCCATGCTAAAAACACCAATGCACATAAAAATAATCAAAAATAAGTATACATGCAATGACTCATTCCCAAGAGAATGATGGGCACCAAAGACACTCCACATGGACCTTGTTGTCTCTTGGCAAACCTGCCTAATGGGCAAAGAACTGCCCTTGCCTTGACTGCTGACAGGGCAGGACAGTCTTTTGAATTTCCCTGCTCCTGAAATGGTCTGTCAGATATTCTGAGCCCATAGCCAATGTTGGTTGCCCCAGCACTGCAGAAGGACTTTGGGTAACTGTTTAAGTAGCCAGCTGTTTCTGTCATTTCTTGCACATTTTGGAAGTCACCTGCTTGCACTTCCTACTTACTCAGGCAATAATATTTTCCTTCTCAGGTCTTTGATGGAGTTGATAGTCAGTCACTATCCTCTCATATTGTAGCTAGAGCATGTGAGGTACAAGATTTAGACTCCAAGATAGGACAGCTACTGAAGAACTCTGTGTTATCTGCCAATTACCCATGGTCTCGGCGTTTACTTGTGTTTTTCTGGCTTGATGTTGTTCTTTTGGTTACAGTTCCATTTGTATTTATGTTATTTCCCTTTCCTGGACAATACTTGATAACTGTTATTTTTATTTTTTCGACAGAGTTTCTCTGTAGCTTTGGAGCCTTTCCTGGAACTCATTCTGTAGACCAGGCTAGCCTTGAACTCAGAGATCTGTCTGCCTTTGCCTCATCCCCATACCCTCCAGTGCTGGGATTAAAGGTGTGTGCTACCACATCTGGCTAAATTGTTCTTAGTGTACATAGTTTTGTATTAGGTTTAGAACCGTCTCATTTAGACAAAAAAGGGAAGTGTTGTGGGAACGCATTACACTAATAGCCTTGGAGTACCAGCCTTAGGGAGTGGCTTCTTGGCTTTGGTCTTGACAATTTAAAAGCAGGGGGCAAGGTTGTGCATTCTCTTGGGTGGTCAGAGGGAAGCAGGCGGCTTGCTGTTGGTGATCTGCACCCTGGGACAAAACAACTGGATGAAGGCTGATCAGTGGTGCTGGTGTCGAATTGGTTCTATATCACTGTTTTTCCCTATCCTACAGCTAAATAAATACTTAAGATCCCCTCAACAGACTCTCATGGCCTTCTTGTATGTATCCTAATTTTGTCAACTGGACATAGGCTTGAGGGGTTACTCAGATCAGATTAGGCTTGTCTGTGATGGACTGTCTTGATTGTTAATTGATCTAAGAGGGCTGGCCCAGCCTACCTTGTCTGTGATGGACTGTCTTGATTGTTAATTGATCTAAGAGGGCTGGCCCAGCCTACTTTGAGTGTCATCATTCCCTGGGCAAGTAGTCCTAGGCTGAATAAAGAGCTATCTAATCATGAATTGGAGTACAAACCAGCAAGCAATTTTCTAATTCAAGTTCCAGCTTGAGTGCCTGCCCCGATTTTCCTTACTGATAGACTAATCTGTAAGCAGAAATAAACACCTTCCTTCCCTAAATTGTTCTTGGTCACAGTACCTTACCACAGCAACAGAATGGAAACCAGACCATCAGGTTAGTCACATATTCACTGAAAAGTTTCTTTAAGGTGCAGCTACAGCACAGTATAAAGCAATACATTTCTGACGGTAAGACTTTTAGGTACTGGACCTCAAATTTTAGGTACTGAAATTTTAGGTGGGGTGGAGGATATGAGGTAAAGTCCATTGTCATAGATTATCATTTTAAAGGTGTATTACTTTTTTTTATGCTATGGAACACTTGTTTAATGATGCAAAGATGTGTTTGATTAAATAAAATTCACCTGTAGTCAGGAGGCTGGGTTAGCAACTAGCTGACAGGAAGTGGTAGGGAGGAGCCAGGTGGAGAAGGGTTTTTAAGACGGGGCAAGGAGAAGCTTCTGAAGAGACTGGAGAAGGGAGGTAAGCTACTTGCTATTCAGTCTCTCCGAGGAACAGAATTCTACTTCAATCTTTGAATCTTGAGTCTTTTTAGAGGGACAGAGATTTAGGGTCGTTCCTTTCATAGCTGTGGAAGAGTTGCTATAGCTCTGCTTATAGTGGCAGAGTTGCAGTTGCTATCTCAACAGCCAGGTGTACAGGGCTGGAACAATTTAAAAAGAGAGCGATCCAAGACGCTATAATCAGTGTGTTAGGAAGATAACTAGAAAAAAAGGAGGTGGACTAGCAGGATGGCTAGCTGGTTAAGATGCTTGTTGCTGAATCTAATGACCCAAATTTGACCCAAATTTAAGCCCTGGGTAAACTCACGTGATGAGTTTATGTGAGTTCATGTTAGAATACACATACTGGAAAGACAGAACCGAATCTCCTAAGTTATTTTCTG
Organism: Cricetiscus sungorus; assembly: GCA_030556225.1. Classification (NCBI taxonomy): domain Eukaryota; kingdom Metazoa; phylum Chordata; class Mammalia; order Rodentia; family Cricetidae; genus Cricetiscus; species Cricetiscus sungorus. The sequence continues at coordinate 37,803,796 of JANBXA010000731.1, read as the reverse complement.
ATCTCCACATGCATCATGACACGTTCATCATCCCACCCCCACCTCACAAAACAAACATAAAAAGACTGAAACTAATATAGCTAATTTTGTAAGGTCTTTAAGGAAGGAAGAACACTTAATGGAGAGTCTGTTGTGTTCCAATCTCTTCTCTACATGAAAATGAAGGTAATCTACTAAAAAGACTCAGAACGTCTACTGTGAACAAGCTAAAGAGAACAAAGGCTCATGACCATGAGCTCCACACTAATGGCTGAGGAAGCCAACAGGTGCCCTCAATGATTCCTGTCATTCCAGCAATGTCAGATGCTGGGGCTTATAGCAAGAGTCCATTCTGTATGTTTCACTGAGTATCCCTGGCTGGTCTGAAACTCAGAGAGCCAGCTGCCTTTGCCTCTGCCTTGAGTGATGGGATGAAGGCATGCACCATGGTGCCTAGCTTAAAAGTTTCAGTTTTAAAAAGGCAATGCCGTTTTCTTTAAGGTCTACTCTTTAGCTTCTATACATGTTCTTTCAATATCATACACAAGATATAACTGTCAAACTCCACTCTCAGCACAGGGTAAACTGTCTCCTCAGCCCTGTTTAAGAGAGGAGGTGGCTATTACTCTGGGAGATGGTATTTCTAATGAGAAAATGCGCCCTGGGTCCAAGATAATTTTTTTTTTTTTTGATGATAAAATTTTTTGAGGGGACTTTCGTGAGTTTATATTTAGATCCTATCCCATAAAACCAAGTAATGAAATTCCCTGTGAAATGTCATAAATGTTGTAATTCCAGCACTTGGGAAGTTGAGGCAGCAGGATCAAGGAGTTCAAGGTCAGTCTGATCCATACAAGATGGGGGTAGGAAAGGCTCAGAGCAAACCTTTGAATCCTGCATGACACATGATATTTATAGTTTTCTACCTTTGTAATATATGAGCACAGGTCCTCTGCTGGATTTATCATTTGTCTGTTTTCTTGGCAGAGAACATGCTAGATCCCTTCTTTATGGCATAGTCCCCCTTTCCTTCGGCACATGAAAGTGGTTGAATGAAGATCTTCATAGAGTTCTAAGCCTCAGCCCATCCTTTCATTTAGGAATTCAAGTAAAAACGGCCAATTAAGTTAACCTTTATTTAGATATAGTACCATAATACATCGCCATGCTACAGTTGAGCACAAACAGAAACACAACACTGGATACAATTAATTCTTTCAGCAATCATTAAGCCCTTGAAAGGTACAAGGTGGGAAAAGGGAGAAGCTTCTTATAATTTTTGCTACCACTTTTTTCTGTCATCAAATAACACAAACATTTGCCTTCTGACACCAGTAACATCAAAGATGCTTATAGGGGAGCTGATAGATAAGTCAATAAGTACTGCTTAAAAATTGTCCTCTCTGAAGGAGATCAGTTCCTTGAAACTTATCTTCTCTTTTGGCTAGTATAGGATCCATGTGAATGGTCCCCATGCATGAATGAAAATCATTTTCATACTTCTGAACATATTTAAAGAATTTTAAAGTAAACCACCCCCTCTTTGTTAGTTCTTATTAAGCAGTCTATTACTTGACTAATGATAGAATGCTCACTTGGGGCATCCCAAGTAAGTAATAGTTAAGACACTGTATCTATTTAATATTAGACATAATCAGGATAAATCAATTTAAATGCTAAAATGTTTTAACAATAACTACTGACCAAAGTTTTTCAAGTTGAGTTTTTATAACAGAAAAGACAGGAGCTAGCTCTTCTAAAAAGAAACTGTTAATACAAACTGTAAATAGATTCTAATAGTGCTTAGCTTTATGGATTAAGAAATAACAGATGGAATGAGACAATTTTTAAATAACTAGGTAATTCCTCCATTAATTGAATTTTCAACACTAGAAGTCTAAGAGTTTGTGTTAAGTATAAAAGAAGGCAATTAAGAATGGGTCATTTGAAAGAACAAAGCAAGGCATCAAGTGATAACTCTGAAGTTACAGTTTCAATACCAGGGCTGTGCAGAACATCCATCATTTTTCAACTGTCCAATAAAAAAACAACACCAACAAAAGTGTTAATTTATAGGCTAAAAGTGTCGAGTTATCCTCATATGTCTTATTCTAACAATGGTGCTCCTTATCTCCCAAATAATTTTTCTGGCCCGTCATATACGCCAGAATCGCCATTTGTTTGTTTACTTATTAATAAAATGTTTTCTGTCCGAATTTGGTATTATTATTATTTTTAATTTCCAAGACAGGGTTTCTCTGTGTAAAAGTCTTGACTGTCCTGGAACTTGCTTTGTAGACCAGAATAGCCTCGAACTCACTGAGCCTTGCCTGCTTCTGCCTCCCAAGTGCTGGGATTAAAGGCTTGTGCCACCACCACCTGGCCTATTTTTTTTTTTTTTTTTTTTACTGCCTAAATAAACATCACAGCTAGGTTTTTTTAAAGGTGAACTATGATTACCACCTGAAAGTTGTATAAAAGTGTAATTTAAACTGCTAGGATTTCAGTTTATGCTTGAGAAGGGTATTACTTTTCCTTTCTCCACTCAAAAGGATCCTGAAAATTTAGGAAAAAAAAAAAAAAAAAAAAAGATTACTTAAATTTCAACAGGCTTATTACCCTCAGCTGCTATGAAATGGGAATGCATATCATATATCTTTTAAACACATTAAGAAAATTGTGTTTATTGGCTTGTACTATACAGGCCATGATTCTCATAGCAGCCATCTGTTTTCTGATGTGAAAGAAGGCACATGTTAGCCTGTATTATGAGGGATGATTCAGAAGTAATTCTGGGTGACAACACTCCAACAGGAACTAACAATATGATAAGTGAATGCCACCCTTTTCTTTGGGAGGAGATTTTGGTATCTGACAGCACATCTTTATTTTGTGGATTATGGCATTAAATGTTCTTAGGAGAGGCTGTTGGAGAGTTTCTCTACAAAATAGAAGAGGAACCAGTAATAACAGTAACTCCAATTATCGCTGAAGCAGGGCTGGGTGTGGTCTTAACTGGATCGGATTGATATAAACTGTAAATCTGGCACATAGATAACATGCTGACTAAGGTTATCTACCTTCTAGAGGGAATTTCTTGTCAACTGCCAGAGAAAATGATGTCATGACTTGACCTCCAGATTCTCTTGACTCTTAACTCCATATCATAATATAAACTTTAGGGAATCTGGACCAGCTCATTTTTACAAAGGTGGTCTCTGGCAATGTTGTTGATGCCCATGATACTGAGCAGTTCTGGAGACCAAGACAGTAAAGAACCCTCAGTGTCTTAATGAAAACAGAAAATGAGCTAGGTAAGAATACAGTGTGGGTTACTTTAATGGCCCTACTAGTTGCCACTGTCTCCGTGGGTCTAGAGCAGAGGTTGGAAAACAATGGCCCAAAGGCCAAATCTAGTCCATCATTTGTTTTTGTAAGATTTTATAGATAAAACTATGCCCACTTGTTTATATACTGTTTGTAGCTATTTATCTTCTATAACAACATAACTGAGTAGCTGTGGCAGAGAATAGTCTGCCAACCTCCTGGTCTATAGAATGTTGGTATATGGAGGACAGACTAATGCCCAATATCCTCCTACATATCAGACAGGATAGATCTGGCTGTTGCTTTCAAACTCCAGGGCAGAAAGCCCTCTAATAAATGGAACAAGTTATGGTAGTACGGCCCAGCAGCTCAGTCACCCCATGTTTCTGGGGCAACTGATGCTTCCTTTATATGGCTTTAACAATGTCCCAATATGATCACAGTGCACACCTGGGATTATGGAGCAAATAAAGCAACTTTCAATGATTTATAATCTGCTCTTCCAATTGGTATTAAAGGTAATGGAAAACAGACTAAAAGTGTTGTTTCTAGATAGTTGGAATTTATCTTTGTTTCTTTGTGACTACATTTTCCAAATTGTCTAGAATGATAATGTATTATAATTACTAAAGAAAGAAAACACATCTAGCCTAAGAAGCTGATTTTCACTGAAGATAACCATATAATAAAAACAACAACATTAGAATGAATATATGGACTTGAAACAAAGATTAAACTTTGTTTCTTCTGTGGTGGCTCCTTTTAAAGCACTCCAAAGCAGTTTTAGGGGACATTTGAAATCTAATTCTCAATTTTCTTACCCTATAAAACAACAATAACCAGGCACTCAATCACTATTTACCACATGAGATATGCTAGTGTCTATTTGTGCTTAGTCCCTTCAAAATAAAAAATGGGAAAAATGAGTTACCTTTGGATTAAAATATCTACAGGACTGTGGTTGGGAGCCTCCAAACAGAGCTATGCGGTAATCATGTTTCTTTCTTCTAGGTCGTGTGCCACCTGCAAGTTCTTCTCGATCTTCGGGAGACAGTAGATGGTACCTCATTCCACCTGCACAAAATACATGGTAACTCTTCAAGAGCTTCAGGTACTAAGTCAATGCTTTGAAAAGTAAAGTAGGGACTGGAGAGATGGTTCAGAGGTAACAGCATTGACTATTCTTCCAGAGGTCCTGAGTTTAATTCCCAGAAACCACACAGTAGCTCACAACCATCTATAAGACCTGGTGCCCTCTTCTGGTGTGCAGACAGAACACTGTATAAATAATAAATCTTTAAAAAAAGTGAGGTAGTCCTTTTTTACCCCCCTCAACTTAAAATTATTTTTTTGTTTCTTCTAGTGTTCTAGGAAGAAAGGGAAAAGAAGCAGGATAAATGTCTAAGAATCCTCATCTTAATTTACCACCCTCAGCAATCAATAAGGCTAAGACTATGTCACCTACTTACTACATACTAATGAATTAGCTGGTTACTCAAGAGTATTTGTCAAAATAATAATTACTGATATCTAGATCTCTTAAACCCAGTGATCGCAATCTTTTTTTTTCCATGAAATAGGATCTTACTATGTGACATAGGAAGCTGTCCTTTAACTAGTAAGCATCTTGATTCAGTTCCTTAATGCTGAGATAACAAATGTGTGCCATTACCATCAGCTCTCTGTTTTAACTGCATATTAAAATCACATAAGAAATCTCTATTTAGAGGGCTGGAGAGATGGCTCAGAAGTTAAGAGTGCTGGCTGCTCTTCCAGATGTCCTGAATTCAATTCCCAGCAACCACATGTTGGCTTGCAGACATGCATGCATACATAATAAATAATATATATATGAAATCTCTATACCTGGTTCCTACAACAGACCAATTAAAATCTCTAGCACAAGCACCCAGTATTTGGTGTGTTTAAGGGCCCCATCTCATTATGTAAATGTGGCTCAAATAGCAGCAGCTTCAGAACCTGGAACTTTGTTAGAAATGCTGAAACCCACTACCTAAAAGCTACCAAACCATCACCCGTATACCTTCCAATCCCAAGTTAACTCAGATGAACATAAGATTTTGAGAACTATCTTAGATGAAATGCAGTAACGATTCCAAACTATATAGATCTTTCATAATTTAGTTGAGTCACATCATCAAAAACTGTTTAAAATGTCACTTTAAATTAGCATGGGAAAAATGGATTGTCTATTAATGTTATTCAATGCAGGGAAAAATCTATTTCCTACATCATATTTTCTTCTCAACAAAAATTAAACTTTGAAAATAAAATCTCACAAATGTTGGAAAAGTGGCAAACTAGGAAAATATTTATTATATAAAATTAAATTACAAAGCTATCCTATTAGTAAGATTAAGTTCAGCAATTTCACAAAAAGTAGATTAAGAACCTAGAATAGTTCACAAAAAAATAAAAACAAACACAATTCTTAAACATATAAAACATGCTTGACTATTTACCACATTTTTTCATTCAGATTTGCCAAGACCAAACAGTTGAGCACAGGACTATAACAGCCCAAACTAAGGGGCCCGCTCACTCCACACACAGCTCCATTTGTTAGTCATGAAAGGACTTGCTTTTAACTGACTGATGGGCAAAACTACAAACTCAAGAACACTCAAAGATAATACAGAGAACACAGGAACATAGATGAGTTCAAAGGCATCAGAATGACCATCTGAGAAAAGTTAGATATCATACTCATTAAATAAGAAATCACATTAAGTAGTGACTATCAAAACTAACAATAGCTGAAATATGAGTAAAAAGAAAAACTAAGGTAAGCTGTCAAGGACCAAGATGGAGACAGAACTAAGAAAGACAAAGAATGAAGAGAGCAATATTGAATGGCTGAAGAAAGGACCATGGTACTAATAATAAAGAACTTAGAAATCAAAGGCTGGAAAGAGAAAATGCTCAACTTGATCCTATAGAAATACACACACATTACTGCAAACTTTCAAAATACCAGGATTAAATAAAACACTATACTGACCTTACATGAGGAATTAAAAAAAAAAATCTAATTAGCACTGAATTCTCACAGTAGTATTAGCATCCTGCAGATGACAGAGAAGTGCATTCAAAAGTCTAACTGCAAGGCTGTTTTCAACATGTGTAGCTTAACTAGCTTCAATGTTCTATAGTGGACTAAACATGAAATTTACCAAATCTCCAAGTATTTATAAATTATCAGGAACCCTTTAGAAGTTGTGTTCCATCAAACAGAATGAAGAAAGGGAATCAAGAATGACAGGCCACACCTGTAACCTCAGCACCCAGGAGAGGGAAAGCAAGAGATGTTGAGTTTCAGGCCAACCTGGACTTCACAGTGAGAGAAACTTTGTCTCAAAACAAACAAACTAGGAAAGAAAACCCTGTATTCAGAAGAGAACAGATCTAGAAGACACTTTAGGATGGTAAAGTCAAGTCCCAGGACAAGAAATGTACGTTGGGCTCAACTAGAGGGCAAGCAGCCCATGTTAGAACAGGCAGAGGAAAAGCATCGAAAGGGATATTTTAAACAAAGAGAAGCTATGGCTTAATTGCACAGTTTTATGAAGTGGCATTTTATGAAAGTATTTAGGACTTCTAGGTTGAGAAAAATCAACATATTAGTAAGTTCCAGGCAAATAAAATCTATTTACAAACAAGAAATGTCAAGATGGGACACTACTTGGTTAAACAAAATAAAAAGGAAACACTATGAACAAAGTACATAACCGCTCTCATGTACAAATTAGAAAAGGCCCAAGGAGGAGGAATCTTCACTTTTTCACTGTAAAATGAGGGCTGAGTCTAAGGCTAGTGAGTCTGATCTACTGAACAGGTTTTTAGTCCATTCTGGCCATGCGATACAAATATAAACAGGTGTGAAGGCAACTTACTTATCACCATTTTAAGGCATTCTGGATTGTCTTGAATAAGTGGTTCAGCTTGTACTGTTTTACTTAGGAAATTCTTCGATATAAGAGGAAATCTGACTTTAGCAAGGATATCAACCATAAATGGCTGACGATTAGGTTCATCATATTTTAACCACCTCACTGCAGCATCATAAACCTAAAGGGGAAAAACAGATCAGTAAAGTTCTGAGATTGCAGCAACATTCCAAACATCTACTTTCACTCTCACACTAAAAAGGGGACACTTACTCTCAGTATTTTGTCCAAATATTTGTTTGCATCCCTTAATACCTGACTATGCCTCAAACACTTTACACACTGCATTAGTGAGCCTTATAGGCAGTATGTTTGCTGTAACTAACTACTAATACACATAGTGATGGGAAGGATGTTAGAACGGTGATTCTTCAAAAACATTATGGGGCTGGAGAAATGGTTCAGCTGGTAAGAGGACATACTGCTCTTTTTTTAATGGCCTGAGTTTGGTTCTTGGCATCCATGTCAGATGAGTCACAATGTCTACCTCCAGCCCCAGGGGATACAATGCCTCTGGCTTCTAAGGGCACTTGTAAGCAAATGCATATATCCACACACATATACATGTAATTAAAATTAATGAAAATACAGCTCTGTAAAAAGACTTATTTTTATCTATGTCTATGTAAGTATGAGTCTCCATGTGTTGGTGGGTTCTTGCACAGGTCAGAAGTTATCATATTCTTTGCAGCTGGAGTTACACACAGTTGTGACTCATCTGATGTGGCTGCTGGGAACTGAACTCCTTGGGAAGAGCACAAGTCATTTTAACTACTGAGCCATCTCTCCAGGCCCAAAGTGTGTGTGTGTGTGTGTGTGTGTGTGTGTGTGTGTGTGTGTGTGTTAAACAGCAAACCATAGCTTTCTTTTCAGAAGCAGTCATGATACTGAAAGAAGTCTACTGGCTAGTGATAGCCCTAACAAATGCCCAAGACCAGGAACACAGGTTTCCCAAGAGGTCTTCCATTCCAGAAGATAACCTTGTATTTCTACACTGTGAACCAAAAGACTTACCTGCTTCTAGAAAACTTTAGATATACAATTCTATACTTAATAAAATATAGGCACTTGTAGCATTAATTTAACTACACTGAACAAGCCCAAGTTCATTAATATAAGTTTACTTATAAATCACTAAATAGCATCAACAACTTATTTTATATACATACTCTACTACACATATGTTTGAGCTAGTTAATAAGTTAAGGAACAGGAACTTTAAAGAGAGGCTTTTTATTTGACAACATATTTAGATTGCCTTTTGGTCTTCTGGCCAAGATCAAGTACAGAACTGAATATTTCTTTGTTATTTATCTAATATTATTTTCCTCCCCATCACCCCATAAAGGAGACCACATTATATTAAGTCTGTAAGTCAGCTAGGATTTTTTTTTGACTGTGTGAAAGCATCTCAGACTTTCCTTCTTTCTTACAACCTTAACAGTTCTGAACTCTGTCAGGTAAACTGTCCTCAGTTCTGGTTTGTTTGAGGTCTTGTGCATTAATCTAGTGTTCTGCCTTTTGTGGAGGGTGACCACAGTGTTTGTTTTAGGTTTCTATTGCTTTGGATAAAACACCATGACCACCAAAAGCTTACTGGCCTGTTCCTCCTGGCTTGCTTAGACATACCTGGACCACCTACCCAGAGGTTGCACCACCCAGGAAGCTGGACCTTCCTGTACCAATGATTAATCAAGAAAATGACCATAGACCTGCCTACAGGTCTGCCTTATAAAGACATTTATTTTCCCAAGTAAGATTCCCTTCTTCCAGATGTGTCTTAAGTTTGTGTCAAGCCAAAGCAGTGATGATTTGCTGTTCTATTACATCAAGTGGCCGTGCCTCAACAGGCATCACTGATGACCACCAGCAGGCAGCACCTGTTAGGTTTTCCAGTGCAAAGTTGCTTTTCCTTCACCTGCATACAAGACAGTTCATTTTGAAGACAGACTGATGTGGCTTTGCCCCCATCACTAAATAACTTATTTGTATTTTATGTGCACTGGTATTTTGCCTGCATGTAAGTTTGTGGGAGGGCGTCAGATCCTCTGGAGCAGGAGTTACAGACAGTTGTGAGCTGCCATATGGGTGCTGGGAACTGAACCCAGGTCCTCTGGAAGAGCAGCCACTGAACTACTGAGCCACCTCTCCAGTCCTCTTGAGAGGAGGCACACATTACATTCTAACTGGTTTCAACATCTTGGGCTCAAGTAATTCTTCTACTTTAGCTTCCTAGGTAACTGAACTTTAGGCACACTGCTGTGCCTGACATACAGCAATCATTTTTATTTTTTTTTTCTTTTTATCTAGTCAAATTCTTCAACATCAAAATTCTGTTATGAACACAGAGCAAAAATAACATGGCTTAGTGCAATAATTTTTTTTTTTAAAGAAAAATAGCAACTCAACATATGATACTCATTTTGTATTGCAGTGGTAACAAATTACTACAAACTTAGTGACCTCAAATAGAGAAGGATGCGGAACTATTTTAAAAATACAAGAATTGAGTGAGTCTTTGTCACACTATTTGCTCGTAAAATCTTTGGCAAATTTACACACCTAACACTTAAACTGATGGTTCTAGAAAACAGTATGCAAATCAAGTCATGCTGGGCTAAAATCAAGGTCCCAGAAGGGCTTCCCAGAGGCTCCATAGGTCAAATTATTTCCTATTTCCAGAATCTTATCACCTATCTGTACTGTGGATCTCTTCCACCTCCAAAGCAGCAATGACTGGTCAACTCTTTTGTACACTGTCCCCTCTTCCACAATTAAGGACCCCTAGATTATAAAATTAAAATTATAACCTACCCATCCTCTCATCCTCATCTTGGTCACATGCTCTAAGTTCAGGAAATCTTTTGGGGGAGGCACTGCTGTGCCTGACATGGTACCCAATAGTTTTATCTCTACCATGCAGTTTGTAGTTTAAATAGTCATGACTGTTCCGATGAAAAAGGCTTTGTAATAATGTATTGTTATAAAGAATATATTCTCTCTTAATATGAGAATTTTGTTGTCATATATTAAAACATCATGTAGAAGATGTTGGTAAAGAATTTTCTACCAATGAATGTCCAAGAAGACAATATAATTACCTGGTCCTCTGCTCTCACAGTCAGTGTGTCCTGGCTAAGAAGCTGGGTTACTCGTTTGACATCAAGTTGGAGAAATTCATCAGTTTTGTAAACTTCAGTAAAATGCTGATGAATAAAGTCATCCGCTGTTGCTTTCAGTTCAGGACAGTCCAGACACTCTGCAAGCACACTTATACCTAAACACATAGAGAGGGAAAAAATAAATAAATAAAACAGAAGACACTGCTTTTAGAAAAGCCATACATTTTCTTGGAACTTGAATAGATAATGCAGGAAAATCTCAAATGGAGATAAAGCAAGACTTGAGGAAAACTTAAGTAGATCTCATAAATGTAGGTCTTGTCTTTTTTTTGAGACAGGGTTTCTCTGTATTGCTTTGGAGCCTGTCCTGGAACTACCTCTGTAGACCAGGCTGGCCTTGAACTCACAGACATCTGCTTGCCTCTGCCTCCAGAGTGCTGGGATTAAAGGTGCTTGCCACCAATGCCCAGCAATCTAGGTCTTGTTCCAATCATTTGTCTATCTTCAAGGAAAAATGCAGTTTCTTATGCTTTCCAGTAAGAAGAGAGTATCAATTTCCCCAAACTTCTCTCACTGTTAAACACTTTTATAAATAAATTAAAAAAAGAAGCATTACATCTTTCTTAAAACAAAGATGATTTTTGTTAGGATTGTACTGAACTTTTGGATTGCTTTAGGGGGACAGCTGCAACATAGAGGAAGAGGTCCATACAAGAGTTAAGACATGGGACTAGGAGATGGTTTATCAGATGAAGGACCTGCCCCCAAGCTTGATATCCCTGGGACCCACACAGAGGAAAGGAGTCAACTCCCACAAGTTGCCTCCTGATACTGGGTCACACTAATCCACAATATATCCAATTAAAAAAACAAGCTGACATTTCATTTATTCCACTGTAAATTATTTATGACATTCAGTTTTTCTTATACCCTTTTCTTATCTTTACCTATATAAATACTTATTTTCCTCCCTTAGAAGTTTTGCATATTTTCCAGGGGCTGGAGAGATGGCTCAAAGGTTGAGAGCACTGACTGCTCTTCCAGAGGTCCTGAGTTCACTTCCCAGCAACCACATGGCAACTCACAACCATCTGTAATGGGACCTGATTCCCTCTTCTGGTGTGCATGAAGACTGGTCACTCACATATGTAAAATAAATATTTAAAAATAAGTTTTACATATTTTCCATTCAGCCTTTTCCTAAATTATTCCACTTTGTTTTGGAGAGAATTTGTGTTCTATATAAGGAGGCAAAGTACTGTCCACAGGCCAAATTATCATCACCTCAACTGGAAAGGGGAAGGATTCCTTAGACAATAATGGTTCTAAGTAAAAGCAACGTTAGCTGCACATCTGTACATGCATGTTCAAAGTTGTTCTTTGTTCAAAGTTGGCATTTTGGAATATGGGAATCCTATTTCTGTGAAGCTTTTACCCTTTTCTTACTGATCTCAAATTTAAATAATAAAAATTAGTCTTCACTTTCTGTGTGCACACTAGCATTATCTTTTCAGCTATCTGAGGTTAATGACTTCAGGCTCTCTGCTTCTGAAGGCAGCTTGGTCTTGCCTTTTGCTTTCCTAGCTATAGATCCAATCCTGATGCTATTCTTTGAGCTTTCCTTCTCAACCAGACTTGGAAAGGTTTTTTTTTTTTTACCTCTTTGAGCAGGATGCTTAAATCAAGAAAGACCAAAAGTAAATTTCTTTCTAAAAGATGCTTTGGTTACATTCCAAAGATTCTGATTTATTGTGTTACCACCAAGTTTTTTAATAGCCTCTAATTAGGTTCTTAATACTTCCTTACAGTTTTCTTTTAAATTATTCAGTTAAATTTCCAAGTGCTAAAAGCAGTACTGGAGGAAACAGATGCCCTTATGAAGCTGGTCTCTTGCCTTCCTGCACTGCTGTTGGGGGTCAGGCCCGGTGCTGCTTTCCTCTTAGGGGCTTTTATGTTTTCTGTTGCTAGTGATCAGTATTTGTAAATACTCCAAGCAAATGAACTTGCACTTGTTCTCTGATTGCAGTATAAAACGTTCTGTGATAGCTATCTAAACAAGTTTATTGTTCAAATTCTACTTTTTCTAAGCCCAACTTTTTCGGTATGGGAAATTTTATGAGTTATAAATCACAGCCTCTCAAATTCCCTTTCTGTTTAAAACAACAAAAGTCAGGGGCTGGAGAGATGGCTCAGCAGTTAATAGCACGGGCTGCTCTTCCAGATGTCCTGAGTTCAATTCCCAGCAACCACAAGGTGACTCACAAACAAGATCTGGTACCCTCTTCTGGCCTGCAGACATACTTTTGGGTAGAACACTGTATACATAATGAATAAATAAATAAATATTAAAACAACAACAACAAAAGCCATCTTATTTTTCTGGGCATGGTAGCCAATGCCTTTAATCCCAGCCTTCAGGAGGCAGAAGCAGGTGAATTCCTGTAAGTTCAATACCAGCTCTGGTAACCAAACACCTAAGCCAGCCAAGACTACAGACCCTGTCTCACAAAACAAAACAGCTCATTTTGTCAGCACTAAAAAAAACTAGCCAGATTATTCTTGTTGATGGTGCTCTCATGGTCCAACAATCTTTCAATGAATGAAGATTAAATCTTTAAACATATAGGTCATTTTGTGGGACACTTCATAATAGGATTGAAAAGTTTGTTTTGAACCTATCACTTATCTCTAAAATTTTATGTTAATTGTTGGTAGTAAGTACATGTAACAAAATCTACCTCCAATCACGTTTAGTATGCTCATGTCATCCTGGCTCCAGAACACTTTCATCACCTCAAATTTCAGCTCTTGATTTTTAAAGATAAAAATATAAAAACCATCCCTAGGATATATCTAAGGAATATCTTAGTTCATGAGTCAGACTGAACTGTGTCTGAAATAGTCTTTGATGGAAGATGTCATTCTATATATATGTTTCTTGATTGGTTAATGAATAAAGCACTGTTGGCCAATAGGAAAGCAAGATAGGAGACAAGGAGAGAGGAAGTAGTAGGGAGGAGATTCAACATGGAGGACAGAGAGTAGAATGCCGGGCCCTCTCTCTGATAAGATTAGACAACATGGAAATATTTAGATTAATAGATATGGGTTAACATTTAAGACAGAGCTAGCCAATAAGAAATGCTAGTAGCAGGCCAACAGAATTATATCTAATACAGCATCTCTGTGTGTTATTTGGGGCTGGTGTGGCTCTTGGACCAGACCGGCAAGGAAAACCTACTCATAACAGGTCTTTAAGGTCCAAATGACTTTTCCTTTTGTGTTGATGTTTTTGCCTTTTATCTGCTTCTGGAGCTCCTGCTTCATATTAGTGCCCAGTTTCTTCCTTTAATGGCCCTTTCATCATTCAGTAATGGCTTCCTTTTATTTGTAGATAGTTCCCCAATTAATTTTTAGTTTGAATTTTAGGGGGCATCTACTTTACTGTTCAATTTGATTAAATGTCAAGTCTGGAAAACCATGGGCCTTGAATCTTCTACTACTACTACTACTACTACTACTACTACTACTACTACTATGGTTTTTCAAGACAGGGTTTCTCTGTTTAGCCTTTACTGTCCTGGAACTAACTGTAGACCAGGCTAGCCTCAAACTCATAGAAATCTGCTTGCCTCTGCCTCCTGAATGCTGGGATTAACGATGCATACTGCTACCATCACCTGCCTTATCTTTTCTATTTATAATTTTCTTTCTATTCCTTACATTTGCCCCCTGGAGCTATTCATTTTGGCTGTTTTGTGTGATTTTTTTTCCCCTCAGACTGCTAGGTTTCCTTGAATTTTGTATGATTTTGTTCTGTTCTGTTATTTTGAGACCAGGTCTCATTATATAGGCCCGGCTAGCCTGGACTAGCTACAGGAAGCTGGCCTCTGCCCTCTTAGTACTGGATTATAGGTGTACATCACCACGTCTCACTGAATTTTGCCCAATTCAATCAGTTGCCATGGGTTCCCTGAGCACTTGTGGAAGTTAGACTGACAAGGTATTTTGAGCAGCAGAGAAGCAAAAGGAAAATTTGGGCAGGAGTTCTTTACCTGGCTAGCAGTGACAGCTGTGCTCAGATCAGTTATACACAGAAAGCAGATAGCAGGTCCTCTCACCATACCTTTACCAAGTCACTGAGGGACTGTAAAGGGCTCAGAGCCACTGTCCCTTTTTGTGATCTCATTCTGTAGCCCAGGCTGGCCTTGAAGTAGGGGCAATCCTTCCACTTCAGCCATCATGCCTAGTGGAAGTCACTGTCTTTGTCCCAGGCTTAGGCTCAGATCAGGCTCCTTTCTAGTCCACTGAGGTATCCTTTCTCTTTCAATTTTGTTACCCCACAACCCCACCCCAAGAAAAGTATAAAGCTAGACAAATGGAACTGTAAACTATAGTAAAGAGATGGAATCTCAGTCCAGAAGGTCCCTGATACAGAGATGGATAACAAGCAGTATTTATTTCCTAATAAAGGGTCCTATACCATGTTGACCTTTGGCTAACAAACAAATTCCATCATTATGTTTACTCCATAGCTACTTGTCTTTCTACTCCATCCTTTTCTGGATACCAGAGCAGCCTCATTTTTATCCCTATTGCCTGACTCTTACTCTTCTGCAATTATCCTGTTCCCTTTCTGACGATTTTTTCCTCCCTAGGCTCGCAGTATATGTGCCAGAAGGAGTACAAAGTGCCCGGAGGGAAAACAGTATAGGAAAAATTAGGACAGAAGAGGTCCAAGCATCTCCAGAAACCCTCTGCCCCAGCCTTCACTTTCTGTCATCAGTATCTCCCTGCCCCCTCACCTTTCCCTTGAGTCAGAAATCTTAGTATTGACTAGGTTTCAAGCCCCTCTGTTTCCTTGATCCTACTTTTTCTCCATGTTGTCCTGGACCTCCAGCCTCTTTCTCTAAAGCCTATGAATTACATATGGGTAGGAAAGCGTAATTACAAAGAGCTGAGTACTTGCCTGCTGCCAGTAAGGGTCATTAAACAGTGAAATTCGTACTATACTAAGAAATATCTGAAATATCTGAATTCCTTTCTCTGCTTCTTTGACAAATTGCTTACATGAGCAATAGTTTCAAATGAAGATCTATAGCAGGTCCTCAACTAGTGCAAAACCTATTTGACAATGAGAGACACACCGTAGTGTACTAAACAAGCATCAGATAACTCAAACTCCATTTCCAGTTCACTCATGGAGTGACTATGTGACTTCAGGGACGTTACAAACATGACCTCAGTTTTCTTAGCACATTATGAGTCCTAGAGGTCAATGTTCATGTTTTTCATATAAAACTACTATGAATAAATAGATGGTATCCTTGCTGCTTGTCTTTGGTGAATGGAAGCCATTATAAAAGTCATGTTACTGCTGGGCGTGGTAGTGCAATCCTTTAATCTTAAGACCAGGTAGGCAGAAGCAGGTGGATCTCTGAGTTCGAGGATAGCCAGAGCTGTTACAGAATGAAATCCTGTCTTGAAAAAACAAACAAAAACTCATGTTACATTATAGAAAATAGTGACATAGTATTTATTTAGCTTATTGATACCCAGGGTTTTTTACAAGTTCCTTTTAAATTTTATTATTAAAAATGTTTCAATGGACAGTACCTTTAAGGTTAAATGAAGATTCTTACCAATATGATTTTTTCTTTATTTAAATATACAATGAGGACTTCTTTCTTTCTTTCTTTTGAAAAAAGAGCCAAGAATCTGGTATTTCTTACCAAGACAATTTGATGCATCCACCTGTTCCTTCAAAAAGTCAACACACATTTTCTTCACAGGTTCAATCTGGTACTGATTTGCTGCATCTAACAATGACTGAACATTGTTGCTATTCACAGAAATTCTGTAAGTTAAAGGGAGTATTAATTTCACACAGTCTTTATTAAATAATACTACCATAGAATATACTCTCCTACAACACAGGATCCTCCCACCCCCCCACCCCCCATTACAGTTTTTTGTTCTATGGAATCAGGAGCAAACCAATTTGTTACAATGTTTTTCTGTGGCAGACCCCAGTTTTATTCCCCAAACAGAATGGTTCTTCTTAACTCACCTCGCAGTATAAGCAAATTCCACCAGCTGTTCAATAATATCAGGTTCGGCATCTTTGAGTTCTACTTCAAAGGACTTAGATTCAAGCATGTTAGCTGAAAGAAAAGAAACATAAATGACCACCAGCAGCACCACAGGTTTAATCAAGACACTGAGACAATCCAGGTTACATTAAACACAGAAGCCACTAGGACAGATACCCCTGGAGGAAAATACATCCAAATTAACTCTCCATGTTAGTGGCACCCCTTGAATTAATCTAAGACAAACACATAAAATTAGATTTTTTTTCTCCCAAGTCCTAAAATAATTCAGTGTCACTCTTTCTCTTATTTCCCTCCAAATCCTCAGAGGTAGGTAGGACACCAAAGAGAAAACTGAGGGAGATATGTTATTTAACGTGACTAAGACCACAGAACAAGAGACATATGCCATGATGTATGCCTGTCATCTCAGCACTTGGGAGGCAGAGGTCAGAGGATCACTCGAACTTCCAGACCTGCCCTGACTACATGGCAAGCTCCTGTCTCAAAATCAGTAAAAACGAGCCTCATAAAATAATACTAAGTAGTATAATGAGAAGTTGGTTCCAGGTCTCAGCTAAAATTAAAGGGTTCTTTCCACTGCAATGTGACATTTTTTCCCCTTCTTCCTCTTCCCCCTCCAGTCCTTTTGAGGCATAAACTTGCTAGATATAATACCAAGAGACATACCTGTTACCCTGTCTTTCTACCTCAGGGGAAGAAAACAAACCCTGGACATTCTGCCATAAAGAAATTTTACCATTTACTGGGTAAATTTACTGGGCCCTTAGGGCGAATGGAAGCGCACTTACCTTTGATCCTCATCACATCTGACCACTTCCATTTTCTTACTGCTCTATAGCCTTAAGTTCTAAAGAGCTTTAAAAACTAGAAAAAGTATTTTTATTTAGACTCTGCAGACTCTACCTAATTCTCATAGGGGAAAAACAAAACGAAACAAAACAAACACCCCAGTAACAGGTTTTACCTGAAAATACTCACTTGTGAACATTAAGTTAAAAAAGTGACTGGCTGCAGCAAGGACAACACGGTGAGCAGGTATCTTTCTTTCCTGGACCATGAGGATCACGTCACACAATGTTCTCTAATAAAAGGAAGAAAAGCATATGAAAATATTGCTGAGCCAGTGAGCTCCTTAAGTATAACAAAGCAGGAACTGACCAAATATGTAATGCCTCTATTTTCTACTTAAATCCTCTTTCTATACATACTTTTAGAACTTCAGCAAAGACTTACAAAGTTGCTGTCAGATGACATCAAAATTTGGTGCTATACTCCCAGTAGTCAAGAGGGAAATAAATTAGCCTATCAAGCATTAAAAACAAGTCTCTTGAGCTTCCTGTGATGGTCCATAGCTATTGAGAGGCTGACACTAACAACTTTGAAGCCAGTCTGGGCAACATAGGGAGATGCTATCTAACTTTCACCCTCAAAAGAAAATAGCCTACCAATCCTTCAGGGAAGAAAAAACTTTATTTTCCTAGTATGAATTCTAAGGCTTTTATTGTGAGTTTCCTGCAGGGGAAGGGGATTAAATGATATATGATGGCATATGTAAATAACACTGTAGTCTATATTTGATTTTCCTAAATCAAATATAGTGCTTGTAAAATCCAGGGTACATAGCACATGAGCAATAAGGCAGCTGTCACAGTTCTGGTGGGAAGCAGGATTCGGAACACAGAAGGATAACTAATTGACTGCACCCACACAGTCACCTTCCCTTAAACAGCCCTTCTCACAAGTGCCCTGCCCACAGAGAGCTGGAGGCAGCCATTTCTAAGCTCTGGGCTGCTAAAAAAAAAAAAAAAAAAAAAAAGGTAGGCTGACAATAACTTAAATTGAAGGAAAGAAAAAGAAAGGCATCTTATAGATGACTCTTAAAGAAAAGTACCCCCCCCAGGGGGGATCAAATAATATATTCACAATTAAGCTAAAGATATATACAGAGCTCACAGAAAATTTGGTGCCTACCATTTCAACCTAACCACTGGGGAGTATAAGGCAAGCAAGACATTCTGTTTTGTTTGTTTCTCTTTAAGTTTTAAATTTTAAGTATACACATGACACCTGAGGGGTTCCGATGAGGATGTCAATTCCCTAGGATTGGGATGGTTTAGAGACATGAGCCATCTTTCCAGTCCAATATTGAGTGGTTTATAAATCTTGCTACAGATCTTTAATAGTTTAGAAGCTTAGCAGATACTGTTTTTAAATTTTACTGACAATTAATACAGTTTTTGAGAACTTGACATTTCTTAGCATGTATTTAGTTAGCTATTTTGTA